>CAJHNH020000034.1:0-235000 GCA_905116865.2 Candidula unifasciata
GACTTTTGCAACCATGACCAGACTGCAACAATAAGATGTTAACCCTTTCGCTGCTGGTCGCCCACGCAGGCCAACGTAACCACTGTGCTGAGCCAGGCGAAAGAGCTAATCTTTCTTCCCTGTGCTGAATACCTTTCTCGCCTCCAAAAGCAGAAGACGCTCTTGCGGCGCGGGGTTAAAATGTACACCCTAAAATAAAAACTCTTTTGAAGCGCATGGTTGACCTTTGCGCTGACAAGTCGGGTACGCGCTTGGGCTACGCCATAAAAAAACTCATTAAATAGAAATACTTCAAACTTACAAAGCAAATACAAAAACCACTTTGTAAGCAGATAAACATGTTCTTTTTTATTTTATTATTAATATCTTTTTGTGTTTGAAATATTTCAAAATAAGGTGCGACACACATGTACCAATCACAGGTCCTTGAACATGTATCTGGGTTTCCCCCCGTCCGTTTTTTTTGCTTTCTGCGCATAACACACCACTTTCCTTGTGGGAATTTTCTTCTGTGATGTTACAGACTCTATTTTTGAAGGGTACTGCCTTTCTTTGTACTAAACGAAGTGGCAGATCTTCACTTTTTTTGTCCTCGTACATTTGTTCTCTTTTCCTTGCATAGATTATGAAGACTTTCTCTTACTAACATTAAGTGAAAATTGGGCAACAGGAGTGTTTTTGCACACAAATGAAACAGTATACCAACCATGCTTCACAAAAGCAACAGGATAAAATAACCCGTTTTTTGTAACCAAAAACATCCCTAAATGCACGTGACATAATGTTTAATTAATAATACTTCTGTGATTTTGGTTGCCGAAAGAGCTAAGAGCTCAAATTTAGAATTTACATTTAAAATTTATAATAATAAAAAAAAAGGTAAATAAATTAAACGGCATGCAGGAATTGAACGCGTACCCTTCGATTACAAGGCAAGCGTGATATCAACTACGCTAGAAGTTTGTATGTAAATTGGTACCGAAAATAGGACTAGTATTGTACACTTTGATAGACAAGACACAGTTTTGTCAGTTGTATAGTATATTAGAAACATTAGTATTAATTATCATGTCAGTACGTGACCATATCTTCATTTTGATTATTGGTGATTCATTTCAAATCCAGTCAATGTACATAGCTGGGTCATATAGTCAGTCTTGCTCACGGCTAGAAGTACACGTATCCGACGCGTGCCGCGAAGATAGCCCAGCTCATATAACTCAAACGTTTCAAAGTTATCCTTACTATTACTCCTTGAAACAAACTCCAATAATTCTTCATTAACTATAATTAGCAAATTTTCTTGTTATTTTGTATTTAAAAAAAGTAGACTAACGCAAAACCAGAAACATATTTTAGGGCAAAAAAGTTACCGTTCATCGACCATGCTTCTATGGTAACAAAGCAACAGGATAGCGTGAAATGCATCTAAATACGTCTAAACGCACCTGATAAGGGTTTTAATTGTATGTAAATGGGTCAGTTTGATCAGATTTGGGTAATGTATATTTCCATTTCACCCCCAAGAATTACTGTCCTTAGCAATCTGTAAGAAAAGTCGAGGACGAGATATCTCGTCCTTAGCACTGAGGGCACAGAAAATGGAAGACGAGTTAACTCGTCCTTAGCAGTCTACCGAGTAGACGAGTTATCTCGTCCATAGCAGCGAAAGGGTTAAAAGAGCAATATGTAGGAAGCCAAAAAAGAAGAAGAAACCTACACAGAGTGGGTGTCGTCAGCTGCTACACACTGTAGGATTTGCTTAGAAGGGGATCCGAGCACTTATGGACTGAATGGTTTGATGTGCAATGAGGATAATCTGTCGACTAACTGTGGACAATACGGTATTCAGGCCATATGTTTTGTGCCAAATAGCGTATGTGGGGTAATGTGTGTTATGTTCTTGGTCTAGAATAGACCTCAACCATGAACTAACAAAATTTAACAATAAAGAAATTGAAAATGTCATGCACTTTAAATAAATAACAATAAGAAGGACTTAATATCCTCATGTGTCTTGCCAGTAAATGTAGGCTATCATGTTTCGCCATACAATTATGGACCAGGTTAATGTTCTTGTCTCGCCCCACCCATGTAACCAGGCCATCCAGGTATTTATCTTTTTGCCTTCCTCTTGCTTGCTTTCCCTCAGTCTTATCAGCTGTTGCCAAGTTCTGGAGTCTATTTTATCTCATATTATGTCAACAAACAAAAACAGGTACTGTCTATGCCTAATTGTTCTAAGTTTGCAACTTTCATCTGTCTTAGTGAGGACTGCTTTTTTTTTTTTTTAAATCTATCCATGGTATTCTTTGCATTCTTTTCAAAAACCACATCACTGCCACGAGTAAATGTTTTTTTCAGCTTGTCTGCTTTTTGTTCATGTCTCACATGTGTATAACAACACTTTTTTCTTACTGCAGGTGACATATTCTTAATAGTACCTTTTGCATCTTGCTAAAGGCGACTTTTGCTGTAGTGATTCTTGTTCTAGTTTCTACAAGGCATCTTACAAGAGGGACTGCTCAAAAGAAACAGAGGAAGAGAATAGCAAAGGAGAGGATAAAACATCATCAGCAGCCTGTGACATGTCAGTCGGCAAACAGAGTAAAACATGATGAGAACAGACTTGTGACCTGTACAAGTGAAGAACCATTTTTCTGCCAGTGAAGCACTGACCAACAATGCCAGACCCACATTTTTAAAGATCATTCAGCCCTCGATGTTTGATGTGGTACTCATTATAGGTTTGGTTGACTAGGGAACCAAGGTCATTTAAGAAAAAAATCAAGACTTGATACGGATTTGATCCCATGACTTTCAGGTCAGTAGACAAAGCATCTAGCTGCTTCACCACCGCAGCTTCCCATGTGACCTGTGGCAACTTAGAAATGTGAGTCATGGACCATGTAGTGAACAAATAAACTTACAGCTCTTCAAGTGCAAAGTTTACTGTTAGCTCCCATGGTCGAACAGGTCTGGGTTCACATCTTCTATCACAAAAGTCCAGCAGTATGTAAACATTCGGCAGTCGAAATGACTCAATCTTGAGATGGCACTCTGCGATATTAGCTGCCTCCTGATACAGTTCCTTCGATATCAGGTAACGTATCATTTCTCGGTGCACAGATGAGGCTGCCTGCTGTACTTTGTTCTCTCTCTGTAGCATTGCAACTGGAGACATTGTATTTGTGAGATATTACAATTAAGGTTTAGATGACAGACTAACATCATGGCACAAAGGGTAACCTAAAAGTGCTTCGTTCTATTTCTGACTCAAGCCCGAGTCCGAAGAATCTCAGTGCAGTACATGAACTCCGCTGCTCCAGCGAGGGTCCTGAAATACTTTAGGTAGATTTTTAACTCACAATTTTGCCCAGGTAGCTATGTTAGGTTACTTTTTTAGATTTCCAACTGTCAAAGGATTTTTACACGTGCACAACAATACACGTCTGGTCTTATCTCCCAGAGACCAGGGGAAATTACTAGAAGTCAACGTGAACAAATCCCAGCCTTCACCGGGTTTTGAACCCGGGACCTCCAGCACTCGAGGCGGATGCCATACCTTGAGACCACGCAGTTTCCCCCCCCCCCCAAAAAAAAATATTAAAATTTTCAAAGGTTAAAAGGCAAGACCAGCATCTGTGGCTTAGAGGTTGTGAATGCAGTTGCATAATTCTGGCATAACAGGTTGAACTCAGCAGAAAGCAATTTGACAGCAGACTACTTTGCATTAATTATGCCATTCATAGCCCTTATGATACCTAAATACCTCAAATCTGTGAAAGAAATGTTAGCCAGTGTGAGACTTGGTCTCAGGTTCCTGATATCAATGGCTCACGAAGAGTCATCAAATAATCATAACCGTGTGTGTTCTAACATTGCAAATACAAATAGCATAAAGATGTTATAAAAAAGAGTAATAGCACAAAGACGCATATTTAATATCAGTCAATTAAAAAAAATTTTTTTGAGGTGGTGGTAAATTATGTGATCTCCTAATTTCCAAAAGCTTTAATTCAACTACAAAATCTTTTTGAGCACACAGAAACTGTTAGTCACCATGGTGTAGTTAGACGCTTGCCTGCAGATCCGAAGGCCGTGGGTTCAAATTCACAAGGAGGTGAATTTTTTCATATTTAACCTTGGTTCCCAGTCTGAACCCAGCCTTAAATGGGTACCAGTAGAGTCCTGGGAAGTAAAGGCAGCTGGCGTGATGTTGAGGACATCTCCCCTCAAAGGTCAATTGGTCTATAAAAATATGAGTCTAAATTCATGAGCCCGATGTGACACTAGTGTGTAAAGAGACTTTTACTTCTAGTTTTACATAAACATTTAAGACTGTCAGAAAGTACAGTAAGAACCAATACTTTGTAAGCTTTTCTTAGCTTTAATTTTTAGATAAAACAGTGGATTCTTTTTTAGATAAAACAGTGGATTCTTTTTTAGATAAAACAGTGGATTCTTCTTCTTCTTAATGTCCATGCTGCGCAGTGTTGGTTGTCATGTCTATCCACAAGTTCCGGTCTCATGTACTTTCAGTCAACTCTGCCACAGATGATCCTCCATGCCATGATTCCAAACTGTCCAGCATCTTTTCTCGTGGTCTCCCTCTGCGCCCCCTCCCATCAAGCTTTCCTACTGTCACGATGTACTCCAGTTTTCTCATTCTAATCACATGATCAAAAAGTGTGAATTGTCTCTTTCTGATGTTATGCAATCAGTCTCTTTCAAGACATCCTCATTACTATTTTTATCTGTCCAGAGTATTCTCATAATTCGTCTACAAAGTCACATCTCTGTGGCTTCAAATAATTTGGATTATGGAGTGGACTATGGAGAGAAAAAATAAGATGAGTAACTCACACACATATCTGAATATGGGAAGAGCTTCCTCCCATTTGTTCTGACAAATAAGCATCAGAATGAGATTCTCCTGTGCTTGCCACATCTCGTTCTGCTCAAGTTTGACCTCATTCAGCTGAGAAGTTATCAGACATGGGTGTATTAACTTGATGCAAATGGCAATTTAAATCACAGACAATACTTCCATTTCTTCCCATTCTCACTGACTGTGGTTTTCAGATTAGAAGGCCACAGGCTATTTTGAAGGCTTTAGTGCGACACATGTCCTTCACTGATTCAAAGAGCTTGGCTCAAACCACAAATAGGATCTCCCAGAATTAGTCACGAGCTTGTCTGCACGGCGAGAGTTTCTTCCCCTCCCATTCATGCCGTGGCCGGTCGCATGACCTGTCCAGTGTCGTGGGGTGTTATGAGATGCGTTTGTTTGGCGTTCACTCGCCCTTCACATAATATTTGTGGAAGGTTGTGTTGTGAGTCTCTTTAAGGTGCCACTGGTGCCAGTGTTCAAGTAAGAAGGTGCGGCTATTCATGAGCATCAGAACTTGGATGTTTTTTATTTCTACGTTCCTTGGCGGTGGCTTCTCCTCAGAAAAAATAAGTCACTGACAGGGACCATAGAAATACAAAAACATCACAGTTTGGATAGTCAAGAACTGTCAGGCAAAAAAGCACAAGATGGAAACAATCATGCAAGTGAGCTGTGACAACACAAGGAAAGAGAGAATGGTTAAACTGTTGAAAATAAGGAAAACATGACACCCCCCACCACATGGGACTGGCCGGGAATGAATTGGAGGGAAAGGATGTCTCGCCGTGCGGGCAGGTTCATTATAAGTATCAATCTCCCTACTGCATGTAGATAACATGTCTACAGCATGTGTTCAGTATTTTAGGGTGCCTATGCACATGGTAAAGTACAGACTATTCTATAATAAGTCCTAAATAGCAGTGACAAACATAAGGAATCAGCAGCCTGAAACATTAGCTTTTAGTGCCAAGTAATACATGGTGATGTGTCACCGGCTCTTCTCCGTGAATCTAAACCATTTTATAGTGTGTTTTCTTATTTGTTTACATTTGGTCAGAGCAGTTAAAGAAATCTGGCTTCACTAGTTACCAACGCCACTGTGTGTGCCTTTGTAAAAATATTGTACTCATGATTTCTTATTGTGGTTACTTTTCTTCCATGTCCTCTTTTGCAAAACTATTAGGGACTGAAAGATTCTATCCCTGGCAATGGGATTAGGTCATTTACCTTGTATTTTAAAGGTAATGCATTTTATTTGAGCTCTGTCCTTTGATATATGAGAGCAAGTGTTTCAGGGATCACTGGTTTTTTTTAATTAAAGCTAAGTAAATTATGCCTTGTGTACTACTCGGCTGGTGAGCAGCCCCTCTGTGGAGAGAGACTGAGCCATACTGAATCAAACCTGGTGCTATAAGGCTGATCCTCTCACCTTTAAAATCTGCTATCCTTCAGAGGTATCAACAAAACTAGACACAATCGCATATTCCACCATTTTCTAATTGTTAACAATGTGTAAATTCCAAAGTATGACTAACTGCACAAGAAGTAACTACAAACAAAGCCTAGAAAGCTCAATGGAGGAAAAGGAAACAAATGTTTGGACACCTACCTCCCCCACCCCCCCCCCCCCCCCCCCCCCCACCCCTCACCTCCACCCATCTGTCATTTAGTTATAGGACTCATCAAAACATTCTACTGTATTCATGCACATCTTTCCCTTGACCCCCACTGAACTTTCTTTATCAAAGTTAGTGCTGTGTTTTGTTACTTCCTGATATTTGCTTGAGTGCAGTCATTCCTGTTTATGCTAGCTGCAGATCAACGTCTGCAGGGTCCAAAGTATTTAGATCAAAATTCTAAGCCTAGTTAAATAATGTATAAAAAATTGTCAGCCTTCAAAACTGTGAGCAAACTTTAGTTAACATTTGAAATACTAAAGAAAAGACAGCAAAAGTGGTCAAAACAAATGCATATTAGTTACCTACTTCTAATATGTCAACTGCCTGTCTTGTATATTTTTCAGCCTTTGCGTAATCTTTACGTGTGTAAAATTCCAGAGAGCCCAGATTCATGTAGCATGATGCGATGACCTCATTCTGCCAACCCACAGCATTGGCTTTGACTTCTAAAGATCTAAACGTCAGAATCAGTGAAGGAAACATTGTCAGGATTATTGCGTTGTGGATATTCACACATGCAAGTATTTCTTTTTCTTCTTCAGCATTCTGAGCCCTTGAAGTTCTTTGGTGCAGCATCGCTCACCTCCATCCATTTTTGTGACTGGCGGTTTTTCTACACTCCAAGTGTTTGTAGGTCTGCGTGTATTTTATCTGTCCACACAGTCTTCTTAGTCTGACTCGTGGTCTACCCCAATTCAACATTTCTGTTTATGTAAGTAGTTTCTGTCTCTCTGTTGTCTGCCATTTTCTCTACACAGCCCAACCATTTCAGTTTATTAGACCTCATTTTGGCAGTTATTAGTGGTGATTTAAACAGATGTTGAATTTCTTGCAAACAAATAATTCTGACATTATATGCATAAGATTCATAAGAACCCATTGTTCTTTAAAATATCATCTTCTTTATAAATCAGGTGTTTTTATAAGTGCACTTGTCCACTCATAAGCATGTTTCTTAGTGTGTTTATGCTGATGACCTCCATTCTATATTGGTTCATGTAACGACTGGTTGTTCTTGAATGGTTTTCCCACCACATTTTTCCACCACACTGCTTTGGTGGATATATCCATACTTCGCATCTAAGCCAGGGAGAAATCAGTATTCTTAGGTCTAATGTCTCTAGTGTGAGTTGTCTCTAGTACAGCTTTAACTATGTTCTGTCTACTCACTGAAATTCTGTTCATTTGTTCATGGCACTTCTTAGGTGGCGCTGCTCTTGCAGGCAAGAACCCATTACACATAAAAACCAAAATGGACAGAAACCTAGAAAAATCCAATGAGTGAGTGAAGCAGACAAAGCACAATTCTTAAGGTTATTTTCAATAATGTAAACAATTATTCCCTGCTTTTTGTATCAAGATTAAGTAAGTTATGTACACAAAAAAACAGAAAAAAAGTTTTTACTGCCTGCATTTATAATTTATTTTGGGTGGTGTGGGACACATGGGTCTTGAGCCGGGGATTTAGGGCTACATGGTTAGGGCAGTCACCATGGACTATGCAGGTTAGAATGTCTTCCCTCCTGATAGGAAATAATCCATCAACTTACAGAGGATACGAACCTGGGTCTCTCAAATGAGAAACCAGAATTCTTAACCTTTCGGCCAGCATCTCCATAACTGCTATTTGACTAAATACTAAATTGATTATTTTTATTTCAGATTTGTGTCCTACCTGAGATACAAACTTTCTGCCTTTTCTGCATTTCCCATTCTGCGATGGCACAAAGCCATGTTTGTAAGCAGGTTTCCTACCAGCACTGGCAAATGCCCAAAATAAATAGTCTCAAATTCCTGAAGAAAAGAATTTAATGCAAACTTTGCAGGATTGTGACATGTAACAATCTATCAATCAAACTAGCACAAAGCAAGTCAATTTCCCAATAAAATACATAAAGGACAAAAGAAACATTGCATATTGAAATCCCTAATTAGCATACAACATACATGGACAGTGATACAACTACATAAAAGAATTCATAAAACAACCTAGCCTCAGTGAAGCCTGTCACAATATACATCAACTTAAAAACAAAAATTGCTGGTTAGTATGCTCCCTCACTTGTTGTCAAGCACAGGCAATGGACAGGAAGTAACCAACAGAAGGAGGTGAAAGGTTATGGTCTAAGGCCATGGGTAGACAGACAGCCCACTAAAGAGAAAAGATGATTCTTTCACTGAAAAAGACTTTTGGCTATGACTTTCATTCCAAAAACACCCAGTGATCCTGCGAACTAATGTGGGGAAGCAATGGTTTAAGGGTACATTATGTGGAGACTGCCTGTACCTGTCCACTAGATATAGCCTTGTTATACTAATGTACTGCACACCAGCTCTGCTGCAGATGATGTTATCAATTACATTATGGCCTGTGCAAGAGAATTCCTCAGATATGTGAATAAGTGGCATTAGGAAATGCCAAACCATCAGCCTACACTACATACAGACAGGTAGTGCACAGAGGTCTACTAGTCTCAGTGGGACTCAAAGGTAGGGAATTTTTTATTTTTTACTAAAATGTTCTTCAGGTTGCAATCACATCTATAAGCTAATAGGGGCTCTGGGAACATCTTCTTCCTGGGTCAGTATGTAGACTAGTGAGGTGCCTGCAGAGTATGGTTTTCACGTGTATGTTGATGGGAAATGAGGGCCTCAGCAGGACTGATAGATTAAAAGTGATGAAAAGCGGTAGTGCACTGATAGTACACTGGGCGTACAGAGGTCTGTAGAGCCTACACAGGCAGTGAGGTCCCGAAAATTCACAGATGTTGCAGTTGTTCCCTCCAGGATTGCAGTCTGCAGGATTAACACCTCGAAGATGAGAATCCTTCACGTAGAAATCCCGGCAAGCCCCGTTCGACTATGGAGTCCCTGATGGTTACAAAATAATCCAAGTCTGGACTTGAAGACATGATGAAAGTCAGATACTGGGGTGGAAGTGAGTCAGATACTGGGGTGGAAGTGAGTCAGATACTGGGGTGGAAGTGAGTCAGATACTGGGGTGGAAGTGAGTCAGATACTGGGGTGGAAGTGAGTCAGATACTGGGGTAGAAGTGAGTCAGATACTGGGGTGGAAGTGAGTCAGATACTCGGGTAGAAGTGAGTTAGATACTGGGGTGGAAGTGAGTCAGATACTGGGGTGGAAGTGAGTCAGATACTGGGGTGGAAATGAGTCAGATACTGGGGTGGAAGTGAGTCAGATACTGAGGTGGAAGTAAGTCAGATACTGGGGTAGAACTGATTCGCATACTGGGGTGGAAGTGAGTCAGATACTGGAGTGGAAGTGAGTCAGATACTGGGGTAGAACTGATTCGCATACTGGGGTGAAAGTAAGTCAGATACTGGGGTGGAAGTGAGTCAGATACTGGGGTGGAAGTGAGTCAGATAATGGGATGGAAGTGAGTCAGATACTGAGGTGGAAGTGAGTCAGATACTGGGGTGGAAGTGAGTCAGATACTGGGGTGGAAGTGAGTCAAATACTGGGGTAGAAGTGAGTCAGATACTGGGGTGGAAGTGAGTCAGATACTGTGTGGAAGTGAGTCAGATACTGGGTGGAAATGAGTCAGATACTGGGGTGGAAGTGAGTCAGATACTGGGGTGGAAGTGAGTAAAGTAAAATACTGGGGTGGAAGTGAGTAAAGTAAAATACTGGGGTGGAAGTGAGTAAAGTATTATACTGGGGTGGAAGTGAGTAAAGTAAAACACTGGGGTGGAAGTGAGTAAAGTAAAATACTGGGGTGGAAGTGAGTCAGATCCTGGGGTGGAAGTGAGTCAGATACTGGGGTGGAAGTAAGTCAGATACTGGGGTGGAAGTGAGTCAGATACTCGGTGGAAGTGAGTAAAATACTGGGGTGGAAGTGAGTCAGATACTGGGTGGAAGTGAGTAAAATACTGGGGTGGAAGTGAGTCAGATACTGGGGTGGAAGTGAGTTCGGATACTGGGGTGGAAGTGAGTTGCATACTGGGGTGGAATTGAGTTGCATACTGGGGTGGAAGTGAGTCAGATACTGGGGTGGAAGTGAGTCAGATACTGGGGTGGAAGTGAGTTGCATACTGGGGTGGAAGTGAATCGGATACAGTGATGGAGGTTGAAGAAAGACAAAAATCGACAAAATCATGGAGTTCAGATAAAGGCATTTCAGAAATACCAGTACAGTTATTGATAAATCTCCTGTAGAGCTTGGGAAGCCTAACGATATACTGATGACACATCTAAAGTTTCAAATAGCTCATAAAAAGGCATACATATCTTAGTTTCTATAGACACACAATAACAGTTTACTTTTTATCTTAACTTGCATCAACAGTCAAAAATTCAGCATAGTTGTTAAAACCTCATATAAATCTATGATACTCCATATCAACTAGCTCTTACCTTCATAGCTTCATTAAAATGCTCTAAAGCTTTCATAGGTTCCCCACTGTTTAAAGAAATGACTCCAAGATTCATGGTTGATTCAGCCACACACAAAGTATTGCCAAGTTCCTTGTGTAAATTAATAGATTCCTGAAACAATGGCTCCGCCTAGCGGTTATAAAATTGTTGATATGACTATTGCTGTGCAGCAAATTATCATTCAAAATATCCAAAAACTGATTTTGAAAACTTTATAGACATAAACATTATACTATAAGATTCTACACAGGATTCTCCAATCATTTGAAATTACTGTCAAAACCTCTAGCGAAATTTAACATACATTCCAGATTTGTTTGCAAAATAAAACCATAGCAGGTGACAGTTATTAACTCTTTACTCCCTGGTTGTTGTTACTTTTAAGATTGACTTTTTAGTCTTAAATAATTATCTATTTTGATTGCATTTGATCACATGGAATTAATATAATAGTTTCGATAGCATGCGTTAATCTAACAAACGGATAGGACAAGAAAAAACAAGGTTAAAATGCGTTATGAATTTAGTTTTAAATTAGATATAGTGTTGCTTTGTATCAATTAATTTAATTAACTCACAAACTAAATTAGCAAACAATTTCAAAGTTTGAATTATAATACACTACCTTTCCTTCAAAGTCAGAGTGCATCTGCCTGAGAGGCAAGGAACCAACAGTCTGCATACAAATTAGTCAGATCTGTCAAACGGATGAACACACAATACTCAGGTTATGGAACAAGGCTGAAGTCCAGAAGTGGATGAACAACCAGAACCTTCCGCCAGAGTTTACAGCCCGTAAACGCGAAGAAGAAGAATACACTACCTCTTTAAAATGCTTCTGTTTTATATGAAGAACTCCAAGTCCATTGCAAGTAAAAGCAAGTGTTTGTTTCACTCTGGCATCTTGGCTAGCCTTCAGAAAACTGGCAAACAAATTAAGTTAGGTATCTATTTTAAAAGAAAAAATGTAAATTCAATTTTCTCTGGACATCAAGAAAACATAAAAACTGGTTAAAAATAATAATTTCACAAGAAGGAAAAACTGCTTAATTATCTTTCTGAATTTAAATACTTATAAATAAGATACAGTGAAATGTACCAGGCAATAAAATGTGCAATGTTACATTATCCTTTTTAATTACAAATTGATACACAGCTTAACTGGGACCAATAAGAAACGTCTGTAAAGATGAAAAGATGATAACAGTATAAAGAAAGTAACACTAATCTACGGTTTGTTATAAAAAGTCACTAAGGGGAATCAGAGTGGAACTGACTACAATCCTGCAGAAAACCTGGAAAAAAAATCCAAGCAACCATGAATAAGTCTAATGACAGCTAAAGTTAGTTACATTTCCTTTACAGGGCATTGCAGAACCAACCTCAGCATTGTTTTGGCTGTTTGTCATTTTACTAGACAATTTCACATTAAGTATTTTTTTCAATGCTTACTGAACAATTGGCTCCCGATATCATTGTCAAAAACCATATTAAAGTGGTCTGCTGTATATCTGTCATCAGCTGGAATCAAACCAAGTATCTTGAAATTATGAAGCATGTTTGCAATGCCTTAGACACAGATGCTAACTCTAACAACAGAGAGTGACCTTTATCCCAAGATACTACTTTTTTGTAAATGTTTCTACTGCAAAAGGGTTAAAAACAGAAGGGAGAGACAATTACAGAAGTTAACGCACACAAAAATGTTTGGAGGAAAAGTACTAGGAGGAGATGAAGGAAGCTGTTGTTGATAAAAGTAATATGAACACTGAAGGTATAAGATACAGTGGGGGATAAAAGGCAGAAAAAGATGTAGCCCTAGACATGACATTTCTCATGGAAATTTTGCAACCTACTAGTGAAGCTGATGATAAAGACCTTCTATATTGTATAAATATAGTATACATAAATCAAACTATACATAATCATTTTAATAACTTGTAACATTCACTTACTTTCTACATTCCAACATAACAGACTGGTGTAAAGTTTCAGCCCGGTCATATTCAGAATTGTTGACATATGAACATGCCAGGTGGTAGCGGTTTTCTCTCAGTAGTGTCATTCTAGTATCTTCATTAATTTTGCCTTCAATTCCTTCCTTAAATGTTAACAAAACAAACAAACAACATCAATAAAGTAATTAGGCAGTGTACAAATGATTAATATTACTGTCCGTTAAATAGCCCTGCCCTAGTGCCACTATAGTGAGCATACTTGCCTGCCTGCATGGTGAACATGTGTTCAAATTCCCCATTAGGGCAGAGATTTAAAAAAAAAAAAACTCATCTGGACCCAGTGGTCGATCCAGACTAAATGGGTACTAAGAAACATTCTGCAAAGTAAAGGTGGCTGGTGTTATTTACTACTGATTGGTCAATACACATATGGAGCTAGCATAATATACCTTATACCCTTCAAAGTCAAACTGCATCTGCCTGAGAGGCAAGGAACCAACAGACTGCATACAAATACGCCAGATCTGTAAAATGGATGTGCACACAACGCTCAGGTTAAAGAACAGGACTAATGTCAAAAAGTGGACAAGCAGCCAGGACTTTCCACCAGAATTTACATCATCAATATTAAAAGGAAAGGTTACCTAACACTAACCTCCCTCTGCTAGAAGCAAAACCTTTTCAGGGTTCAAACAATATGGATGCAAAACATTCAATCCACTTACTCAAGGATTCTTCTTTGCCTGCATTTGCCTAAAAAAGGTGGCTGACATCATATGTTTGCATTTACAGCCAGGCTATGATTTTTCTGCTCTTCGGCCCAACAACACATCCAATTTTGGCCCAACGCATCTAATTTTGGCCCAACGCATCCAATTTTGACCCAACACATCCAATTTTGGCCCAATGCATCCAATTTTGGCCCAACGCATTTTAAGATGCAGTGGGTCACATCCCCTTCTCCCCCCCCCCCCCCCCCCCGCCAAATAACTGGGTTCCTGAACCCATACAGAGAACCTAAAGACTCTTCAACCATTTAGAATGCCACATATAGCATTACTAAACATTTAATGAGAGTCAACCTATATATGGATGTCTAGTTTTGCATAAATATAACATGCCAACTCACCAGAATTTTCACAGTGCGCTCTAAGATCCTGACTTCAGCCTTGTGGTAACAAGCGATGGAAAACATGTCCCGTATTGCACGTAAAGCTTTCAACAACTGTAGATTTGTGATAAAATACTGTGAGCCCTTCTCATGTACGTTGAACATTAATTTAAACCAACAAATTTGATAGATTTAATGTAATAGAGATTTAAACTAACAATCCAGTTAGACTGTTAATGTAACATCTGTGTATGATTAAAGGTACTCAAAGATATAACAATTTAAGGAGCTTCATATAAAAAATCTTAAAATTGCAACAGAAATTACAGTAACCACACCACTGTACTTTTACTTGTCAATATTATTGTTAAGAATGTCAAGAGTGTTTAGCACATGACAGCAAGGGGCAGACAAACATGGAGACGAAATAATGACAGTTTAAAGATGGTCAACCAACTTTTTGCATGCAACAAAGATGAGCAACATTCTGTTGTGTATTTTTTTTATCAGTAAAGAGATGAACCTAAAGAAATTCATCAGTGAACGAAGGTCCAGTTTGGTGATGCATGCCTGTCAGTGCAGCAAGTGTATGAGTGGAGTAGGAAGTTTCAAAATGGCGTGACTGGGGTTACTACTCAGTATGTTTAACCACCTGAAGTCTGTCAGAGATGTCAAGCCATTTTGAAACCTCCTACCCCACTCACACACTCCATTCATATATATCATATATACATATATACATTCATATATGATATACACACACACACACACACACACACACACACACACATATACATATATATATATATATATATATATATATATATATATATATATATATATATATATATATATATATATATATATATATATATCATAGACCGTTTGGTACAGAAGGAGTTCCCTTGCTTCTACTACGTCATGTAACTAACCACTCACAACATATCCTGGTGGATCAGCAGCAGTTTTCCCATACTCTTGATTCAAGTTATAGACATCCCCAACGGCTACGTCAAAGGCATGCAGAAGTGTGCTGCAGATTTCATCTTGACCACAACCCGTAGATGCCCATAGATCTATCAGTTCATACACACTTTTTCTGTTTTTAGAGATGATAAAATTAGAAAACAGTTAAAATATAAACCATACATGAAAATGAAGTTGGTAAAAGAAATTTTTATTTTTATATAAGTGGAAGTATTTTGTATCAAAGTAAAATATAACAGTTTTTTTTAGGGAGCTATGGTAGCACATTGATACCCGTTAAAATAAAATAAAAATTAAAAATACACTGAAAAGATAAAGTGAAAACGAAAAAAAAAAACTGTAACAAAAATGGAAACATTTCTTAATGATGGCTTAAATTTTTCTGGAACAATAAAAGTCAATGTTTTGAAAGAAATAAAAGTAAAAGCACAAAATAGTTTTATGAAATCAATGACAAACTGAATGCAAAAGATGAAGTATTTTGGGTAAGGACAAAGAAAAACACATTTAAAGACATTTACAAACAGTGATAGTAAATAATGGCTGTACTTAAAGATGGTTTCATGGCTGTACTTTTTAAAAAATTGGCCTTAGCTCCCAGGTCCAGCCACCATTTACTGGGTACCAAGTAAAGTCCTGGAAAGTAAAGGCGGCCAGCATGATGCTGACCACATCGTCCACCAAGTGCCTATTGGTCTATAAAATATAGGTCTAGTCCCATATGCCTGATGTGCCCGAAGGTGTGAAAGTCTTTCAATTTTTTTAATTAGCAACAACAACAACAACAAGACAAAATATAACCTCAAGAAAAAATCATAAGAGCAATGTTATATGATAAGAGAAGTCAAATGTGACTATTTCAGACACATTTGAAATCAGTGAAAGTTTTCCCAATTAAAAAAAAAATGCTAAAACTGAACATAGGGTCACTAATCATATGATAAATTTTCAGTTAGAATGGAGATAACTTCTTCTGTTTGTACATCGGAGTGATGTAATTGTACCCGTTTACAGCAAAGCTCTGATATTTACACCCTTCAGCTGACATATACCAACTTCATAAGCGAGGATGTGTGGCAGAAATCTTGCATGAGGATTTGTAAAACCAGCTCGGAGTCAGCTGGTGCCCGAGGTGAGGTATGGAGTTACGCACCTCATCAAAATGGCCTTAACTTTCCCTCAAGGCTGTGACCCAAATCACTGCCCTATGAATAGAGATACAAAGTATCATATAAGCTCAAAGAACTTCATGCTGCAGTTTATGGATCTAAAGTCTGCTGTAGCAGCACAAAATATAATCTGAGACAAATACTTGCTTTTACTTTGGCAATCAAGGCCTAAGACAATAATAACTATTACCGTCTGAAGCATTATCAAGAAGATCCAAACTGGCAACTCTGACAAAAATGAGTTGACAGCATCCAGAAATCCTGCCTCAAGAAACTATCTTGGTTTAACACACAGGACACACTGGGACAAGCTGAAGCGAAAGGAAATGAAGGAGCAGACAGACTGGCTGTGGAGGAAGAAGCATGGTCAAGGCAGACATACTTAATGTGCTGCATTCCAGAGATATTGAGACAAAGGAGTTAGAGATGATAAACCACAAGTAGGAAATTGGTATTCAATACGGAAAGGCTTGCAGAAACCAGTTGCGGGGCAAAGAAAGAAGATCTGCCAATCAACACCTACTCTGTACTTTGAGCATTGCAACACTGAGATGGCTGCTGTGTTGGAGAACGGAGCATGAATGTGCTGGAATGTCCATAGGGACAACAAGTAACAAGTAAGATAGTAATAGCACAGATGGCAACAAAACAGGTAAGTTAAAATATTACCAAAATGTTTAACAATATTTTAAGTTATCAATCAAAGTGAAATTAAATTTCAGCTCATGAATGATTTTCAAGAATTTTACAATCCAGTGCCAAGAATGACACTCCATAAACAAGCAAACTTCATTTTAAAAATTGTAAGAACTGAACATGCATTCTCATCTTAAATTCTGCTCTTTGTTTCAACAATAAACGTGAAAAACAAAAGGCTTTTGACAATAGTTGTGGCAATAGTCAAGGATTTATAATTTTAAGCAGAGCTACAGAATGTCACACAACTGCCTGATTGTCAAAGAAAAGCCCTAAATGGTGAAAACTTAACTGATGACTTGTTACAAGATGATGATGTCTCACATTTACCTCTGTAAGGCGTACAAGACTCTTAGATCACTGAGGGTCTGTATCAGACTTAAATTGTCTTGAATGTCTTTCTGTAACCATGGCAACTCACCAGCTACTCTCTTTATTACTGGACTTGAAAAGTCGTCAGTTCTTTTGTTTTTCTGTAATGCAGATTGGAAGGAAGATACATTTATGCAACTGATGCCTTCTTTTAAATTCCCTTCCTCGAACAAGAAATGTCTATAGAAGTCGGATGTATCAGCTGAAATGTGCACAATCACAGCTATGTTGTAAACAGGGCACAACACATTTATGTCTTTGGATAAACACATAAGAAAAAGAAGCAATTTGCTGTTAAATTTCCTACTTTGGATATCTTTGCTAGTTTTACATACATTATTGAAATAGTTGTTAATTTAATGTAAATCAAAGGAAGACTGCGTTTTAACTCTAAAATAAATAAAAATATCCAGGTTGTTTCAGCCCTTCTAGGCTTGGCACTTTATGGAATTACAATAACAATTTTTTTAAAGACTTTGCTTACATTCTGCATCTGTCACTGCTAAATTTATCAGTTTATTAGGTTCAGAGGATTTTTTTGAAGGATCTGACCTGTTCTAGATTTCAGTGTTATAGAAAAACATGAGAATCACAGTTGATGATGATGGCCAGGGTGACTAGCAAGACCCTCTCATGTCAAGAGACCTTCTCCAATCAGAGCACGGGATTTCGGGACCATTGTTGCCATTGCATTGCTTAACTCTTTGTCTTTCTACAAACATTTTTTCCTTTATACTTATTCCTTTTCTGATTTTACCTCTCCAAGCAAAAAGGTGGGAGAATTTTGCTTCCACAAATCTGTCTCAATACCTGTATGATTCATGTCCCATTTGCCCACATCTTTCTATCATAGTAAAGGCTGACCTCGACATCTTCTACCCATCTGTGATTTACCATATAGAATGTTCTTAGGAGCTCTACTATCCTCTATCATCCGAGTGTGTTCTAGCCATCTGTGATTTACCATAGAGGATGTTCTTAGGAGCTCTACCATTATCTATCATCCGAGTGTGTTCTAGCCATCTGTGATTTACCATAGAGAATGTTCTTAGGAGCTCTACTATCCTCTATCATCCGAGTGTGTTCTAGCCATCTGTGATTTACCATAGAGGATGTTCTTAGGAGCTCTACCATCCTCTATCATCCGAGTGTGTTCTAGCCATCTGTGATTTACCATAGAGGATGTTCTTAGGAGCTCTACCATCCTCTATCATCCGAGTGTGTTCTAGCCATCTGTGATTTACCATAGAGAATGTTCTTAGGAGCTCTACCATCCTCTATCATCCGAGTGTGTTCTAGCCATCTGTGATTTACCATAGAGGATGTTCTTAGGAGCTCTACCATCCTCTATCATCTGAGTGTGTTCTAGCCATCTGTGATTTACCATAGAGGATGTTCTTAGGAGCTCTACCATCCTCTATCATCCGAGTGTGTTCTAGCCATCTGAGCTTTCGAAGACAGGGCATTGAGAAAATTGTTGTGATACCTGCTCTTTCCAATACCTCAGTGTTTATGATTTTGTCTTGCCAGTTAATGCCACGCACTCTTCTATATTAAACTTTATCCAAGTTAAAACATACATGAAGCTACTTTTCTAGAAAAGAGGAAAGAAACTGGGCACCAACAACAACAGTAAGTCGTTCTGTTTATACAAAATGTTCATACCAACCTTTCTTATCTTGTCAAAATATTCTACCAACTGATGTATCATGGCCGTTCTGAAACAGCAAGAACATGGACAAAGTGTATACTGGTTGTTTGGTTAGGAATTATATGGATTGCTGGCTCACTATCCAGCCCCAACATGTGGAAATTGTTTACCAACCAACATAAAGTCATTAGTTAGTGATCAGTACATAAGGTCATTGCTTGGAGACAAACATGATGAATTTGTTGAACAAATTGTACCACTGTTTACTAACAAGCATGTCAACAGTTTATTGACCAACCTAAAGTTAATCTTTTTAACTGTCCAGGGTATTCGCATCATTCATCTACAAAACCACATCTCCTCAGCTTCCAAATAAGTTTTCATTAATTTTCCAACTGTTCTTGACCCACTTGCATTGGTCGTGTGCCCCAATATAACTGTTTCATAAGATTGAACAGGGTTTCTGGAATGTGCTCCTGTTTGATTCTCATCCGTACAATGGCTCTTTTGGGGACTGCTAACCTTGAGGCTGCAATCCTGGAGAATATTACAAATTGTTGGAACAAACCTACAGTTCTTTCTCTGATAGTTAATCAATATGATTTACCTGTTTACTTTTACTTGGTCATTTGAGAATAGATATGTTTAAAACAATTTTATTAATTAACCAACAGTATCAATGTTGGTGCCTGTGGCTCAGACATTGCAATCCTGCTTCATATTGCAGAGGTACCAGATTCTATCCCAGCTGCAAGCAATTTGGCAGCAGACCGCAAACAACTTTTTTTTTTTGGCGGGGGGGCGGGGGGGGGGGCGGGGGGGGGGGGGGGGGGGGGATTTGTTTTAATTAATTATTTTACAATTATAATCTACAGATAAAGAACATACACTCGAACAGGTAGGTAAATGTTACCCCATCATCACACAGAGCGATAAACACCTGGTGACTTAAAGTGCCACCATGCGGATGAGGATCATCCATGGAGAGGTCCTGAAAACCGCGTTCAACTGTTAGGTTATATTGGGGCCACCGGCAACAGCCAAAATGGGAGCTTCAGAATAATGAGAAATTGCATCCCACAAGGGAACGACTTATATGATATTGATACACTCAAGTTTTCTTCATAACATCTACCTGACACCAACTTACACAAGAGAGAAGGTGAAATGACATTCTATATACCCACAAACCTGTGAGTGGTGGAATGACATTCTATATACCCACATACCTGTGACTGGTGAAATGACATTCTATATACCCACATACCTGTGACTGGTGGAATCACATTCTATATACTCACATACCTGTGACTGGTGGAATGACATTCTATATACCCACATACCTGTGACTAGTGGAATGACATTCTATATACTCACATACCTGTGACTGGTGGAATGACATTCTAAATACTCACATACCTGTAACTGGTGGAATGACATTCTATATACTCACATACCTGTAACTGGTGGAATGACATTTTATATACCGACATACCTGTAACTGGTGGAATGACATTCTATATACTCACATACCTGTAACTGGTGGAATGACATTCTATATACTCACATACCTGTGACTGGTGGAATGACATTCTATATACCCACATACCTGTGACTGGTGGAATGACATTCTATATACTCACATACCTGTGACTGGTGGAATGACATTCTATATACCCACATACCTGTGACTGGTGAAATGACATTCTATATACCCACATACCTGTAACTGGTGAAATGACATTCTATATACCCACATACCTGTAACTGATGAAATGACATTCTATATACCCACATACCTGTGACTGGTGAAATTACATTCTATATACCCACATACCTGTGACTGGTGAAATGACATTCTATATACCCACATACCTGTGACTGGTGGAATGTAAGTATCTTTCATTAACAGCTTGTTCAAACTCAGAGAAAGCAAACCTGTAGAGTAAACAGGACATGTCAGAGAGGTTCATGCCTCACGGTCTATATCTAATCATTTGCTGAGAAAGGTGGTTACAAACTATTCTTTAGTTATTCCCCCTTTCTTTATTATTAAACACTGTCATTTTCATTTGAAAATGTAGTTACATATTTTCTTTTCAAAAGAAATAAATTTGAACTCAGAACCATTCTTATCTTATTCTTATTTACTTGTTATATAGTAGAACTAAATAATTTTTGCTATTCTAATGCATTAGTCTATCAAATTTAGAAAGCACAAAGTTTACCGTAAAATATAATAGGAAAATATTACCATAACTCTCCATCTCCCCCTTCCCCGCCTCTATTTGCATATAGATGTATGTTCTCTTGAACAGCATACAGCAGTTAGGTTTAAAGTATTTCATCTTATATTTAAATAATATTTGGTAGTATTTATAGCACTATATCAGTGTATTTTCCGGAACTCTTGGTGGCTCATTGTTAGCTCTTTCAATAATATTACATTCTTTTCTGTTTACACAACAGAAGAAAATGATATGCAGATCTTGGCTTTTGAAAGAAAAAACTTTATTTTTAATTTTTATTAATTTTTATTTTTTTATTTTAAAACATTTTGTTTGTTTGTTGATTCATTATCAATTCCCCCCCCCCTCCCCCCGCAACCATTTAAAATATACAAAGCAAAATAAAAATTTAAAAAATATATCTTTCAAATACCAACTGATACTCACTGGCTCTCATTACGTTCCATAACAATTTTTTTTAGTGCCAGTGATAGACCGACTGACCTAGAAACCCAGGTAAATTATAAAAAATGTCTGGACTCCACAGTGATTCAAACTCATGTGTTTATCAGGCAGACAGGTCAACGCATGAATACGCCTACCTATCCTGAACTGAAGAAAGTATTTGCAGTTCTTGATAATTATTCTTGTTAATGTTTGCATACCAAAATTCAGAAACATTTAAGCCAATTAAATTAGAAAGAAATGTGGATGGACACATACCTGAGCAAACCTGCATCATTGATTAAGAAGAATTCCACAGCAAAGTAAAATGGAGACCAGACATGAGACTCAATGTGAAACATGTCTAGCAACTCTGTTTCTGACAGACCCTGATGAGACACGGCAATGGCACTGAGAACCTGTGGTTACAGAAGGTACACAAATATAAAAATAAGGACACAGGAAGTACTAAGTGAGCGTAATAATTGTTATGTATTTTACGCATATAAACATTTTGGAAGTTAACTCTTTGAGTCGTTGAAGTTTAGCATCAGATGCCCAAGGGATAGTCAAGAGAGACACAAGATTGGCGCATCCTGCATTCACTGGGCGTCTAGGTAGGAACCTATGAACGTATGATGCATTCTTTCAGACTGAAAGAGTTAAGCAATTAATTGTTATCTGTAATAGTTAGCATTCAAATGAGAGTTGAAAGTGATTAGAGAACTCAGCAAACAGAAGATACAAATACAAAATTTTCTCCAAATACCTTTTTTTTAGCAAATATGAGATTTAAAGCGCGTTTAAAAGTGAGAGGATTGACATCTTTGCGCTAGGCTTTTAAGCCTGATAGTTCAGTCTCTTCCTCTGTAGAATGGCTGATTGCTTGCAGAGATTGTCACATAAAGCATAAACCCCATAGCTCCAGCAATGACTTCCAGAGATCTCCGTAATAAATGCACTCATGAACTGAAGGATGGGGTCGGAAACTGAATCCACAATCTTCACAATGTAAAGCAAAAGGGAAGAGCTTAAAAAATAGCAGCTTTTATCACAGCATATTACCATCACCAGCTACTGAGTACATAGTGTGACACTGTGAGCTGTGGATTTCATTGACAAGAAGGATTTTCAGCTGTGTCCAACATGGTTTGTATTGTGAACTGAAGATTAAGAAAATGGCAAGTGACCTGTAGCTAGAGAACATGGTTCCTAAAGCCAATAACTGTGTGTGTAACTGCTGATCTGGTATAACTACTGCTTCCATTGAGGATGAACTGCTCTTCTAGTGTCCAACTGTTTGTGATGACACTTCTGATAACTGTCATGTACATTTACTTCACGTGTATGCTGTTAGATTTGCTAAGACTGCAGTATGTGTAAGTTGCTTTTTACATATGGGACAGTAATGGACATTGTGTGGGGTTTTCTTTGTCACAGGAACAGGGAAGCTATATTTGACCCGTTTGCTAGGAAGTTAAAACTGTGATTACCTGATTAGCTCTCATCATACAACATTACTATTTAAGACCCCTAAAATATAAAGTAAAAAAAAAATATGAATTGTGTCTACAAGACATTCACATCGGCCCAAAGCCACATACTACCTGCTGCACTAAGAGTTCTGCATGATCCTGCACATTGTAATCCTCTTCGAGTCTTTGCAGGACTTTGCTTAGGAGGTCCTTAACACTGTTAAAAAAAAGCAAAAGTACATGTGTACATTTTTTTTATATCCTATCTTCACATGCATCTTCCCTGTAGCAACATACGGATGTGAGTCATGGACTATCTCTTAGTCCTTAAGAAAAAGAATAGGGGCTTTTGAGCTGAAATGCTATCGAAAGATTCTCAGAATATCTTGGACAAAGAAGAGGAGAAATACTGACATCTTGAAAGGTCTGAATATCAAGGAAGATTGGCTAATAAACAGCATCCTGTCCGGAAGCTGAAATTTTTTGGTTATATCAAGCGTCACGACGGATTGGAAACAATTATAGCAGAAGGCATGGTACCAGGAAGAAGGGACAGGGGCCAACCGACACGAAGATGGGCACGGAAAAAAGTGACACCTTGAGTATGAAAGTACATGAGGTGGGAGAGCTGGCGAGAGACTGAGTTTCTGTCAGGCAGACCGTGATGAGAGCGACGTTCTGCAAAGGACCTGCTACATGATGATGATGACTATTTTCACATTATTAGATACATTTTTTTTTTAATTCAAGATATTTTCTCAATACCATCAGCATATTAACAATTCAAAAGCTATTTTATTGTCAAACTTGATAAATTAAATGATATAAATAAATAAAATTTGCTGTAATTTTTTTTTATTTAGCCTTTAATTATCAGTAGATGTTTGTTTTGTTTGTTTATTCAACGGATCAATATCATGGCACATGGGTGTAACCTATAAGTGCTCCGCTCTACTTTTAACTCAAGCCTGAGTCTGAAGAATCTCAGCGCAGTGCACAAACTCCGTTAAACCGGCGAGGATCCTAAAACACTTTGAGTAGATTTTAAACTCAAAATTTTGCCCAGGCTGCGCTGTTAGGCAACTCTTTTTCAATTTCCAACTGCCAAGATTATTTTTACGTGTGCAACAATACACACGGGCGTCCAATCTTACTACTCAGAGATCAGGAGAAATTACTAGAAAAAATCCCAACCTTCACTAGGGTCTGAACCCAGGACCTCCAACACTCAAGGCAGATGCCAGACCTCAAGACCACTCAGTCTTCAGCCTCCAAATTATCAGTAGACACATACAGAACGCGATACACATTTTAAAAAAATACAGTAACTATAATCATACAATAAGATTTGAAATAAGATATGACAACTCAATATAAAAAAAGTTAAAGAAAAGTACATCAACATGAACATTCACATATAATCATATTTGTGCGGATATAAAATAAAAATTACACAAAATACATAGCACAGAATAAATCCTTATAAACAGCTTTCATCTATGATGATTAATTTAGAGTAAATTACCCATTAGAATAAATCAAGGAATCTATTTTCTTGTCCAGAAATCTGAAGTAACCATAGATGGAGATTTCCTTTAAAAAAAAAAAAAAAAAAAAATATGTAACATTCAACAATTGATACAAAATACCTGACATAATGTAATGTATTATAAAAAAAATATATGAATGAATCAATATCTGACATTATAGCATTTGGAATATTCTCACCCATATTGTGTACCCTTGCTCATAGTCAATGAAGAGTTCTCTACTGATGGTGCTAGTTGTAACCTGATTAAAAGTCAGCCTGTCTTTTTCCCTATGCACTGAAAACCAAACAAACTGCCAAATTCCTTTGGAATCGGTCTCTTCAGGGACAGATACTCTGTCTATTCTTTTGCACTGTCTACTTGATTCCAGAGAGCCTTTCCCACATCTCTGAGAGCCTTCCCCACATCTCAGAGAGCCTTCCCCACATCTCTCAGAGCCTTCCCCACATCTCTCAGAGCCTTCCCCACATCTCAGAGAGCCTTACCCACATCCCAGAGAGCCTTACCCACATCCCAGAGAACCTTCCCCACATCTCAGAGAGCCTTCCCCACATCTCTGAGAGCCTTCCCCACATCTCTGAGAGCCTTCCCCACATCTTTGAGAGCCTTCCCACATCTCTGAGAGCCTTCCTCACATCTCTGAGAGCCTTCCCCACATCTCTGAGAGCCTTCCCCACATCTCAGAGAGCCTTCCCCACATCCCAGAGAGCCTTCCTCACATCCCAGAGAGCCTTCCCCACATCCACTTTATCATAAAGTAGTTCACTGCCCGAAAGGAGCAGCAGCAGCAGCAGCAAATCTGTCATTACCCTGTACCCCAAAACGTCCTGGGCAGAAAGACCTTGATAAGTTGTTGATATGAGTCTTATCAAGTGATACAAGCAACTCTACACGTAGGACACCAGTTTATATTTTCTGAAGCCTCAACTCCGTGAGTCTGTACAGTTACAACATGTCAGGCGGTATTACTCTGCAGCCACCAGAAAGCTGTATGAAAATCTGTAAAACATACATTTTATACAATAAAAATGTTTTAATATTGATATTTTCTTTGAACAGTTGAATCTTTGGTACAATGGTGTGATGCCTAGCAGGGCTTTTGGACGCTTCAAAATTAAGCATGAATGTTTGGCTTCCTCTTACTTTATGGATAACAAAAGTTTGTCAATTCAGCCTTGACCTTTTCAAAGGTTTTTTGCTTTCATAAAAACAAAAACTGCTCAGACTTGTAAGGGGGATGCAGTAAAAATATTGTGAAGTGTTATAATAAAACACAAGCATCAATTCTTTAGAAAACCATCTTGTCAACAAGGGCCATTAAAAAGTTCATAAAGGGGCCCAAGTTTAAGAGACTATACTCAATTATTTGTGAAAATTATATTTTGTATCCATTTTTACAGGACTATTCAAGTGTAATAACTTAATTATTCTTAAAGCTAACCAAATCTGCACCAGTATGATTTTCTGTTTATGTTGAGTTGAGTTGAGTCAAGAACTTTCATCACAGCACTTGGGGCATTCCCATGCACACTCCATCCTCATCTTCAGCAGCAAGCACAGAGTTCCAATACTAATGGTACCGACTGAAATCTGGTTATATGTGCGTCTTGCCTTTTCTCTGGGTGTAGTGAGCCGGCCAGACCCTCTGGTTACACCGAGGTGCCTCATTCTCTCTAGGCCATAATAATCTTGTTTCTCTTCTGACTTCATTACTTGTTCCCAAAGGGCCTTGACCACATCTGCCTTGTCATGTATCAGTTGATGATCCAGTGGTGCAGATCCAGCCAATCTGTCTGCCTGTTCATCCCACACCCCGCCGGCATGGCCTGGAGAAAAGATCCAAAGTATGGTCACTACCCGTGAAGCTTGAAACATTGTTCGAAGCATCCCTGTCTTCACCGTTCTTAACATGCTCTCAGAATCTGTTCCTTTTTTAGATGCTTTACAAAACTGTCCAGCCACTGGAATTTCTGTTCCACTGTTTTGTACAGGCATGGGTCAGTCCCAATACTGTAAAAAACATATGTACTGAATCAGTTAAAATAGCTGTAGACAAACTGAAATATAAGATTTTTTGACTAAAATAACTATTGTAGAAGATTTATTACTAAAATAACTAATGTAGAAGATTCCTTTCTGAAATAACTATTGTAGAAGATTTCTTACTAAAATAACTATTGTAGAAGATTTCTTTCTAAAATAACTATTGTAGAAGATTTCTTATTAAAATAACTATTGTAGAAGATTTCTTTCTAAAATAACTATTGTAGAAGATTTCTTATTAAAATAACTATTGTAGAAGATTCCTTTCTAAAATAACTATTGTAGAAGATTTCTTACTAAAAATAACTATTGTAGAAGATTTCTTACTAAAAATAACTATTGTAGAAGATTTCTTACTAAAAATAACTATTGTAGAAGATTTCTTACTAAAAATAACTATTGTAGAAGATTTCTTACTAAAAATAACTATTGTGGAAGATTCCTTTCTAAAATAACTATTGTAGAAGATTTCTTACTAAAAATAACTATTGTAGAAGATTTCTTACTAAAAATAACTATTGTAGAAGATTCCTTTCTAAAATAACTATTGTAGAAGATTCCTTTCTAAAATAACTATTGTAGAAGATTTCTTACTAAAAATAACTATTGTAGAAGATTTCTTACTAAAAATAACTATTGTAGAAGATTTCTTACTAAAAATAACTATTGTAGAAGATTTCTCACTAAAATAATGGAAAAAGCAGATTTCTTACTAAAATAATTGAAAAAGCAGATTTCTTACTAAAATAATTGAAGTCAAAGGTTTCTTACTAAAATAATAGTGTGTCAAGTCACTTACAGAAAGGACAATCTTCAGAAACAGAGGATTTTGAGTTTGTTCTGCCTTCACCACTCTCTGCAGCTGTTGAGGAGAAAGCTCTTTCCCATTCACAAGAAGGGTTTTCTGTAAACAAACACATACAAATGAGTACACTAACGATAGAATTAACATAAGAAAGTTAGAGCTTCATACTGTTTTTCACAAAACAATGCAAATTTACACCAGTGTAAATAATTTTCCTTCTTTTCTTAAACTTATCTTCCCAAACCAATCCCTCCCTTCCCCCCCCCCACCCCATCCCGCCCACCCCAACCTTTAGCTCCTCATTCTCATATGTTTCCTTCTCATCATCATCCTCTGTCTCTTCTTACCCATTTTCTTCCTCATTCTTTGTTTCTGCCCTCAGTCTTCTCCTTCAACTCTCATCTACTTGGTCTTTCTCCTCTTATACTTTTCATTTATATTATTCTCCTCTTTATCATTCCATTGTAATTATTACTCCTCATCTTCTCTTTATTCTCTCAATGTCATTCTTCTCTTTCAATTCACATCTTTTTGACATTCTTCTACTATACTTTGTCATTCAATTTAAATTCTTCTCCTCTCTCCTCTTCTTTATCTGCTTCCTTCTTTCCTCTTGTCTTGAACTTTCTTTTAACCAGTAACTTTCCTCATCCTTTCCCCTCTTCTTCTACTTTGCTCTCTTTCTCTTCTTCATTTTCTTGTTTTTCATACTCCATCTTCTTCTCTATTTTTATGCTCTTTTAGAAATTAGCCTGAATATAACAAAAGCACATTTCTTATTGCACATAAGTAACCACAGAAAAATGACTAATATAGTTGAGTTTTTTTGTTATTTTAATCAACCTTATCTCTGGCAATTCAGGTTACCTTACAAATCTCTGTTTTTATATCACCAGGAAGTGACTGGACTTCAAGATCATAAAATTTTCGTTGATTCACAAGAAGGTCAAAGGTCTCAGTGTTGGAGGTCACACAAGACACAATAAGTGAAATGCCACAAGGAAACTTCTCAGGCAGCCAGTACAGATGCTGAAAAAACCCAATAAAATCAGTTGTTACAATAAAACCTGCTTCAGCATTTGGAAAAAGGAATAAATAATCAACCTTATTTGCCTGCGCACAAAATCACCAAAGAAAACTGCAAAAAGCACCTCATAATCAGTGTCTGTGCAGAATGCTGTGTTCTAAAACATATTTGTGTTTTGCTTCCGGAGTTAACTCTTTTAGACCTGAGCACGCTGTGCATGTTGATTGAGAAGATAGAATCCACTCAAACCACAGTCTGCCTAGATCATGTGTCCCACACATATTGATTCACATGCTGTTCCGTATTAGTTTTTGGTGTCAGAACCTACCATTAAAATATTCAGGAGCGGTTACTTTGTTTACAAGTCTTTGTTCACACATTTAGGTGCACATGTATCCAACTCACTGCCAGTGTCATTTTCAGACAGTTAATTTTCTGATTTCCTTTTTCACTGACCATGGATACCAATGATCTGAAAACAAGTACAGGCTGTAAAATGTGCCTATCTCTGGACGAAGCTCTTCAATTGTCAGATGTTTTTAATTATGATAATGAAAACTTACATTTTTCAGAAAGTTATTTGGACAGTAAATTTACACCAATGCAGCTGAGCGGTGAGCTGTTAGAGAATTTAACAGTTCTGATGAGGTAAACCCAAGAGGACCCATTTCATTTGTGAAGGATGGTGATAAACTAACCCAAAAACTTATCCTAACTTTTGAATTTATTAGGAAGTAAAATAAACTTTAAAGTGTTATTCTCAAATTTGGATATTTACTGCTCTTGAGGCTGAAAAACCACAGTAAGCGAAATTTCTTTTTCATTTGTTATTTTTGTCTTTGTAAACATAGCACCTGCTGAATTCTTTTTTTCCCTACTAACCAAAACAGCATTAAACAAATACATATAATCCAATTCAAAATGTACATTCATTCTTTTATTTTAAAATATAATTTTATAAGTATCAGAAATATATTACATTCTTTACTGCATATTTTTAGACTGCCCCTCTGCAATTTTTTAAAGGGAAATTATTGCGAGCCAAGTCTGTTAAAATGCACCAGCCTGAAAGAGTTAACAAATCAGGCCAATGAGCAATCATGTTGCACTGGCAGCACATGGTCTCTACAATTACTGCCCAGGTTATGTGATGTGGAGAGGAAGGACTTCATCCCTAGCCTTGAGTGGTATCACCATGGGCTTTGGTTTCCAAGCAGAATGGAACACTATCACAAATTAGGCTATTTATTTTGGTGCATGGAAAACAAACCTCAGTCATAAATCACGCAGCCAAAAATAGCAAATACAGCTAGAGAAATTAAGCCATTACATTTGGCACAAAGAAAAACAAGACATTTGCTCAGCATGTCGATCATGGTCAAATTTGTTTCTTAAATGAATACCAAAAAAACACCACCATCTCAAAGGACAGAAAGGCGCCAAAAAACAACACATCGGTGATCAACTTAAGACACCAGATGCAAAAATTTGGAGCTATTATTTATGACTAATTCTTCTTATTCTTTTGCCTTTCATCTCCCAATGAAGCATAGGGCCTCAACCAACTCATGTAATTTTCCTTGAAAACAAAGCATATTCATTCCCACCCTATGCTACCAGTGCCAGACATGGTTACTCCCAACAAAACATTAAAAAAAAGAATTGTCACCATGGAACTGAAGTGTCTGAGAAAGACTGTAGGAGTGACCAGAAGAGATACAATCAGGAATTAGGTCATACGAGATAAAGTCGGCACAGAACCAATTCTGGATTACACAGAAAGACAGCAAATCAAATGGTTTGCCCACCTGGAAAGAATGCCTTCTGATGCTATACCATTCAAGGCATATACCAAAAAAAGAGAGGGACGTAGAGCAAGAGGTAGACCAAGAACAAGATGGAAGGATAACGTCAGAGAAACTCTACAGTATCAAGATGTGTCTTAGGTCGACGAAGCCAGAAAAGCCCGAAGCAGGATCTTATATCTTCCTTGACACCCGAAGCGGTAAAAGAGGACGTAAAAAAGAAACTTGTTTGTCAATTTGCTACCAGTTTATTTGTGTGGTGATGTGCCATGATATCTAGTGCATACTCCAAAGGTGAAGAGAACTCATCCCTGATAAAATTACTGTTAATATGAAAAAAATAACTTACAATAAAATTGTAGATACAAACAACACCTACCTTTGCTGTTTTACTAGAAGCTGTAACCCTGTTGAGGCCGTCAATGATTATTACCACTTGCTTTCCATCAGATGACGCATGCTGCATCTCATTCTGAACATTGACATAAATGTCATGAAACTCATTGTTATAAACTTTATCAATGACAGATTGCTTGTGTTCAGCTCCCAAATCTCTGTTCACTTCAGTTCCATTGATAAACTGCAGCTCAGCTAAGATCCGTTGCATTATACTTTTTGGATCTAGATGGAAACAAATATCAAAGGGAAACATTACACAGCTATAGAAGTCCTGCTGAATTAATTATTATTTAAAAGTAACATCATTAAGGACATTATTCTACATTGTTTCCCAAAGCCTGTGGCCCAGGATATCTGATTGTGAGTCATTAGTTTGATTTAACTACCCTAGACTTTGTCTGTTTATAGACTTCCTATAAGGAAACAGGTTGTTGTGTGGTACCTAACAACTTCCCTGTACAATTAAAAAAGCCCATGCTAGCAGCTCTGCAACCAAATTATACCGTTTTTGGGTCACTGGAATTTACCCTTTATGTAAGGGGCTTTTCATTTTTAACTTCAGATACACTAGGTGTGAATAGGTTCTAGAAGCAAAATTTCTTCTTTGCGAAATGCTTGTTCTCTGGTTAAGTTCAGTATGTACTTAGGCTTTGGCACATTTACTCTTTCCATCTCAAACAGTGCATCATAGGTGTCACATAACAGCATCAACTCCCCTACAACGATAGACTTACCCACAGTCTGGAGACCCCTATACTAATAATTGGTGTATCTATATCTCGGATAGTCTGTCCGTAGATATATAGTTCGTTTGTTATTGGGGAATCCAGATGTGAGATACCTATATAAATCGCTCTTGGATTGATCCTTCTTGGCGTATAGTGTCACTATGTATGATACAACACATTTTCTGCGCGTGTTCAAGCTTAATAGTTTGACCGCTTCACTGTGTGCTTCAGCCGCATCATTACTCCACGGTGGTAGTTAGGGACTAGAATTGTGTACGTCACTACTGTTCAGTCCGTTCAAGTGAACAGTTGTGAACTGGCACTGCAGCCACTTGATTGTTAACCGTTTTATATAAAAATATTCATCTGCATCAGTGAGTTTTCCTTAAAGGGGAATATATATATTTGCGCTCTTGAATCTCGAGCTTTCTTGCTTCTCTCTTAGTGCAGGGATGAAAATGGATCTGTTGGTGGCACCTGAAGGAGACCTGTCTGTTAATTTTAGTTTTGCAACTTCAAGTTGAACTTTCGTTCTGTTTCAGTGGAATATGTTGTCTCCTAATGTTTTAACATTCTATTACACTATGATCTTTATTCTGAAGTCTTCTTGTTCTTGAACAAAGTTGACTTGATTTAGTTACTTGTGGTCGTTGAGATGATAATAATGTCTTGTCTAATCAATGTATCGGAAGAAACTATTCGCATTTCAGTTGAATTTATTCAGTTTTGTGCTTTATTTTAGGTTGATGTAACTCTGTAGTAATGCACCTGATGAGATACAGCGAAATTCCGGCAGCTATGAAACAGACGCAATGTATCAGAAGAAACTATTTGCATTTCAGTTGAATTTAATCAACTGTTGTTTATATATTCGACTGTGTTAACGTCGTTTACCAGTTTGAGGGCAAAATTAGTAATGAGGATGTCTGGCCGAGTGGTACCCAAGAGTTTATATTAACCCTGAGGAGTCAGAGCTCGAGTCACCTCATTCCTGAAATAGGCTGAATGGATGTTTGAACTGAGGACTTGGCCTCTAGACAAACAAGAGCCACCATTCAGAACACCCCTATCTCAGAGTACCTATAATAACTTCTCTGGAGGTTGAACATGGTATCTGAGATTTGTCCTGTTGGCTTGTTATCCATATTGAGATTTTGTTATGTCAGGGTTGTCAAAGCATCAGGCAGCAGCCTGTGTATGCTCTTGAATGAATGAATGAGATTCAGCCCCACCAGGACATCCACCAAGCCATAAACACCCGGTGACACAAAGTGCCACCATGCAGATGAGAATCACCCAGGAAGAGGTTCTAAAAACCCTTTTCAACCGTTAGGTTATATTAGAGCCCCTGACCACAGCATGGGTGGGGTTTTAAAATAACGAAAAATTGCATCCCAAATTGAGATGACTCTTGCTTGCTTATTGTACCCTACCAGGACATCACACAAGTGATAAACACCCGGTGACACAAAGTGCCACCATGCGGATGAGGATCACCCGTGCAGAGGTCCCAGAAACCACTTTCAGCCGTTATGGCCACAATTGTGGCCCAGCTATATTCAGGGCCCCCGGCAAAAACCAGGGTGCGGCTTCAAATAACGACAAATTGCATCCCACAATCGGACGGCTAAGTGATGACTCTTCATTATTGTGAGAATGTCAGTGTGGTCCTGTGAACTACATCTACTTTCTCTGAAATCAGGAAGAACTGTTACCTGTGGTTCCTTGAGCACATCCAACAAAGTGATAGATGAAGTTTACTTGGTTTTCAGAATCCTGTAACTGTTTGACTAGGTTAGCCAAGAGTGCAGACTTCCCACATCCTGCAGGGCCATGAACCAATACGTTTGGATGTTCTGCAAACAAAAGACATTTTATCTCCCCTTATTTTCAACACACTAATTAAGACTAACAAATTTTAATCAATGTAAAGTTTATGACACTATTACCCCGTGTTGGTTCCGGGGCCCCATTGTGGGGAAAACAAGAATAGACCCACTGCCTCCCCAAAAGCATGTCGTAAGAGTTGACTAATTGGAGAGCTTCCTTTGAAGTCAGAGTGCATCTGCCGGAGAGGCAAGGAGCCAACAGTCTTTATTCAAGAGAATGAGATCTGTAAAACTGATGCACATGCAACACTCAGGTTCTGGAGCAGGACTGCAGTTCAGTAGTGGACGAGCAACCAAAACTTTCCGCCAGAGTATACAGCTGGTGAACGTGAAGAAGAAGAAGAAGAATGACACTACTAAGAGAGCTTACAGAACAGTTTCACTGAACCAGGTAGAGCAAATATCACCCTGCACTGATGTTTGCACCACCAACAGACAGTGCATCACAGAGGGCCTTGTCACTCAGACATACTGGAAGTGGAATCAGAGGTGGACCATGCAAGCAATGGATAGATGGAATAGTCGAGGCTGTATATATGAGCACATACATAGCACATACTAAGGCTCTCACCCAATGCCTCTTCAAAACCTGATGCTGAAAGGCAATACAAGACTAGAAAAGAAGAAGTGATGTTTATACAACGCACAAAGTTTGCAGTTTAATCCTCCATTCCATCCTATCCTTTCAATATCATGGATGGAATTCAGTCCATCACCTCTGACCTCTCTCATTAAAATTCACTGCACGGTACTGGATATTTTCAGTTCCTCATTCCAATAATAATGCTCTCCAAATCGTCAAGTTCAATGTCCCATCTTTTAATTGAGGCATGTCTAGTCTTGTTATCTCTCATCTTGTATTGTTTTGATCCTGCCTTTTCTTGTAGTGTCTAGCTTTAACTTGCTAGTCTTGCCATGTCTAAACTTGTCTTATTATATCATTCCTTATAATTTCTAGTCTTTTCAATCCCTGGGCAGACTAACAGCAATGACTTGTTATTTTTAGGTCACTGTCTGCCATTTAGCATTGTGGTAGTTTTTTTTTCCGCCCGTATTGCATCAAAATATACCTGATATTATCAATCAATCCGCATCTTGTTCCTTTGCATACTTCAACACTCGGCCATCTTATGATCAGTTATTTGACATTTTCATACCAGAGGAGAATTAAATTAGTTACAAACTAAAATTGTATGTGTTCCTTGGAACCAAAAGACTTTAACAAACAGAAAACAAAAAATTACCTTTCATCTTCACGGGGCTTAACTTCTGCAAGTAGCTGTCACCTCCCAGATACAGCGTTGTCCGTGAAGCCAAATAGGCATCATGGCATAAGCGGTTTTGCTGCAGGAGACTTGTTTCTTCAGAATCACTTGTGGCAAGCAGTTCCTGGCAATACTTCCACACACTTTCAAACATAAATTTGGCTCCCTGAAACAGCAAGCCTGAATATTTCCATTGTTGCTCAAAAAAACATAAAATCCTGAAAATCCATCCTACACTCTAAAGAGATTACACACTATGAGCAAGTTGATTGTGGAATTAAGAATCGACTCACAGCACTTGGGACACTTCCATGTGCTCAATCCCCATCTTCAGCAGCAAGCGAAGAGTTCCAGTTCCAATGATACCAGTAATCATCTGATTGTACATATGTCTCATCCTTCCCTTGAGGATTGAGCATCGGCCAGATCCCCAGGTAACTACGTGCAGGGCCATTCTCCTCAGACCATAATGATCTATCTGTGTCTCCGCACTGTTCCCTCGCTCCCAAAGGGCCCTCACAATATCTAACTTGTTATACATCAATTCACCACCAAGTGATGCAGAGCTATGAGCAAGTTAAGACAGTTTATCTCTTTGAACATTTTTCAGTAGGCAACTATTTTCCTCATTGTCTCTAAGAATTGTATCACTTCTGTCCAGATACTTCTACATCTTACAATGACATTTCAAAAGCCTTGGAGTTTTTTTTCTGTCTCAGAGCCACATAGTGCCATCAGTCCCTCCCCCTCCCCTCACTCACTCTCACATGCACACACTCACACACATAGTAATTATTTGTTTCCATAGTTCAATACTGATGATGTCTGATATGTGAAATGCCTATATTAAAAGTTAACACTTTCAACAAAATTCATATCTATATATATATAAAAAATCAATGTTTGTGTGTTTGTTAATGAGCTATACTCGGAAACTACTGAACCAATTTAGCTGAAATTTTCAGGATATGTTTGTTTTAATACCAGAATTCTACCCGTCATGGTTTGAAATTCTACCTGTCATTGTTAGAGATAGTGTATGACATTTGTTGGGAAAATCTTCAAAACTAACATTTCCATTTTAGTGACATTTAACTATAGCCACATTAGTAAATGCGCATGCGCGATCGACTTTCACCGTGCATGCACAGTAGTGACGCTCCATCGTCAATATCCATTATTACAAGGAAAACAATTGCCTGTGGTTTTTAGTTGTTATCTAGAAATATCTAAAAAGGTAAGCGCATTTATTTCAGTAACATTAGTCAGTATGTACATGTTTTTTGTTAAGTTCAAATCCTGCAATGATAAATGTATAAACATTATCATTAATCATTATCTGTTGGCTTTCTCATATTGTCTAGTGTAATGACCCTGCTTTGCATGGTCCTCACGATTACATAGTGGCAAGCAGAAAGTCCGTGCAACAAGGGACAGCACGAGATACTTGTGCCTAGTCGAGGAAGCGAGGGAAAGCCCGAGCTAGCCTCGTGGTCAGTCGATCATGAGAAGTCAGAGAAGACGGTTGTAGTATTTGAAGATGTGGTCTTTATGTTGCGCAAATGTTTAATGTTCGAATAGGTCGCGAGTGATAAAGTGTGAATAATGTTTGAACATGTGAAATAAATGGACCAGAATAAACTGACAGAATGTACCAAGAAGCTGAGCGGCGTTTGTGTTGTCAACTCTAGACGTTAAAGTAGTGCAAGTTGTGTAGCAGTAACATCCAGAGAGTGAGCAGTGGCTAAAGCCAATAAGTAGTAAGCCAAAGCGCAGTCCAAGTCAAGCCAAGGTTTATTACAAATGGAGGCTCGTCCGAATAAAATTTGAGAACCACACGGACCACAATCATTAGGAAAACATCTTTGTTTTTTCCAAGGTAAGACAAAACATGCGGAAAACAGTGTACGATACATCGCTTTAACCCGAGCAGAGCCTTTAAACACAGCAAGCTGCGACAGGTCAGCTGCCAACCAATGAAAAACAGTGTACCATGGAACACACGCCAACATAGTTGTGTGTCATCAACGTCCTGCCTGCCACCACACATCGTATTACCAAGGTTTGTGGATTCAAGAAGTTTCATGTACACCAGTGCTACACATCAGAAATATGTTAAATCTAGTTTATGAATTAAATCAGGTTTGTGACCATTATTGTTTCGCGGAAACTAGCGGACTATGAACTAATTTTATTTACAGTTACGATCAGTTTTCTTACTACCGTGACATTTTGTGCATTGATTGTGCGTTTATCAGAATGGCATCTAAAAGGTTGGTAAAAAGTAAGAACACTTTGTCGCAAGTATCTTCAGCGACAACAATGAAAGATACATCGATAAGTAACCAGAAGATCAAGATGTGCATTTTTTGTAAGTACCAGCACAGTTCAACTATCTGCGATAGAGATCCTAAATATTCAAGCTATATTGAAGACTTGGTCAATAAAAAGTGGCAAAATAAACAAAACAACCCTAAAAAATGCCATTTTTGCTTAGCATTTGGACATATTATAAAACACTGTGTTGGGAAACAGATGTTAAAAGACAAGAAAAGATCCTGGTATGCGAAAACTAAGCAAGAAAGAATGGATTCAGAAGCTCTTACGTCACCTACTCTAGATTGTGCAGTATGCGACTGGAGGAAAAAACAGGGAAAGACGACAGAGCCTCATACAATTTGGATAGGAACATACCAAATAATATGTCCAGGAACTAAAAAGAAAAAGAACGAAATCATCATTGCAGAATTAGAATCCAGCAAAAGCAATACGAGCAACAAAAGTGAATCCAAAAAGACAACAGCCACTGAAACAGAGAAAAAGTCAAACTCAGAAACAATGAAAATTAATCAAGCAAAAAATATCACTGTTCCAACAATGACATTAGTCGAGACAAAAGAAACTCAATGTATGAAACAGCCAGATTGTGAAATACCACTGGATAGACAAGCCATGAATAAAGAATTTTCATTCTTAAAGGACAATATAGACATACCTTATGATCAATTACACATAGTAACAAGTAAAAAATATCGTGAAAAGTCAACTAAATGTTTGATAAACAACAAACCAGCACAAATGCAATTAAATAAAAAATCAAATATCACTTTGGTTCGTGAAAAATTTATACAAAAATCAGATTTAAGCGAAGACATGATTTACTGTTTAGACAGAGAAGATTTTTTGATGCGATTACGGACAGCTTATATTTATTTGAAGTCGCCCTATATATCAAAACCATTGAAAGTACTGGTAACGAACGATATCGGAACAGATCTGATTCTGGGATACAAAGACTTCAACATTAGAGACTGTTCTGATGAAGATATAAGAGTCTGGGAACAAAGTCATCTCCATCAACAAAAATAACAGCTGATTCAAGGAAAATTACCATCTTTATTTATGAACTGAAGTATCACTATTTACTAACTTGAAACCATACAGCCCATCATCCTGAACATCAACATCAAACATATCACCATGCATGAAGCTCAATATTATTATCAGTCAAGAAGCTACATAGAACCACTGGCAACCATACGACCAAGAGTAAACCTAAACGATCATCAAGAATTGACAGTTTAGCAGTCTTCATATTCAAGATTATTATCAGTCAAGAAGCTACATAGTACCACCTTCAACCAATCAAGAGTAAACCTGAACAATCATCAAGAATTGATATTTTACCATTCTTCACCTTCAAGATTATCAAATTTCAATCAAAATCAGAAATCACCAACCAGTACTGTACAGTGAATGAACAGAACCATATCAGCCACTGAATTATTCAAATTTGAAAATCACTATCAAGGAACAGAAATTATTTTCTCCAGATACCTCAAAATCGACCATTGAAACATTTCAAAATCATCAAATTCTACGCGACACTTCAAGAGCATCTATACAATATCAAGATCGCCGAATACCAAACGTATCATAAAATAATGAATGCGAGAATAATGAAGCATTCCTACAGTTTAAGCACAATCAACAGCCACAAAAATGTCAGTATTACATCGTGCGTACACAAATATTAATTGTGAAAGTTAATCAAGTTAATTATCTAGTGTTTGTGTGAATATCAAATAAATGAAGTATTTTTAAAAAAAAGTGCATAAACACCTGATTTCATTTATAAAAAGCAGCCATATACTGTGTGTATTAAACACCTTCCGTTTAATCCCATTACTAATTATTTTAAAGGTGGCATATCAGTGTATGCAGTCACTGAACACTGTTAATAGTATTGTGTTAACTTATAAAATTATAATATTTTTAGTCAGTAGATTTCCAAGATTACCAGCTATCCTACCATGAAAGACCCAAGAGCAGAACAGACTGTCGAGGGAACCAAGGAATGAGAACCTGGAAAGCAAGCGTCAGAGTACAAGCAAGACATACACAGCCTGCAGGGATGGGTCAAGATCAAGGATAGTTAATGGAATGAATGGGAATGAAAGAGAATAAAACAGGTATGAATGATGAATGAAAGATTTGTGGGTAGTATTTTAATAGTGTACATAAGTTTTCTTAGGTTAGTAGTTCATTAGGATTATTTTAGTATTCATGTAATGACAGTCAGTAGTTCAAAAGTTTAAAAAAAAAAAAAAAAAAAAAAAAAAAAAAATCTCTCCCCAGGAACAGCACAGAAGAATTAGATCAAGATTTAGCGATAGATCATATAGAAATCTTTTTCCACAGAATGACTTTGATAAAAATATTTAATTTCAAATGTTTTGGCATAGGTACACAGCACAGGGACATGCTAAAGTTGTCCACGACACCCAAGATTAGGAACAAGCTATAGTTATACTGATGCTGAATAGACATACTGATGGTAAAGAAAAAGTGCACACATCCAAGCACAAGCACAGTAGAGGAGTTGAACTCATCTGTATCCATGTAAAGGGGGAAAAGGTTGTGGGATTCCTTGGAGTTGAATACTCTGTTAAAGGTGATGTAGAGACTGGTGGGGAAACCCTAAACTCTATTAAAAAATCATCCCAATATTCATTTCATCTGAGATTCCTTGGAGTTGAATACTCTGTTAAAAGTGGTTATAGACTTGGAGGAAACTCTGAGATCTATGGAAAATATATCTCAGCTATCATTGTTTTCATGTTGGATTCCTTGGGGTTGGGTAATTACCCTGTAAAAGGTGAGACTTTGGTCTATGAAAATATATCTCAACATGCATTTTTTTTTTCTGTGGTGGATTCCTTGGGGTTGGGTAATTACCCTGTAAAAGGTGTTATAGAGGCTTTTGGGAAACTAGAAGCACTATGATAAATATATCTCACCACTATCATATCGGCTAAGAGTCCTTGGGGATGAATACCCTGTGAAAGGTGATGTAGAAATATTGGTTAAATCCAATTTTCTATGTAATAAATATCTCAAAGCTAACAATCATCTTATCACTATCTTATCGGCTAAGAGTCCTTGGGGTTTAACACCCTGTGAAAGGTGATGTAGAAATATTGGTTAAATCCAATTTTCTATGTAATAAATATCTCAAAGCTGATAATCATCACTATCATTATTTCACTTTGAACCTGATAGAGTAGATATAGTGACTAGACAATTCTACAGATGCAATAGGTGTAAAGATGGTATAAACTCTTCACCAGCTCAGTACAGGGAAAGCATGCAGTAAATACTGAAAGCAGTTTTAAAGGGCAGTAATTAAGGATAGTCGGGAACTATAATTCCTAGCAGTAATACATTTAAATTGATTTATTATTCCTCTAGTAAATATCTCAAAGCTGACCATTATCATCACCATCATCACAATGATCATTTCACTTGAACCTGATAGAATATAGTGACGAAGCTATACTACAGTTGCAATACGTGCAAAGATAGATACCCTTCACCAGTTTAGTACTAGAAAAAGCATACAGTAGAAAATTAAAATAAAGGCAGTAATTTAGGGTAATTAGGAACACTAATCCCGAATAGCGAAGTTAGATTTTAGTGCCATTGATTCATTTAAAAGTTGAATGGAAAATGATACTTGATGTTCCATAAAGTATCATTTTGTTAAAAGGCGGGAGGATGTAATGACCCTGCTTTGCATGGTCCTCACGATTACATAGTGGCAAGCAGAAAGTCCGTGCAACAAGGGACAGCACGAGATACTTGTGCCTAGTCGAGGAAGCGAGGGAAAGCCCGAGCTAGCCTCGTGGTCAGTCGATCATGAGAAGTCAGAGAAGACGGTTGTAGTATTTGAAGATGTGGTCTTTATGTTGCGCAAATGTTTAATGTTCGAATAGGTCGCGAGTGATAAAGTGTGAATAATGTTTGAACATGTGAAATAAATGGACCAGAATAAACTGACAGAATGTACCAAGAAGCTGAGCGGCGTTTGTGTTGTCAACTCTAGACGTTAAAGTAGTGCAAGTTGTGTAGCAGTAACATCCAGAGAGTGAGCAGTGGCTAAAGCCAATAAGTAGTAAGCCAAAGCGCAGTCCAAGTCAAGCCAAGGTTTATTACATCTAGCCTGTATTGTGATTGTTGATGTTACTATTATTATTCTTATTATACAGAACTGCTTCAGTTTAAATGTCTACACAGTTTTGGTTGGCTTTCTTCTGTTATTCAAAAGAATTATATAAATTTACATGCAATTCCGTCTCAGGTCAGTGTTAGAATCTAGAAATATCTCAAAAGGTGAGCGCATTTATTTCAGTGACATCAGTCATTATGTACATTTATTTTAACTTCAAAAACATGTGTGGACCACTCCTTAAATCCCACAATGATAAATGTATACACATTATCTGTTGGCTTTCACATATTGTCTAGCCTGTTACTATTATTATTCTTATTATACAGAACTGGTAATCTGGTAATCCTAGTTTCTTTTCATATCGTTTACCGACTTTTCTTACTATTTGCTATGCAGTTTCTATGCATTTCCTCTTGAGTCAAAATAGATTGTTATGTTATCTCATGCTCATATTTTCATTTATTTCAAAGATACTTCAAGTCACATTTCATTCAGTGCGTGAGGACGAACAAGCTATTGATGATCAACGCTCACTAAATTCACATGCTGTTCACTATTTTGTCCAAATTTGCAGTTATACCTCCCAAACGACAAGCAATTGGCCCATCTACACCTAAAACACGCAAGAGATGGGCATTAATTGCTTCAGAAACAGACAAGCAACATGAGGTAAGACTGGATACCATTTGAGTGTGCACTGCTGAAGCCCGCTCGTCTCAATCAGACCAGCAACGGAAAGCAAGACTAGAAAATGTTCGAGTGCGCACTGCTGAAGCCAGATCCTCTCAGTCAGACGAGGAGTACGCACTGCTCAAGTCCGTTTATCAGAAACAGTCGAGCAACAGAAAGCAAGACTCAAAACTGTTCGAATGCGCACTACTTTATCCACAGCATGTTGATTTGAATCTTGGTGCATTCCATTACACCAGCAATTATGATTACAATCTTCATCCACAGGTGCTTATTGGCAAAATGGATAGATTGTGCGTACATTGCAGTGCCTTCAAATTTAAGAATGAAACACCGGGAATGTGCTGCGCCGGTGGAAAAGTTAAACTGCCAGTATTACATTCACCACCCGAACCATTATCATCATTGGTAGCAGGTGACACAGGCCAGTCGAAACATATCTTGGCAAACATTCGTAAATACAATTCATGTTTCCAGATTACATCATTCGGTGCAACAAATATTGTGCTCGAGAATTACATGCCGACATTCAAAGTGTAAGGCCAGATTTATCATCGTGCTGGCTCAGTCCTACCACTGCCAAATGCAGATTACAAATTTCTTCAGATTTATTTCATGGGAAACACTGATCAACAAACTGATCAACGTTGTCGATTCAATAAGGGGACACAACGAGAAATAGCCGCTGCTTTACAAACTTTATTTGACCAACACAACAAATTAATTAGATTGTTCAGAACTGCTCTTCACAACAAATACCAGCTGATGACTACAGAGTTGTACTCAGAGCTGACAAAACACCTGTCGGCCAACACGATAAACAGTACAATGCACCAACAATTGATGAAGTGGTGATTGTTATGGTTGGCAAAGAATTTAACTCGCGTAATATAATTCTTCATCGCAGAAATGGTGATGTTCAGCGAGTCTCAGAAACTCATCGCTCATACAACGGATTGCAATATCCAGTTTTATTTTGGCAAGGAGAAGATGGATATTATTTCAACATCAAATTGAGAAATCCACAAACACATGAGGAGATGAATGAGAAAGTCAGTGCCATGAATTATTATTCATATCGATCGATGGTTCGTGAAAACGCTAACAGTCATATCTTGAAATTTCGACAATTGTTCCACCAATACATTGTCGATATGTATGCAAAATTGAAACTGAGCGACTCCTCTATATTCGATGACATCAAACTAAGTTGCGTACAGAGGAGTACATTCAGTTACGTGATGCAGTTGTTAATGATGGCAATGTTAATCCCAATGAGTTGGGGAAAATGGTCATATTACCAGCCACATTTACAGGGAGTCCACGACACATGCATGGATATGCACAAGATGCAATGACATATGTTCGTGCACATGGCCGTCCAGATTTATTTATCACGTTTACATGCAATCCTACATGGGATGAAATCAAAGAACTTTTGTTACCTGGACAATTATCATCGGATCATCATGATATTACAGCGCGTACAGCGCATGTGTTTAAACAAAAATTGAAATCTTTAATGGATTTCATTGTCAAGCATCATATTTTTGGAGAGACCCCGCTGTTGGATGTATTCCATCAAATGGCAAAAAAGAGGATTGCCACAAACACACACATTTTGATTTGGATCATCAACAAAATCACACCAGATCAGATTGATCAGGTCATCTCAGTAGAAATACCAAATGTCGACATTGATCCAGACTTATTTGAAGTCGTCACCAAAACCATGATTCATGGTCCATGCGGCTTACTAAACAATAATTCATTATGCATATCTGATGGAAAATGTATGAAAGGATACCCAAAAGACTTGCATGCCGAAACTATCACTGGCAATGACGGATATCCTCTCTATAGTCGATGATCAGTTGAAGATGCCGGCAAATCCATCATTTTAAAAGTGCGAAACAATGATGTTGAAGTTGATAATCGTTGGGTTGTACCGTATTCACCGTTACTCTCGACGTACAAAGCACACATCAATGTTGAGTATTGCAATTCGGTGCATCCATGCTTTTCACATGTGGCCTATATGTGGCCTGTTCACGCATCGGAAAACTTTCTATTTATTTGTGTACGCACCAGACGGAAAAACAAAGAACATTGTATACCCGAAAGCACTTCAGTAACAAACTTACAATGACATTTTAAATTACCTGTTTTTTCCTAAAGAAATGAAATCGGCACAATGATCCAATATAATTACATTTTGTTAAAGCGACTATCCTTTCAGTTGAATTTCTATTGTAGCACATTTTGTAATTATGGTGTATTTTTCCTGTTTTCGTTGCTTTTCACTAGGGTAATTTTTCTAACTACTTCGGTGAGGGAAAAAGTAGTGGGTGACCTGGGGGATGGGGGGGGGGTAAAATAAACTGTTTACTGAGATAGATTTAAGTCACAGTAACTGCCTTACCCACTCAAAGTATTAGTAGTTGTGGTTGGGTGGTTGCACTGTACATCGCTGGCGTGAAGCGAAGCAAGATTTATATGTTCTTTATTTTCCATTTAGCCAAACTATGCCACAGCAACGCGTATCCGGGTACAGCTAGTTGCATAAAAAAATACAAGCCGCATTCATCAATAAAAGTATTTAAAAAACTTCTGCAGCTTAAAAAATAGTGCGAAAAAGTTTTAGAGGTGTTAAAAACCAAATATTTACCTCATGGGGATTCTTGTAATTCAGCAACAGTCCAAGACACTAAGTGTGAGAACCAAGTACAAGACATTAAATGGTGTATATCTGGTTTATAACATATGAGTTATGTCTAGTATTGAAGCAATTTACATCTGGGGCTTTTATTTTAAATAAATAATAAATAAACTCAAAAACTGAAACAAACAAAAAATATCCACTGTAAAATATTGCAAAACAGTTACAATTGTAAAATGTTTTTTTTTTAAAATATCATTTTATTGCAAGGATCTTTCTGATAAGCACAATTGGTTTCTATCTTGCTCTGTATAGTATGATTATGCTCTCTTCTTAAAAAAAGTTAACTTTCTCAGATCTTTACCATAACATTCACTCTTGGCATGGGGGAGGGGCATCATATGGTTCTCTCAGTTTAGAAAGTTCCACATAGGCCAATTCTAAGCATTCTTTTGTGGGAACTGGATATTTTTATCCACCTTGACCTACATATGTTAAATTTGCTGAATCCAAAAGTACTTTTATCTAGACATATGTAACGCCATCTGAATTGTCCAAGTAGGAATAAATATGAGTTCAGCTGAGTAAGCCATGAGTTGTATCATTTGTTTATGTATTGGTGTGAGTGTGTGCATGTTTATCATTAAAAAATTAATATTTTTTGAAACACAGAGTATGCTAACATTATAATTCACTATGACTGATAAGACAATATGCAAATTCCATGAATGGACAAAAAAAATGAACAACACAGTGGTTCAAGAAACAGATGAAAATCATAAACTGACCAGCTAAATTAGATGTAAACAGTCAAGTTAAAAATGTGCTGCTACTGGAAAATTTGACTGAAACAGAGGAAGGGAGGAATAAAGAGATGAACATGTGATGGAAACCAAGGAAAGGAACAACAAAGAGATGAACATGTAAAAGAAACCAAAGAAAGGAACAACAAAGAGATGAGCATGTAATGGAAACCAAGGAAAGGAACAACAAAGAGATGAACATGTAAAAGAAACCAAAGAAAGGAACAACAAAGAGATGAGCATGTAATGGAAACCAAGGAAAGGAACAACAAAGAGATGAACATGTAATGGAAACCAAGGAAAGGAACAACAAAGAGATGAACATGTAATGGAAACCAAGGAAAGGAACAGGAACAACAAAGAGATGAACACAGAGTTTAAAGTTGAGGTTAAAATCAAAATTATGGTTCACTTTTCCATTCCATATTTGCACAAATTAAATTGATGAGGCTTTTTTTAAACAGCTGCAGATAATATTTACCAATCACAACATAAAATGTACTCCCAAAAATGAGTCTATAAAATATGGGCTTTCAAGCTTAAGAAGCTCTTGCATCACCTGAGATTCAGTTGCTTTAACTCTTTCAATAAGATCAGCCATCAGTTTCATGGAGTGCTCACTTTCTGCTGTGTATTTGAGAGCAGACTTCAGATCTCCTTCAGCCTCTGCCTTGTCTTTCATAGCGTCATCATAGGCCTTTTTTTTCATATTAATGAAATATAAATATATGTAAAAGAATAATAAACAATAGATAATTACTTGTTACACTTATTTTATGGGAAGCCAAGGCTAGATGTTTACTTGCTTGCCCGAAGGTCTTTAAACTCTGAGTGCTTTTTCTTCTTCAGAAGTGCCCTCAGCTCCCAGGTTAGTTGCGTATCCTTTACAGGACGTTGCAGAACCAACCCCAACAGCCCCTGCCTGGCTGTTGTGCGGTTTTTCTAGGCAAATTTACATCCAGTAGTTTGCCATTGCTTCTGGACGGTCGGCTACCAGAAAGCTACCATTATCAAAACTAATGCAAGGCGCATGGCCCGCAGCTGGGATCGAACTCGGCATCCCGGCATTATGAAGTGTTCACATCGGCTTAGCCACAGAGCCGACTCAGCTCCCAGGTGTTAAAAAAAAAGGGGGGGGGGAGGGAGGTCAAGGCTCTTTTTTTTAAAGAAGTCAGGCATATTGGACATATAGGACTAGACCTATATTTTATAGACCACTTGGCACATTGGTGATGCGATCAGCATCATGGAAGCACCTTTACTTCCTAGGACTTCACCTGGTCCCCATTTAAGGCTGGGAGCCAAGATCATTTTTGAAAAAAAAAAAGTCCAGCACCCTCATGATTTGAACCCATGACCTTTGGATCCACAACAAGCGTCTAGCTGCTATACCGCAGTGACTCTCTGGTGAACCCAGCCTAAAATATAATGTCCTCAGAAGTAAAGATGGCTGTCGTAGCAGTGATCACATCCAGCGAGTGCTCAATGGTCTAGACATAGATGAATTTAGCATCATATGCACAATGCGCATGATGTAAAGAGGGTTCTTTACTTTTTGTTTTGTTTTACATCTGGATATTGTGTATCTTGTGCTGCACATGAGTTTGGTGTTTTCTATGTGATCCTAATATGCACCGACCCTCAACCCAAAACCAGGCAATAAAACCTATTTTAAGATACTGTTTTTTTTTTCTATAATCCTACATTAGGGTGACTAGAATGCTGTATTTTCATCTTCCCTGTTATTCTTTTTCTTCTCCTTTGTTCATCAGAAATAAGCTCCGGTGGAAAGTCCTGGTTGTTCATTAGGGTGACTAGAATGCTGTATTTTCATCTTCCCTGTTATTCTTTTTCTTCTCCTTTGTTCACCAGCTGTAAGCTCCGGAGGAAAGTCCTGGTTGTTTATCCATTCGGACATTGACTTTATGCCAAGGCCTGAGTTTTGCGTATCCAGCTGTTTCTACTGGCTTATTTGTGTGCAGTTAGTTGTTCCTTGCTGCTCAGGCAGATGCTCTCCAACTTTGAATGAAGTCCCTAATTAGTCGACTCCTACGACATGCTTGTTGGTGAGGCAGTGGGTCTATTCTTGTTTCCCTACAAGGAGGCCCCCAGAACCCACATGGGGACCCTGTTTTTCAGGATAGCAAGTGCCCTAGACAAGGACGACCTGCCCTTCCTGGTCAGCCCTATGTCAAATGGGTACCAAGAAATATTTCTGGAAGCAAAGCTGGCCAGCATAATTTTTCTACTTAAACATATGAGTGCCGATCAATACATGTCTATTTGTTTATTATATATATCATATTTGTCAGCATTACCCATCATGCTGGCTGGTTCATAATAATACAATAAAAACTGTGCCACATCCACAATTGAGGTTAGTTGCAGTCCACTGCTAACTATGGGGAAATTACTTGACGAGGCTCCGATCTCTCCATGGTATGACCCCCTTTTTTCACTGCCTGAATAACATGAGAGTGGTCTTTTTTCCAAATGCTCACCGTCGGAATGAGCCCTGGTAAACATCGAGGAGTGATTTTAAAACCATTTCATTAATCTCAAAGCCAGACAGCTACATGGTCTATAATAATTATGTAATTATCGAAGAGACTGCACAGGAGAGAATGCAACAGAGGAATAGATGCAAGTTCTAGGGGATATATAATGGCACAAGAGGATGATGATTCAAGTAGATGAATGTGTACATGAGCAAATATGCATACAAAGGTGTGAATTTTTTTTTAATGAAAATTTTAAAATACAATATACAAACCACACAATCAAAATGCCAAATAGCATAACCTACTTTATCTCTGAAACACAGCGAGGCTGGCAGCTGGCTAGGATGCAGGAGATGGCCATGCAGAAACTCCAGCTCCGTGACACTCCTGTCCCGGTAATCTGCCAGCCAAGGATAGCGCCCGACAGCATTGTCAAAATTTCGTTGGAGCAGATCATCAGATTCCCCATGCCAACCATAACGCTGAGGAAGTTACAACCCTCAATCTTTCACACAGGTCAAATTCTGTTCTCATGACAATGTTATAATAGGTTACTGTCACTTTAAAAACATATAAATAAGGTGGCTGACTGACTAACTTTCTACCCCACTAGGACATCACACAAGCGATAAACACCCGATGACACAAAGTGACACCATGTGGATGAGGATCGCCGTGGAGAGGTCCCAGAAACCGCGTTCAGACAATTGGTCATATTTATGGCCTGCCTATATTGCGGCCCCTGGCAAAAGCCAGGGTGGGGCTTCAAATAATAAAAAATGTCATCCTAAAAAGGATGAAACTGGATTGCAATGCTGCGCATAAATAAGGTGGAGAAAAAGCAATAAAATGAACTGATAAAGTAAAAACAGTAATTACATGACCCATTTCCTGAATAAAATCTGGGATATATATATATATTTTATGTCCAACGTAAAGTTACAAATAAAAATGCCAAGTGGCAGCTGTATATTCTCTCTCTCTCTCTCTCTCTGTGTGTGCGTGAGTGCATGCATGCGTGCATGTGTGTTATTGTGATGAGAGCAACATTCTGTAGTGGCCCTACTAAAAAGTGACTATAGTGTATGTGTGTGTGCGTACTCATGCATGTGTGTGTGTGTATGTGTGTGTGTCTGTCTGTGTCTTTGGGTACAGAAATCCAAGAGCAAGCAAAAACTTCATTTTATGGAATGAATAACATCATCTTCTCAAAGGACGTTAGAAATAGATGTCCAACATGTTATATAGAACTAGGTCACAGGTCGTGGCCTGGAGGGGTGTCAGCACATGAACTGATATGTGCTGTTAGAGGTCACAGGTCGTGGCCTGGAGGGGAGTCAGCACATGAACTGATATGTGCTGTTAGAGGTCACAGGTCGTGGCCTGGAGGGGAGTCAGCACATGAACTGATATGTGCTGTTAGAGGTCACAGGTTGTGGAGAGGCATGACCAGCCACATTAGTTAGCAAGGAAATTAATGATGACAAAGAAATGTATACATATGTTGTGTGTATTTTTTGTGTTGGGGTTATATTTAACATATATATTTTACAAAACTGAGCACTTTAGGAGGATTTACAGGAATAGATTACAAGTCATATCTGATTTCATAGCACTCAGGACATTCCCTTAAATGCTCTGTTCCCATCTTCAGCAGCAAGTGCAGAATTCCAGTTCTGATGGCACCAGTAACAGTCTGATTGATGTCTGCTTCACCCCACCCCTGAGTGCTGAGCACCAGCAAAGATCCCCTGGTCACTCCTGGCTACACCATTCTCTTCAGACTGATGATGTGCCTCTGCATTGTTTACTCGCTCCAAAAGGGCTCTTACATCATCTAGCTTCTCGTTCATCAATTTATCAACAAGTGGCATAGAACCAGTCACTCTATCTTTCTGTTCATTTCCCAACAGACTGGTATGTCCTTTACAAAATATCCAAAGGACGCTAACTACATAAGACCTCTAAATTAATTGCTTGCCATTTTTCACGGAGCATATCCGTCTCCACCTTTTTCAACAGAGAGAAATACGCCTACTTCTCCAAAAGTTACCTGTCCAAAGAACCCAATGAAGACATCAGACCTGTCAATTTCTCGGAGACAAATGTTGATTACTTGGGCATTTGCTGCGGCCTCTGAAGTGATGCCCCATCGCATATCTACGGGGACAAACTGAATTCCACAGGCATTGCATGCATGATGGAGACGGGGGAAATACTTCCTGGTCAGTTCTTCACGCTCATTTTCCATTCCCCCAAATGGAGAGGAGAAAAATACTCTCAGTGTTTTAGGGTCTTTAAGTTTCATGTCTAGACAGCTGTCTTATATGATCCCGTTTGTGTTTTAACCAAGTACACATGCATACAGTTCTCTGCAAAATTTATTGATCGCGATTTTGTTTTCATTGACAACGAATTATCTCCCTGTATGAAAGTTAAAAGTAGGAAGCAAGTTTGAAAACGCATTTTACAATTTCAAGAAACAATACTGTGTATATTCGACCAGTTTATATATGTCGACGATATCAACGAGACAGTACACTTATAACTATCAGGCAAATTGTGGGAACGACACCTTGTACTAGATTCATCGAGAAACAGCAGATCAAGTGGTTTGGCCATCTCGTTAGAATCCAGAAAGATCAAATACCATCACAAGCACTACATCTCAGAAGACCAACTACAAGAGCAAAAGGACGGCCGCGGAAAATATGGATTGACAACATTAAAGACACTCTAAGCCTTTACGGCATGACAATAGCCAGTGGCAGCCAACGTGCACTGGAATGCAAATTATTCCTCCCCACGACACGCTTAACGACAGAAGTGGTTTATGATGATGATGATGATAATAATAATGAGTACACTTATATACCAACTAGGGCTGTACCGAATATTCGCTTCGTATTCGCTTCGGGGCCGAATAGTTGACCTAATAACTATTCGGTATTCGGCCGAATACTTGCGCTCGGGCCGAATACGAATAGTGGCCACCTTACACCCGTTTTTGCATACACTGCGATGGACTGAAATAACTCTCTCATTAACACAAAAGATGCTGTTGCCTAAGTCTGTCGTAGCTGGGAAAACTGCCACCTGACTGCATAGTACAGAAGCTGGCAAGGTCTTGCCTGCTGACTCAACAGAGGCATTACAGCAGAGGTTCTCAAATTGGGTGCGTATGCCAGAGGTGCCTCGGCGAAAATCAAGAAAAGTCGGCTATAAATTGTGACATTATTAAAGAAGGCATGAAGATACTTAAAAGTTAAAATTTAAATTGTCTTTCCCAGCCACTGTCGAAAAGATTTTTGCTTTCCTTGTTTCACACTCAAAGTGTATCATACTGCATGAAATGCCAACCGCAGCGTGCTAAAAATTGTCTTTGCATTTATTTATTATCATTGCATACTGAACTCTACTACGCCCATTCGTTCATTCATTGTCTTGTTGTGTCACATTATAAGCTGCATAGGGCTCGCAGTCTAAGAGTCGACTGACTGGGAGCTTCCTTTAAAGACGAGGTGGGTCTGCTTGAGACGCAAGAAGTTAGTTAGTTAGTTAGTTAGTTAGTTAGTTAGTTAGTTAGTTAGTTAGTTAGTTAGTTAGTAGGGTTATCATCATTGCACTCCGGACACGTCCATAGGTGCTCAGATCCTCCCCTCAGTATGAACCCCAACGTCCGATGGCTAATAGTACCAGTTCTATGTTGATTAACAAGTCTTCTGGCGTGTCCGGTGTGCGCCTCGTTTTTTGCTGTGCCGATCTTAATTCCCAAGTCTGCCATTCTGACGAGTGATGTGGATTCACTGCCACCAAAGTCCTCTATCCTTCCCATTTCTCTGAGGGCATTGATAATATCAGCATGATCCATAGGCCGACCGTCGGTAGTGATAGCGGATTCAGCCAACCTGTCAGCTCTTTCATTTCCATCGACGCCTGCGTGTCCCGGAACAAAAATAAAGGTGACTTCACGCACAGTGGACTTCTGAATTGATTCAAGCCATTGTCTTTGCACTGAACCTGCCTGAACCCTCCGGATCATACTCATGGAATCACTGAGTATACATATGCGGGTGTATTTTTGTGTTTCAAGCCAGGCAAACGCTTGCGTCACTGCCATCACCTCCATCGTCGTGCTGCTGGTTGTCATGGAGAAGGCGCCGTTGACTTCTTTGACTGTTCTGCCCTCTGAGCGTGCTGTAAATGCCCATGCGCTTCTTCTTTGGCGTATAACGGATCCGTCTGTATAGATTAGTGCATCTGCTTCGTCTGAATTTTCACCGATGAGAGCGTTGACCTCTGCATTAACAGCAACAGGGTTCTCTTCTCTACATCGCCTGTTGAGTGTGACAATACAGGAAAATGTACAAATAAACGCCTGAGGCACAGGTATCCATTCTGCACCAGGTATGATGTCGGTTAGGCTGCATATTTGCAAGAAATTAACAGTCTGTATACAAATGAGTCAGATATGTCAAAGGATAAACACGCAACACTCAAGTTCTGAAACAGGACTGCAGACCAGAAGTGGACGAACAAAAAGAACTTTCCACCAGAGTTTGGTGAACGCGAAGAAGAAGAAAAAGAAGAAGAAGAATGTCATGGATGGAATCCAGTCCAGCATATTTGGCCTCTGTCATCGGAGTTCTTTTTTATGGTTTCTTTTGGGCGTTCTCGCTTCCTCGGTCCTTTCCCCCCCCCCCCCCCCCAAAAAAAAATGTTAGAGTCTTTTTGGTGATTTTTTGCCCCTTCTTCTCACGATGTGTCCAGTTAACCTTTTTTCCCTCTCTTTTATAACTTTTGTTACTACTGGCTGCTCAGGCATTTCTATTATTTCTTCCCCCTATCACCAGCTTGTGCTGCAGAATCAGAAGTTCAACAAATCGTGCCGTGTACTGGTTGGTATGAACGGCCAGCGAGATTGCGTAAATTTTAGCTTTGCCGGACGTCAAGTGGGACATGAATTTACTTCAGCTGTGAGCGTTGATAAGAAAAAAAAAAAAAAAAGCAAGCAGTGTCGAAGAGAACACAACGTGACTTCCTGTAACACAGACTGTCGCGTCTCAGGGGTCACGAATCATGAATGAACGGCCGGTCATGGTGTGTTTGGGAAGAAATATGTTCAAAGGACCTAAATGCCAACACTGCATAGACTGTTTACTCACTAAATTATTGTTATGCTGATTAATGTTTGTATTAGTTTGTGATTGACATTTAGCGATTTACAAAGCTTGACATGAGCTGTGTTTAAAATACAAGCTTGATGTATTTCATTTTGTACTGAGCGATGCTTGGATTTGTTTGAAATGTATTCATGTCCTCGGTAAATTGTGAACTTGGCTCAGATTTTCACTTCACTATGCTGAACTAATGCTGAACGATACGTAAACGTGGTATGCTTGGTTTAAAGTTGACGTTATGCAAATTGTGAACTTTGCTTCAGTTGTGAGTTCATGTTAATCTTGTGTATAGTGATTGAAGCACTCGTTTGTTTTGTATAGGAAGCCTCGCAAAGTGAGACATGAACTTTGTTTAGGTTGAGATCGTTATGCTAATTTACTGCTGAGCAGTGTTACATAAGTTTGAAATACGACCATGCACAAAGTTAGAGGTCAACTGAGTTTAGATTGCCAGCTCGTTATGTTAATCTTGTGTTGATCTTACGTGAGCTTGTTGGAAAGTCTCAACTTACATAGACGTGAACACACCTTTCAGGTCAGTCAAACGTACAGAGGCCTGAATACCCCTTTTAGGACAGTCCAACTTACAGAGGCAGGAATACCCTTTTCAGCACAGTCCAACTTACATAGACATGAATACCCCTTTCGGGACAGTCCAACTCACAGAGACTTGAATACCCCTTTCGGGACAGTCCAAATTACAGAAAAATGAATACCCCTTTCCTGACAATCAAATTTACAGAGACTTGAATACCACTTCCAGGACAGTCCAACTTAGACAGAAATATCCCGTTCAGATCAGTTAACCTTAGAGAGACCTGAATACCACTTTCAGAACAGTCTAACATAAGAAACCGGTATACTCCTTTGAGGTCCTTCCAACTTACAGAGACATGAATACCGTTTTCAGGACAGTCCAACTCACAGAGACCTGAGTAAGGACAGTCCAACTCACAGAGACCTGAATACCCCTTTCAGGACAGTCTAACTTCAGGACAGTCCAACTTACAGAGACAGGCATACACCTGTCAGATATATAAATGTGAAGCCAAGAGGCGCCTGGCACAAACTGACTATGCTAGATTGTGAGCTGATTATGCTAACCTTGTTCTGGGCGTTGCGTAAACCGGTTTGAAACACGACGCTGGCCATAATCAATTAAGAACTCTACATTAGCTGTTTATTCGCTAAGTTAATGTTATGCTGAGTGATGTTTGCTTTGTTGTGTGACTGACATTTGGCGATTAGCAAATCTTGACATGAGTTCTGTTTAAAATATAAGCTTGTTTTGTTTCATTTTCTACTAAGCTGAATTTGTTTGAAATGAATTCATGTCCTTAGTAAACTGTGAACTTGTCTTAGACTGTTAACTCATCGTTGTAATCTTGTACTGAGCGAATCGCAAATGTGTAAGTTTGGTTTACAGTTGATGTTGTACAAAGTGTGAACCCAGCTGAAGTTGTGAGGTAATGTTAATTTAGTATTGAGAGATGGGAGCACTTGTTTATTTTACATATGAAGCTGTGTGAAAGTAGACATGAACCATGTTTAGACTGAGATCGTTATGCTAACTGCGTGCTGAGTAATGCTAAATATGTTTGAAATACGACCATACACAAAGTTGAAAACAAATACAAAAAAGTCAAAAAGTCTGCCTAGAGAAGAATACAACGAGACAAAATGTCCCTAATTAAACTTAAAGACTTTCTTTACTACTATTGTAGTAGATATAGTAGTGAAGGAAAGGGCCTTGGTATTTAGATCCGCGTATGTGTTGAAACCATGCCGGTTATCCCCCTCCCCTTTTTCCCTCTCCCTATGTTGTAGTCTGCAGTTCTGTGCGGACAAGGACACTGCATTTTATTATTTTCTTTTCGTTTGACCCCTCCTGGATTTCAGTCTGAAGGATCAGCATATCAAGAATAATAATCAAGCAGGTACAAATCTTTGAAATCCCATTCAACGGTTACAGCCAGCCCTATTAACAGTTAAACTGGGGTACTGATATGGTCTGTGGCTTATGCGTTGCGAACGTGCTTTTTCTTCTTCTTCTGCGTTCAACATCAGTCATGCTACACATTGAGTCCCGTCTAGGTCAAGAATAGGATTGTGCGTTTAAGGTCGCCACAGGTCCCCCATAGCTTCTCTCGCAATGTGGATCCCCTGGGCCAGATACACAGTCTTTGCTGGGAGAGGTAAGGGCAGTACTGTAGTATGTGCTCAGGGGTCTGTCTTTCTGCTCCACAATCACAGGCAGCAGATTCTTTTATGCCTATCCTGTACAGGTGTGCTCGAAGACCATAGTGTCCAGTCCGAAGTGGACGTGCTTTGTAAAGTCGGGATGTGGGGTCACAGCTGCGGGCCTTAAGCCTTGTACTGGTTTCGACAGTAGTATCGAAAAGCCGACCGTCCAAAAAGCAATGGCAAACTACTGGACGTAAATTTGCTTAGAAAAAACACAAAAGCCACACACACAAAAAATGCTGGGGTTGGTTCTGCAATGTCCTGTCAAGAATACGCAACTAACTTGGGGGTGGGGGAAAGGGGGGGGGGGACCACAAAAAAAATTTAGGGCTCAAAGATCGACTTTTCTAAGCTCATTATTCAGAGCAATAAATGAATGAATGAGTCAGAATGGACAATGACCTCGCTAGGGATATTTCTACGAGGGCTTAGTCTCTCTTTCTTTTCAGTAGCCTAAGAATTCCCTTGTTGATGCTGGAAGTGGCAACCTGAGTAAAAGTCCACCAATCTGTTTTATGTGTGTTAAGATCATTCAGTCTCTCTGCTTAGTTAGTCCGTAATTAGACGTAATTATTATTATTATTATTTTGTTTTTGTTATTTTAAAGCCCCCACCACGGCTGATGTCAGGGCCCTACATTTTACATCTGGTTTGAACGGGGTTTATAGGACTTACGCCCGGTGGATTAGCATCCGAATGGTGGTACTTTGTGTCACCGGGTGTTTATCGCTTGTTGTCCTGTCCTGGTGGGGATTGACGATCACTAACTCACTTCCTTGATATTATATGGGGGTAAATGCTAGGGAAAATGGAACATGTGGTGACCACTCAAAAGATCTGTGAAAGGAGAGATAGGGGAAGACAACGAGAGAAGATTCTTGACAGTCTTGTTGCATGGCATGGAGGTATGTCAGCACACGAACTAATACATGCTACAGGAGATCGCAGATTGTGGCGAGGCATAATCACCCACGCCAGTCGGCAAGGCACCTGATGATGATGACACACTATTTGTATTCGTATTCGGCTGAATAGGTCCTACTATTCGTATTCGGCCGAATAGTGAAAATCACTATTCGGTACAACCCTAATACCAACTGACACTGTTATTAAGACATCCAAACATAAGTATGAGGCCCCCCTCCAAAAAAGGACTATAAACAGCAAATTCATCCTTTTACTGTGCTATAAGTGCCAGATTTGGACATTAAAAATTAATACCTGTGAAATAAGAGGCCAGAGAAAAGCCGCCAACTTAACCACCCGAGACAAGTTAAAAATTATATTGTCAGAAATATTATTTGCAGCAAATTCATTTAGAAACAGAAGATCAAATGATTATGTCATCTAGTAAGAACACAGCGAGACTAACTGCCAGCGCAGGCGCTACATATGAAAAAATCTGGAGTGTAATCAAGAGGCCGCCATAGGAGATTATGGACTGATGACATAAAAGAGCTTCTACACCAACATAGAATGACAATAGCCATTGCTGCCCATCAAAAAATGGATCGCAAACTGTTCCTTCCCACAACGCCTAACGGTGGAAGAGGAAATTTGTAATGATGCTGACGGTGATGTGTTTTTACGCGCCGACAGCAAATAGTTAGTACTTCTGCACACCTGCCTCGCATCCTCACTTAGTAATGCTTACTTCCCTGACCTACATCCATTCTCAAATTAGACGTTGCGATTTCATATGCCAGGCTTTATTGCGCTAAGGGTCGTCCATCGGCTTTTGCTGTGAACCCCCATGCACGTCTTCTGCCCTCAACAATGCCTCACGGTATTGATAATCACAGCAACCAGGGTAAGAACTGTCAATAATCAGTTGTTGAATTTCTGATTCCGCAGCACCTACTGGTCGTCCCTGCATTTCCAACCCAATGCGATTAGAAGTCTACAAAAGGCTGCTCGTTGCTCAGTCACTCTGATCTACTTATCTCCTCGCCTAACACTCGTATTTTCAAGCATGCACACATCTCTAATTGTGTCCTCTGCCGGCGCCATCTGAGACCTTCCTCTTTTTAGTCTTTGGCCCTTAGCTATACCTAGAGCTGTGTGCAGTACATGTTTTGTGTGGGTCGGCTACCACTTTGAGCCTATCTCCAATAGTCGGCAGTGCAAGTATATATCGCATACATACTATTCGTGTATCTCGTGTACATCCCAGATTCACTCGCTTGGCTTCATTCTGTTTGCGTTCAAGTTTCATCTGCTGACGATTTTATATGGCGGGCATTCCATTCTCATAATTTTTCACCGAGATGATCACGTGCTGGAACATTGTGAACAACATTCTTTGTTCAATGTTCTTTGCTGCCCTAATCTTGTGCACCGAGTCCCTTTTTACACTTAGCTGCAACAGTGGTCATGCTTCTATCGAAAGTGATACTGATGTATTCAAGTTTGCCGTCTCTTTTGATGTTTCTGTTATTAACTCTAATGCTTGGGCCACCAGGTCTGACAGTCCTATAATCTAGAGCAATATTGTCCAAACTCATCTGGATCATCGACCTCCTTTCAGCGAAAACGATCGCCCTACGTTCCCCTCTTCCTGAAAATATCATCATCATCATGAGCCACGCCGAATGTGTGCTTTTGTTCGTCTACTGCATAATAATTCTGGTCTGTATTTTCTGCCAGTCCCACTTGTGCTGCCATGTTCTGGTCTGTATTTTCTGCTAGTCCCACTTGTGCTGCCTTGTTCTGGTCTGTATTTTCTGCCAGTCCCACTTGTGCTGCCTTGTTCTGGTCTGTATTTTCTGCTAGTCCCACTTCTTCTGCCTTGTTCTGGTCTGTATTTTCTGCTAGTCCCACTTCTGATGCCATGCTCTAGTCTGTATTTTCTGCCAGTCCCACTTCTGATGCCGTGCTCTGGTCTGTGACGTTTGATTCCTGCACTCTAGTTGCATGTCATAGATTGTTTTAGGAGCTTTTTTAAATCATTATAGATCTGCAGTCTATACCGATAGTGGAATGCTGGAGACAATTGACCATTTTATCTATCTGGGATTCACACAAACTATCAGTAGACCAAGAAATTTACACCAGGATAGGTGAGGCAGCAACAATTAGCAGATTAACAAAAAGAGTTTGGGAGAACAGAAAGCTCATGATTAAAACAGAAACTGTGGCTATTAGGCTTGTGTTCTCAGCATTCTGATTTATGGCAGTAAAACATTGTCAACTGATTCGCACCAGATAAACGGCTAAATAACTTTTTTTTTCAACGGATCAATATCATGGCACACAGGTGTAACCCGTTAGTGCTCCGTTCTTCTTCTAACTCAAGCTTGAGTCCGAAGAATCTCAGCACAGTGCACAAACTCTGTTGCATCGGCGAGGATCTTGAAATACTTTGGGAAGATTTCCACCTGCCAAGGGATCTTTTACATGTGCATCAATACACGTGGGCGTCTGGTCTTACTACCCAGAGATGAGGGGAAATTACTAGAAGTCCAAGTGAAAAAATCCCAGCCTTCACCCGGACTTAAACCCGGGACCCCTAGCACTCGAGGCGGACACCATACCTCGAGACCACACAGCCCCTGACTAAATAGCTTTCATATGTGATGCCTAAGAAGAATACTTGGCATTAGGTGGAAAGACAAGATCACAAACACTGAGGTTTTGGAAAGAGCACGTATTACAACAGATTTCTCAATGCTCAGTTTATGAAGACTCAGGTGGTTTGGTCACATCTGGAGAAGGGAGGATGGTAGAGTCACTAAGGACATCCTCTTTGGTGAATTACGGATGTGTAAAAGAGGTCGAGGGCGACCTCAACAATGATATAAAGATGTGTGCAAGCGGGACATGAATGATGGATGTACTGAGGTGGATTCGTGGGAACAAAATGAAATGGACTGTATTGCGTGGAGGGGGCACAAAAGGAATAGAATGAAGGAAAAAATGACTGTAGAAAAGATGAGAGCTGAGCGACTGAGAAGAAACACACTTAATACAAATGACAACAACGGTCCTGAAATCCAATGCTAAAATTGTGGGAAGACTTTTCTTAACGCGGGCAGGTCTTACTAGTCATACGAGCCATCACCATGAGCTGTGAGTCCCATGCCTCCTCATAGCACAGTATAATACTATCGTCTGAAAAGATGAAAAGGTGCCAGTCTATTTGTTAAAGAGAGATAAAGGCTTAGTGAGGTTCCGGGTAGCTCCCCCAAGCTCATCCGACTTTTTATTTCCAGGCATACCGCATTCTTCTTCTTCCCTTCCTCTTTCACCGCTGTGGGTGTCGAGGGAGATATAAGGTTCTGTTTCTAGCTCTTCTGGCCGCCTCGACCATAGGCACATCGTGCTGTTGTAGAGTTTCTCTGATGTTATCCTTCCATCTTGTTCTTGGTCCACCTCATGCTCTACGTCCTTCTTCTCTTTCCATGTATGCTTTGTATGCATACTGCATTAATGACTCCAAACATTGGAGTAGGAATTGTTATAAGACCTTCTGGTTTCTCAAACCCGCTCATCTGCAGACAAAAACATGTACACCAAACTAGTAACAAATATCCTAAAAGAACACACGGAACTCCCATACTATCTTTTAGTTTTGAGTGGCAGCATAGGAAAAAGAGGACACAACACAAATAAGGCAACATCATGTCCCATGAAACAATGACTATAGTCATCCTAGAGATAGTATCGATGTCTTTCTTCGAATTCGGAGTACATCTTACCGAGAAGCAGGGAACAAGAACTGCACATAAATAGGCCATTAAAATGAATGTACACGCAAAACTCAGGTCATGGTACAAAATCAAAGCCCAAAGGACAAACGACCAGGACTTCCTGCCGGAATTCACAGCCGGTGAACGCACAGAAGAAGAAGAAAAGATAGGCTACATTACACAAAAATTACGTTATCAAATGCCTAGTCAACTGGCATGGGCTGTTTACATCTCACCACCTCCAGATCAAATGGTCAGATTTCCGAACCAATACACAAATAAGGCAAGAATCCAGGCAAGAGTATGTGTCTAATTTTATACGAAAACGTCGCTGGAACTATGTCAGCCACGCCCTTAGAATGGATAAATCAAGACTTCCTTACCCAGCCCTCATTTGGACACCACAGGGGAAAAGATCTCGTGGAAGACCAAGGGAAACCCTACGTAGAACTATCATCAGGGAAGGCTCGCTCATGGGCCACTCAAACATCCAAGAGCTACAACAGATTGCAACGAACCGCCATGCATGGAGAGTCATGACCTCTGCCCTATGTGCCGCACTCGACACAAGAGGAAAGACTAACTAACTAACCTCCAGATAACACCACAATATGTTCCTGAAAATAGTCTTTAAAAATGGTTTCACTTGTCTATCTCTACTATTTTGTCCCAATAGTCGAGTTAGATGTAGCAATATTAAGCAAAGACTGAATAAAATAATGAAAGAATCCATTAATACAATCCATTTAAACAATTGAAAAAGAAAAAGAAATAAAAAAGTTTCAATTTCTGCACTTAATGTCAACTTTATTACCTAAAGTTACGAAATCTATTTCTGCTGTCTGACTAGCAATGGTTAAAGGCGACACAAATGCAGCAACATTGCTTAATCTTTCCTCCAAAGACAATAAATCAATACAAAATAATCAAATGAAATAAATACCAAACATACTGTTTAAGAAAAAAAAATAGAAACCAACTTGTTTTGTCAATAAATTCATTTTATTATTGCTACCACAAAGTATCTTATTATGGTAAAAATAAAAATTACTTTAGAGGACTTGATTCAAGTTATTGTGACTTCCTAAAACTGATTATTTCAGGTTGCCAGGAACATGCAATTTGTGAAACATGAAGATGGTGGAGCCTGGATACTAATATACAAATGAGCACTCAAACCATCTGAAGGAAGAGAGTTTGCATTAGTTTAAAAATAAAACTGGCTTTTTTGTTGTGCAATCTGGCATCATATGGTTCATTGTAATACTCTGATAATTATGAGCATATAAAACTTGATGAGCATATGAAGCAGTCTCCAGTTATTTTGATTAGACAAGGAAAACTAAGTCACTGTGTGTTCCATGAATTGGTAATTAAAATGATCTAATAGTGCACACGATATTGTGACGGAAAGCAGACAGTAGCAGAAACTGAAGGACCAACAAACACATTCTAGTACCACAAAATGATGTTCCCTTTTATGTGTGAAGACACAATTTTACACCTCTACAATTTGCATAAGATCACACAGTTCTCTTTAGTACTGATAGGGTAGTTATGAGAGGTGGCTCCTTGCACCAAAGAACAGCCCTAAAGAACTGATCTAGGTTTCAATGAAGTAAAAAAAACTTGTAATATACAATTAAATGCAGAAAAGTTGACGGTCACAGTTTCCAGGGATGTTGTTACTCAATGTGTTTATGGAAATAGCTTCTATCTGGCGAAGCCATTATAAAATTTTAATACTAAAACTAGCCACTATAAACATTGATCAAGATTGCACTAAAAATGTTGCTGACCATATCATACACCAAGTGTTTAGTATATAAAATATAGGTCTAGATCGATATGCCCAACATACTTAATGGGGTAAAAAAAAAGTATTTAATTACTAACACTAGACTATTTGAAAAGGGCATAGAAGGATAACAAAAGAATTAGGCCAATTTGAAAAGTACACAGAGCAAAAATAGACAATTTAAAAAGTATAGATTACAACAGAATACAAACTATTTGACAATGACATTCACAGATTACAATGGAATGGGGACACTTTGAAAAGCACACACAAAGATTACAACAGGATAAAGGCCATTTAAAAAGTATATACGAGCGTACAACAATAAAGACTTTGAAAAGTACAAACAGCTATTACAACATAAACACTTTAAAAATTACATAAAAGACTACAACAAAAATTATCGTGAAAAAAAACAAACAAACAAAAACACAGGCAGAGATGTTTTGATCATCTTAGGCAAGGACAGAAACAAAGATTTCTACGGAAAACTCATATTAGGGCCAGTGAAACATTGCAAGAAGTCGAGTGTAATTGAATCTGATGGAAAAGTCACTGGTGAAACTAAATGCAGATGGGCTATAACAATACAGGTCTAACACTACATGCCCTGTGTACCAAAGACATCAAAAGGGCCCTTTACTTGACCTAACTTATTTTTATTAGGACTATCCTCTAGAACAATGCTCCTCAACCAGCCGTAGTCTACTGGTTGAAGAACACTGCTCTAGAAAATTCCTGAGAGACTTGGAAATGCACCCCCTCCCCCACCTCCATCCCGATTCCAGAATGTGACTAACTCATCTCAGAGGACCCATAGGTATACATAAACAGCTTTTTGAGTGTTGCTGGCTGTCTGGCTGGGATGCTGCAAAGTAAAGCATTAACCTATCCAAGCAATGGAACATATTACTAGAAGGTGCAGGAAACCACATGATTTGGAAGGTAAAGGGAGCATCACATTATCAACATAGAATGAAGCCAAAGAGTTGCTGCTATTAAATAACAATAATAGTTATCCCAGGATCTTGGATGTAGCAAGTGGTCAGCCAGGCAGGAGAGGGCAGAAGGCTTGACATGTGCGCATCAGGAGACATTAGGAGATTACTACTAAAGCAAAGGACCCTTTTCCACACCTTCAAGCATATTGGGCATTTATAGACATATCGGCACATGGTGGGTGATGAAGTCAACATCATGCTGGCCACCTTGACTTCCCAGGACTTTAGCTGGCACACATTTAAGGCTGGGTCAACCCGGGAGCCAAGGTCATTTTGGAAAACAGTATGGCTCCATCAGGACCGGAACCCACGACCTCTGGATCCACAGCTCAGCATCTAGAAACTGCACCAAGGTGACTCCCTAAGATTACTAGAGCAACAAGACATATATAACTTTAATGAGAATGGGCCAACTAGAGAACAGAAGGAGCAACTGAGGGTAAAAGTTATGTTGATCTCCCCACTCCCCGCCCATATACACATTAGCTCACTTCTGATTGGTAGTTCCTGAACCTGTCACCTTGGCACAAGGTTACGGGGGGTGTTCCGCAATGCTGTTGACATCATGTGTTGTATATTTCAGCATGCCAGTGCTTTTAAAACTCCAAAAACATTGAGAAACTGGTCCTAACACACCCCCTAGAGAGTGCTGCAACCTATGTCACAGGCATTCTCTTTCTCTGAATGAAAACGTAAATGCAAGACATCACAGAAAGCAAACAACAGAGTGGGACAGACCCGTAACCTTCAGCAAAATTGACCAGCCCAACAAACTTGTGAATGAAAAGTGACCTACTCTACTTGGGGAGACTAACGTAAACCTAACCCACCTGAGAGATAAGTAAGTACAATACAATACACGCAGATGTGAGAAAGGACAAGCAAAAGTAGTCGTCTTCTTCTCCATCTGAGTCTCAAAGGCTTACACTCCAGCGGAGAACAGATTATGATAAAAGAAAACTGGGAAATAACAGGTGAATGTGTTAGTACAATAACATTTATAAATGATCCGACTATAACAGAAGAAACAGAACAGCAACTCCAGACATACTGAAAAAATATAAATAAAACAGCAGGAATATATGACTGATGACAGCCAAGGTCCCTTGAGCCTTGCAGCAAAATATTTAAGAATACAACATCGAAAAGGTTAGTAAATTTACATTTTCTGGTCAAACTATAATGGAAGACACTCTATGTGCAAACAATGTTATTTTTAAAATTGCGAAAGAAAAATGGGAAAGAAGGTGGAGGGGGGTTTAAAGACTGACCAAAACATCCTGAGGATATATGATTCTGAATTAGGGAAACAAAATCCTCCGCATGTATATATCTGACCATCCCTGTGTGGGTTTTGTGGCTCCACTGTGGGGATCACAAGACTGGACCCCTGCCTACTCTATGCATGTCATGAGAGTCGACTAACTGGGAGCTTCCTTTGAAGTCGGAGTACATCTGCCTGAGAGACGATAAACCAACAGTCTGCATACACATGAGTCAGATCTGTAAAACAGATGTGTACACACACTCAGGTTCTGGTACAGGATTAGAGTCCAGGAGTGGATGAACAACCAGAACTTTCCACTGGAGTTTACAGCCGCTGAACATGAAGATGAAAAATATATCTGACCAGTTACACTTTTTGATTCTAAAATGTACAATGAATGTGAAAATGTAATGTAGCATTCAAGATTTCGTGTGACCAAAAAATGGATACAATTTTGCTTTCACACAGGCAAAGAATGAACTCTTTATAGACAGTTTTCTTGCCTTAGCCATAATCTATGAAGCAACAAACAGAATAAGATGGCAAAAAAAAAAAAAAAAAAAAAAACTGGACAAAACAGAAAGAGGTGGTTCAGAAAAATATTTATAAAACAGAAGTACAGATGAGACAAACATGGAATTAAAAAATTTGCCATAAAATTTTACATTAAATCGTGCATTTTATTCTTCTGATGCCTCCCATGTTCATACAGAGACTGTTAACTGTGATGCCTGCACACATAAGACTTTAATTTAGGCTCAGAAAAGAAAAAAAAATGTGCTGTTATGATGCTACTATGGATACACAGCAGTATATCATTTAGCTGTTCTATTGCCCTGTCTGATATTATCCGCTGCACCAACCACAGATTTGTGAGTTATTTTTCATCTGTTCTCTAGACCCTGTTCTGCCTTTCAGCACCAGGTTTTCATGAAAAGATACCAAACCAAATAAAAAAGAAGAACCAATCTGCTTAACCATACCACAAACGACAAGTCAATGTTACAGCTAGACAGATTTCATCAGCACATGACACACATCAACACTATCACAAACACACCAAGAATATAGCAAATAATTTAATTGACGTTTAAAAAAAATTAAATAAATGAAAACGGTAATGCAAATACAGCACAAACGAATTTACGGGCACAAACAGATAGCAGCCCCAGGTTTTCAACAGGCTCTTGGTAAGAGTCTTGGTGTGTGCTATGTAGATGCTGGTATTTATGGTCTCAGAAATTCTATCTACCCATCAGTGGCCTATAGCTCTGCTTCCATTATGTCTAAACAGCAGTGTAACAGTTACACATCTGCCTTTCGTTAACTGCATCAAGGACAGTAAATGTATCAAGGACAGATACAATTTGTTGATATTGTCAGCAGCAATCATTTTCAGTGCTAGCTATATGCAGTACTAACTTATCATCATCATTTTGCAGTCTTCTGCAGTATGCTGCTCCCATCCTGCCTAATGGAAAGCTACTATCCGTGTATTTTCACGCCCCAACAGTTTCTCAGATACAATGTTAACTAGAACACAGTGATGCCAGTGTCAGTACAAAACTTACCAGATATCTTTAGAAACTCTCAACCTTACTAACTTTATGTCGTCAGAAATCAACCATCCCAGAGATAACTCAAAAAAAAAAAAAAAAACATGGAAAATGTGTACGTGTAAGATTTCTGAACAACAGCAAGAGCACACAAGAATATATAAATATGACTGAAAATCACACTATAAATTCATATCAAATATGGAAAGCTTAGTTAGTGTACTGCCCAACATTGAAAAAAAAAAAAATCTGGCTTAACAGTATTTAAAAACTCTGTATAAAGAACAGGATGGAATGTTGCATGGTGGGTAAGTTTTCTAAAAATCTGAAAGAATATATAAAAAACAAGGCAGCTAGTAGAATATTATCTGCAACAGTAGATAGTACATGGTAATGAACAGTAGTATGACAGTAAGACAACTAGCTGTGTTGCAGGAGTAGAATAAATGTGGCCTAGGTAAATCATAATGACACATTAATTTTAGCTGAAGAAAAGGGAGGCAACCTTTCAATTGAACCTTTGTGACTATCTTGGCAAGCCAGGTAAGTAAAAAAATGTCAAGTTCCCTTTTCACGCCTTTCGGCCCATCGGGCATATGGGCAGAGCGTCCCATATTTTTACAGACCACCAGCACTCTGTGGGTAATGTGGTCAGCATTACGCCGGCTGTCTTTACTTTCCCAGGACAGCCAATTTTACTGTACCTATAACGGACAACTAAGCCTTCTTCAATAACAGTTGTTTCTCTCTTGCTATATCTTCTCTTTCTCTCTCCATGTTAAAAAAATTGTAGCTTCAACAAATCTTTTGTTAATGGGAAAATAACAGTACATTTAATCAAATTCACATGATAAAAAAAAAAAAAAAAAATCAGCCAACCTCATGTGGAATGCAATTTTTAGTTACTTTGAAGCCCCACCCTGGCTTTTACCAGGGTCCCTAAAAACAGCCAGGCCCTAAATATGGCCTAATGGCTGAACAGGGATTCCAGGACCTCTCCACAGGTGATCCTCATCTGCATGGTGGCACTTTGTGTCACCGGGTGATTATCTCTTGTGTGATGTCCTGGTGGGGTACAACTTACCTACCTATTCACATGTAAAGACTAGTATTAGATTTACTGACCATTTAATTTTGCCACCGAGTTAGACTCAGGTTAGTTTCATTATTATTTCTTTTTTCTGATTTTACATATTTTCCTAAACATATTCTAGAACAGATATGGGCATTAAAACATGTTTTTTCATATGAAAGACTGACAGTGATTGACACTTTTTTATTTTTTTGTGCGTTTTTTGTGCGCATCCGTCTCTCGGGATTGTACACACAGTTTCATAAACCAACATACCAAGATTCTGAGTCAGCTAGAAGTGATTTGTCAGCAGACCATTTTGTGCTGACTTTTACAAAACAATAATGTTGTACCATTCAGAAAGCAACAGACAATTTAAGGGAAAAAACAATAACTGTGCACAGACAAAGTGCTTAGTCGTATTTTGTTGACCAAAAAAGCTCAAATCCATGACGTGGTCAGCATCGAGGTGGCTATCTTAACTACCATAAATATCTTCTAGTACAATTCTCCAGGAAGCCACCACTGTGTAGCGGCAGACACTTGCATCCAGGTTCAAAGGTCTTGGGTTCAAGTCCTGACAGAGCCAGATTTTTTTCTCCCTAGGTCAACCCAACCTTAAATGGGTACCAGGTAAAATCCTGGGAAGTAAAGGTGGCTGGCATGATGTTGACCACATCACGCACTGAGTGCCAATTCATCTACAAAATATAGGTCTAGCCCTACATGCCCAAAGGAATGGAAAAGGGTCCATCTACAATTCTCCAGATCAACCCTGGTGCTTTGTCAGGAAAAAATGTTCAACTGTATGAGACACGATATATTAGGCCTCCTGACAGTTACGGAGAAACCTGAGGTCCAATTCTGTACTTGTCTAAATATTCCCACCACAGCAGCAACTGATCAGCAGATCACAAGGGTTGTTGATTATTACTTTGCTATATTATACATGGACTAGATTGCCAAAGTATACTGATACTCTGTATGTTACATGGACCCTTAGTGGAAACAAAGTATACTAACAATGCTACAATGTCATAAGAGACAAATAAGCAAAGGCTGAGGTTGGTTACCTCAATAATAAGTAACTTCTGCTGCAAAAACCAACTAAGAACTAGTCTAAAAAAAAAATTTTTAAGATAAAAAAAAAAAGAAGCTTTTTGTGGGTTAAGGTCTCATGCTCCAATGTGTTGAAGGGCAATAGAAGTAAATCTTCTCATTCTTAATGTCATTTCCTGAACAGATTACAGAGTTAAATATTCTTTGCTGTAGAAAAGTCTTGGACGTGTTATTCTCTCAAAAGATAGTGCAAACATATTTAAATATTGAAAAATATTCAAATAATAATTTGCTGCCTGTTGATATAAGTTACATAATGTGAATTAAATAGATTCTGCCTGCTATTATCCATATATAACAAATGTATCTTCGCCTTTATTATTTTGTACAAACCAAGATATCTCAAACATCCCTCACAAATTCTCTCTCCTGTCACCTCAAGCTCCCTTGGAAGAAATTCAGGACAAACTATCGATCTGATAGTTACAACAAATGGATCTAGGACTCCAAGAACAATAGTAGTGCTGGCATCCTAAGAGAAGAAACAATCGCAAACAAGTTGAGCTGAACTTAGCTGAGTTTCAAAAACTGAGGTCACAGCACTCAGGGCGTTCCCATGTGTGCTCCATCCCCATCTTCAGCAGCCAACAAAGAGTCCCAACTCCAATAGTACCAGTGACAGTCTGACTGTATGCTCATCTCGCCTTTAATCTGAGTGTGGAGTGTCGACCAGATCTCCTGGTCAACCCTGTTGCATCGTTCTCTTCGGACCATGACAATCCAACTGTGCCTGTGCACTGTTCACTCACTCCTAATGGGCCTTGACAACATCAAGTTTGTCATGCACCACTTCACCATCCAGTGGTGCAGAACCAGCTAGTCTATCTGCCTGTTCGTTTCCCATCACACCTGCTGTCCTTGAAAAAAATATCTAAAGGATGCTAGCTACCCTAGACATCTGAAGCAATGCTTGCCACTCTGCCCAGAGCATACCTGTCTCCACCTTTCTCAGCATGTCACAATCAAATCAGAATTCTGAATACAATATTACCATATTTTTTCAGTGTATAAGACGTGTCTCCCCCCCCCCCCCTTCCCCCACTTATGAGCTAACATCATTTTCTTAGCTCAGAATTATGAAAAAAATATTTTAATCAAATTCTGCGTATAAGACCACCCCCAATTTTAAACTTGGCAAATTTGTGAAAAGATATCTTTCTTACATACAGACAAATATGGCATATACTTATTTAATAAAAACTATACGTGAGCGACCTCTCCATAATTCAGCTTTTCAGAAGCCTAATTGGTTAAATGGAGCAAAGTGGAAATAGATGGTAACTGATTATCACAGAATACATAATTCTTCTGGGACTAACAACAAACTGTCAGGTTGCAAGAAACATTTCGGAATCAGAAAGATGTACTTTTTTACATAGTTAGTTGCATGCTCAAAGACCTGTGGCTGCGTGGTCTCAGGTTCAGGTGGGGATTTTTTCACGTGGATTTCTAATAATTTTCTCTGGTCTCTGGGTAGTAAGATCGAATGCTGTAGTGAACTGTTGCGCGCGTAAAAAAATCCCTTGGCAGTTGGAAATCAAAAAGAGTAGCTTAACGGCGTTGCCCAGGCATAATTTGGAGTTAAAAATCTACCCAGACTGTTTCAGGATCCTCGCTGGTGCTACTGAGTTCGTGCACTGTGCTTAGATTCTTCGGATATAGACTTGAGTCAAAAGCAGAATGGAGCACTTATGGGTTACCCCTTGTGCCATGATAATTTTGGGTTTATACAGTTGTCTAAACTTAAACCTAAGACCATGCTCAAAGACCAACTGCCTACATCGCAGAAGTGCCACAGGAAGTATTTGACAGTTGGCAGCTGTTTGACCTTTACAGGATGTTGCAGATCCAATCCCAGCATTTTTTCGCTGTTTTATTTTCACTAGGTATTTTACTATCGCTTCTAAATGGTCAGCTCTTGATACCACTGCTGAAATCAACACAAGATGGTCTGCTGTCACATTGCCCATAGCTGGAATCACTGAATTACGAGGAACATTCACAACGCCTGAGCCACGGATGCCGACACTTTCTAAACATGGCCAGTAAAAACAGATACTTAAAAATGTTCTATTCTTTGCTGCTACTTACCAGTTGCTAGCTCTGAGTGTCTTGTCCTGCTGCCAATAAGTTGGAATGGAAGTGAAAGTTTAGGTTGTTCTCACCCACTGTTGGTTTTCTGATGAAGAAATGTTCCACATGTTTTTTATGCTCTGTATCTAGAAATGCTTTTCTTTCAATTTAACGGTTTAACAAGAAAAATTTCAAACAATTAATCATGCCACCCTGAGAAAACTAGATCTAGTTACTTCTGGTTGTGACATATTTCCTGTAAATACCAGAATGCAAAGTATCAGCATTTCTGCAGTGACCTGTTCTCAGAAACTGTAGATAAATACCGATGGTTCTCTCTGTGCCTGTAGTGTTTAGGAAGCCTGGATATGAACATACTAACTAAAAGTTTCGTGTTAACCAAATGGTTTTGATTTAGCCAAGTTGATGTCAAATTTTCCTGTAAGCCTCACTGATAGAAGTTATAGCATGAGTCACCTGACACATAGTTGTTTGTTTTTTAAGGCTTCAGGGTATGTATTCCATTCCATGTTTTACTCTATTCATGTTTCTGATTACTGCCTTTACACATTTCAGAATAAACATTTAAAATGCAGATAAATACATTAACAACATTTATTAGTGACCTGAGTAAAATTGTGTATATTTGAAATATTTTTTTTAAAAAGATTTGTCGGGAATTTCCACAGGTTAACAGTACACTTTTTAAGCAGTCATTTGACAAAAGGGTTAACACAGGAGTCTTGGTGGTTAGTGTACTTGATTTTTAACTAAGTCAAGGATCTGTTTTCATGCCACAGAGTGTATTGGATATATGATGCCAACGCCATTTTGTAGACTAATGGCACTTGATGGCTGATGTGGCCAATATCATTCTGATCAGTTTTACCTCTTAGAAAATTAAATGGCACTACTAACGTCTTGTTGCTAAATTAAATCAAATCAAATTTTGTATTTGTTGATATCTTTTTTCCTGGTGCTGCATCACTCAACTCTTTCTAGCCCAAGCAACAAATTGTGCGATGTTTGCACAAATATAAAGAGGTCCTTGCCTCTTTCAAAACATCTGGGTTGTTCTTTTTTGGCAGTCCAAGGCATGTCTAAGGATTCTTCTGTAAAACCACATCTCCCAGGCCTCAAGAAATTGTTCGGCCTGTTTATTAACTGTCCAGGATTCACAGCAATATGATAAAACTGGCTCTATGTAGCATGCAAGAATTCATATTACTGTCTTCTTTATCTTATAACTGTTAGAACCGGAGGTTATCTAGACATTTTTTCTGACTTCTTCCCCCTTTTTTGACTTGACAATAATATAAATGTGTAATACTAGTTTATCATACCTATTTGAGCGAAAGTTATTTCGGTGTTGTGTGTAAGACACCTGCTCAGGAGGTTTTGGCACGAGTGTCTTCAAGGAGTGAAGATTGTCAGGAATTGTGATGAATGTATCCTGGATCAAATCCTCACTGTGAAGACTTGATGGTGTCTCCAAGGAAGATGACGACTGCTGCACCTGAGCCTGAGAGAGTGAAGCTTCATGTTTTGCTTTTGATACTTCCAGCATGGCCTGCAATATTATTTAACACTATGATAAATAGTGAAGCCCAGTGTTTCCTAAACTTTTCTTAGTTTTGGCATCTTTTTTCAATTAAAATTTATCATGTGGCTCTAACTTAAGTAAAGGTATGACTAATTGTATGCAGGAGATTTAAAAAAAAAACGTGTATCTTCGAATATTTCGCGGCGCCCCCGTGAAGAGGTTGCAGCTCCCCGGGGCGCCGTGGCACGCAGTTTGGGAATCACTGGTATAGCCTGTAATCAATTCTCCCTAAAAGATGAGCTAGAGCTCTCTGTTCTAAGAAGTTATAATTCCTCTTCTTTTTCTTCTGCCTTTGAACCCCCAGTGGAACATAGGCTCCCAGCCAACTCACGCCAGGTTGTTCTTTCCTTCACTATTGCATGCAGCTCTCCCCATCTTTTTAACTTCCTTCTCTAGCTCTCTTCTCCGTGTGTTTTTGGTCTACCTTTATTTCTATGCCCCTGTGGGTTCCAGTGGAAAGACATTCTAGCTATACTGTTCTCAGGTTTTCTCAACATGTGATTTATCCAACCATTCTTTTCTTCACCTCTTTCAACTGGAACTTTTTTTTTTTAGTTTTCTCCCAAAGCTCTTCATTAGTGATTCTATCATACATTTAATTCCCTCTATTCGGCGCAGGCATCAGTTAATGAATGTTTGTAGTTTATTAGTAATTATTTTATTTACTCTCCATGTTTCCACTCTATGCAACAGTACAACAGTTATCATCAGGGTGCCCACAATGGCTACACCGGCCCTGTTTGGGCAAAGACGTCTGAACTAAAGTAAAAGATGAACAAAACAAAAAAAACCTATACGAGGCACAGTAGCTATGTGGACAGAAGCTTACACTCAAAAACATAAACTTTCTTAATTAGTTGCTTTGCAGAACATGCCTGTTGGGGTTAGGTCTATTCCTTGTTTCCCCTAGAATGGGGGCCAGGAAGCCATACAGGGAGAGAATCAATGACTTTAGGACAGTGGCCCTCAACCTTCCTAATGCTGCGACCCTCATGTTGTGGTGACCCGCAAACAATTATTTACTTTCATAACTTTAATGAATAAGTGTGTTCTGATGGTCTAAGATGACCTCTGTGAAAGGGTAATTCGACCCCAAAAAAGGGTTGAGATCGGCAGGTTAAGAAACCTCGGCTTTAGAACTAGTCTGACATTGCCCCTCCAGGCTGCTTTCTGAAGGTTTTCTCACCCTGAGGTTACAGATATCCTACACTAAGTGTCACACCAACAGGGCCAACCTCAAATACCCTGTTCTTCTTCTTCTTCTTACATCTCCAAAAAAGTTATAATCAGGGGACAGCCTGGTGCAGCCTACAGTTCTTTGTGGATATAGTTAGTTAGTTGACCAATTATCCTTACTGTACATCAAACCATTCAGTCCATACGTGCTCTGATCCCTTCCTCAGTAAATCCTGCAGCAATTAGGTTTGAGGTTTGAATAACAGATTAACATCATGGCACATGATGTGCACATAAATACTCCGTTCTTCTTCTAACTCAAGTCTGAGTCCAAAGAAGCTCAGCACAGTGCACAGGCTCTGTAGCACCGGCAAGGATACTGAAATACTTTGGGTAGATTTTCAACTCCAAACTTTGCCCAGACAGCGCCGTTAGGCTACTTTTTTTTATTTCCAACTGCCAAGGGATTTTTTATGTGTGCAACAATGCACACGGGCGTCCAATCTCACGACTCAAAGACCAGGTGGAATTACTAGAAGTCCAAGTCCACGTGAAAAAATCCCAGCCCTTACCGGGGATTGAACCCAGAACCTCTAGCACTCGAGGCGGACACCATGCCTCGAGACCACGCAGCCCCCTTCCTGCAGCATTTTGTGGCTGAGAACACCTACTCTGAGTTGGTTTCTTATTTATCTTTGGCTTCTTGCACAGTGGTCTTGTTTAGCCACACCCCTTTAACATGTTGTTCTTCCAGTCCGGTCATGGTTGCAGAGTCAGTCATCACTTGGTCCTGCAAACATATTAATTCTTGCAAAGCATTAGAATATCAGTCTGGTTCATGGATCATCCGCCCTCCACAGTGGCTTTGCTTGCAAGCCTATCATATCTTTGTGGATACGGATATAATGATCTAAAATATTTTCAGAGAAAGAGACGAACTTCTCGACCACTTTACCGCAGAAACCCTTAATACAGGATATGATCTGTAAACTCTAATACTAAAAACCTGGCAACTGCTGACACAAAAGCATACCTTGCTCTGATGCATTAGTCGCTGTTTGACTGCTGCCTGCTGTGCAATTTGAAACTGTCTGTTGCTGAATGATGTGATGTGGTGGTTCTGAGGGATTACCCTAGTCACTTCACTGTGTGCATTAGCAACCCCATTCTGCTGCCGCAAGCTTGGATCTTCCACAAAATTACTAGCAGACGTAGCCATCAGAGTCGACTGTGGGCGAGACTGCTTGTGTGTTTTCACCAATGGGTGAGGAGGCTTCCAGGCAAGGTTAATGGTGCCATTGGAGGTATTTCTTGTTAATGAATGTGCTAAATGCTCATCAGCCATCACACAGACCTGGTCTAATCGACAAAAAAGGGAAAAACAGGTAGTTTGCTAAGAATACAGCATCTGTGGTGTTTTTCTTTTTAATATGGTAATTTTGTTGAATAATGTTAGTCAGTGAAAACACATGATTCATTTATAACAAAGACAAAAATGAACAAAAGCTGCTGAGCTTTCTGAATTTCTCAGCATTTTACAAGTACTATTAAAAATAATTTGAAGAGAAACAGCCACATAAATCAAAGTGGTTTGAAGAGAAAGAAACATCCACATAAATCAAAGTGGTTTGAAGAGAAACATCCACATAAATCAAAGTGGTTTGAAGAGAAACATCCACATAAATCAAAGTGGTTTGAAGAGAAACATCCACATAAATCAAAGTGGTTTGAAGAGAAACATCCACATAAATCAAAGTGGTTTGAAGAGAAACATCCACATAAATCAAAGTGGTTTGAAGAGAAACATCCACATAAATCAAAAGTGGTTTGAAGAGAAACATCCACATAAATCAAAGTGGTCTGAAAAGAAACATCTACATAAATCAAAGTGGTTTGAAGAGAAACATCCACATAAATCAAAGTGGTGTCAGATAAAATGGACACAATCACCAACAGGAACGTTTTTGGTCAGAATGTGTTCGTAATCTACAATTAAATGCTGCTCTTAACCTATTCAATAAATCTACAGTGGAAGATGTACAAACTTACAAAAACAATACGTTCTTGGCTTTTTAGGTTTATAAACAGTTGAAACAAAATGTTGAATTTACAATTAAACTGAAGAAAAAAAGTATAACAGATTATTACTGCTGGCCTAGAGCATTCATCTGTCCACCTGCAAGGTTTAGGATAAAATTCCAAGATTTTTTTTTTAGACCACACATCTCTTTGTTTGACAGTCTCCAAAAAAAAAAAAAATTGAGTACAATGACATTTTTGTGGAGATAAGGCAGAGAAGAAATACTAATCGCTTTATCTTTGGTTGTCCAGAATCTTTTAAAGGATACACAAGCAACTATCAAAGCAATGTTTACCCGCTGTGAATGTGAGCAAACACAAAAAATAGATCGCACAATTTACTGCCGTGCATATTTCGTTGTATCTCATCATGTGCATACTACAGTAGTAATGTCAACCGCAGATTATTGAAATTTGTAGAAACAACCACTATAATGTGGTTTAGTCCAGAATTACGACAGAAGGGTATGGTCATTACCTTGTGTTTACCCTGGTGAAACAGTTTTTGAATGTAGTTGATTTTGTGTTTTAGTTCAAAGGATTCATTTATTTGCTTTTTGTTTTTTTTAATCAATTGTTACTGTAGTATTCACCTGGTGAGATACAGCGAAATATAAAAAAAATAAACAATAAATTGTGCAGATAACTATGCTTACGCTATATAGGTTTTCAGGAAAGAAAGAGGTAATATTTTATACCTTTTTCTTAGCGCTCACTGGCTGATAGAGGAAAGTTCTGGTTGTTCATCCAGTTCTTGGCATGGCTCTTTTCCAGCATTTACATCTGTTTTACAGATCTGACTTATTTATTTACAGTCTACCGGTTCCTTGCTTCTCAGGCAGATGCACTCCAACTTCAAAGAACACTTCCCTAATGAGTCAGCTTGCACAACATCCTTGGGAATATGGGGTGGGGAGGGGGAGGGAGAGAGATTTTATTTTTCCCAAAAATGGGGTCCTGAAAACCACATGGGGATCTTCTATGATAAAGCCATGACCTAGAATATGTGAAGGTGGTGCAGGGGACAAACTCCCCCTATGCCCTGACATGTTCCATCGAATGCTCATTGATACTGATTGACAGAAAATAAAATACAATAAAGGATAAGCACAAGCTGCATCAGTTACTGAATAGCAGGAACTACTAGCTTTAGCTACAGTAGGAAATGTGACAATTTCCAATGAGGGGTCCAGCCCATGTGATATAAAGGAAATCCTCCAACAGATGTGTTAAGAGAAAAACATCCATGGGATGTGTTATAAGGGTTCATAATTCATGAGACGTGTTAAGATTGATGGATTGATTGATTGATTTGATTCAAGAACCGACATCACAGCACTCGGGGCATTCCCGCAAGCGCTCCCTTTCCATCTTCAGCGGCCAGCAAAGAGTTCCGATACTAATGGTGCCAGTAGCATTCTGATTAAACATGTTAAGAGGAAATCATCAATCAGATGTGTTAAGGGGAAATCATCCAACAGATTTGTTATAAGGGAAAATCCTCCATGAGTTGAGTTACACATGAAACCATCCATGAGATGTGTTATAAGGGAAAATCATCCATCAGATGCGTTATGGGGAAATCATTCATCAGATGTGCTAATGGAAATCATCCATCAGATGTGTTATAAGAGGAAATCATCCACAAGATGTGTTGAGGGGTAAATCATTTAGCGGACATGTTGGAGAAAAATCATCCAACACATGTGTTTTAAGGGAAAATCATCAAACAGATGAGTTATTAGGGGAAATCATTCAGCAGATGTTTTATAAAGGGAAAACATTCAACAGATGTGTAATAATGGGAAATAACACATCAGATGTGTTACAAGAGGAAATCAACCAGCAGATGTTTTACAAGTGGAAATCATTCAACAGATGTGTTATAAGGGGAAATCATCCATCAGACATGTTTAGGGGAAACCCTGTTATGACGGGAAATAATCCAACAGATGTGTTACAAGGGGGAAATTGTTTAACAGATGTGTTATAAGGGGAAATCATCCAGCAGATGTGTTAAAAAGGGAAATATCTAACAGATGTGTTATAAGGGAAAATCCTCCTTAAGATGAGTTATACAGGGAAACCATCCATTAGATGTGATATAAGGGAAAATCATCCATCAGATGCGTTATGGGGGAATCATTCATCCGATGTGCTAACGGAAATCATCCATCAGATGTGTTATAAGAGGAAATCATCCACAAGATGTGTTGAGGGGTAAATCATTTAGCGGACATGTTGGAGAAAAATCATCCAACACATGTGTTATAAGGGAAAATCATCAAACAGATGAGTTATAAGGGGAAATATTCAGCAGATGTTTTATAAAGGGGAAACATTCAACAGATGTGTAATAATGGGAAATAACACATCAGATGTGTTACAAGAGGAAATCATCCAGCAGATGTGTTACAAGTAGAAATCATTCAACAGATGTGTTATAAGGGGAAATCATCCATCAGACATGCTTAGGGGAAACCCTGTTATGACGGGAAATCATCCAACAGATGTGTTACAAGGGGGATATTGTTCAACAGATGTGTTATAAGGGGAAATCATCCAGCAGATGTGTTAAAAAGGGAAATATCCAACAGATGTGTTATAAGGGGAAATCATCAAATTTATGTTTTAAAAGGGGAAAATAATCAAATGTTGTGTCAAACAGGTGTGATACAGAGGGAAATCAAACAACTGATATGTTAAAAGGGAAAATGTTTTAGTTTTCCCCCTCCTTTTTTGCAGTCTATAGGATTAACATCTCAGGGTTCACAACCAGAGAGGTTCAAATCCCAGGAAGCCTCTTAAACTATATAAACATGCAGCACAGTTTTACTAGGGCATCATAAAACATTTACAAAACAACATGGAGTCTAGTGTTGGTGGGTTTGAGACTATCTCTCCAATCTCAGCAAGAGTATTGGAATGTCACATCACATTTCTGTGGTTATGATGGGATGACAAAAAGAAAATCTCTTAGAGACAATCGAGGCCAAACTTGAATTAGTGATGACTTCCCTCTCAGCAGCTATTTAATTAAGGATCGCCCCAAACTGGGTGTCAATTTTTGTTTTTCCTAAAAACTCCCCCCCCCCCCCCCCCCCCCCCCCCCCCGGCTGTAGTCGGACGTCCTAATATAACCTACCGGTGAACAGGGCTTCTCAGACTTGTACCCGGGTAGTTCTCATCCAAATACTGGCACTTCGTGTCACCAGTTGTTTGTCACTCCTACTGCGGTGCTGCTGGGAATGAACATCACTCAGCAGATATTTTCATACACAGTGTATGAATGTGGAGCAAACGTTAAAATGAACCATACAAGCCGATAATGGACAGCTCTATGGCAGAGTGACAAGAAAGAAAGCTTAGTTTTGCATTCCAAAGAATGATGTTGCATTCCAAAAGATACCACGGGTAAGACCTAACCAATAAGGGAGGCAAAAGCTACGCTATATGGACACATGCCAAAACAACAAGAAAGATATCAACACCGACACTTGAGAGAGATCAGCAACAGACTGACTCCTTTGGAGGTAGACAGTGAAAGATGGACTGTTGCAGTTTGAAAGAGGCAGATGCAGCAAGCAATAGAGAGGAGACGCCCAAACAAACAAACAAAAACCAACATTTTACATGGACTATGTGGTAAAGACTTCCACTCTTGCATTGGACTTTACAGTCATAGCAGACGCTGTTCCCAAAATCATGACTCCATAGTCGCCAGGGACTGACAGTTGACTACAAAGGTATTCCTAACATTTGTCTCTCATTTGTCTACCACCTCCAATCTCTGCCTAATTAATTCATTAACATTCTTTCTTTTTCTTTTTCATTCACTATAAAAGGGTGTGTTGTGGTTTACAGCTAGGCTGTTTAATTTGCACCTTTTGTTCAATAAACTGTACTTCTGCAAACTTTTAATCAGTTATCTTTTAGGAAATGCTTATTTGTGGAAGAGGAGAAGGGTGGTGGCAGAAATGGGTATATTCCCCCCCCCCACCCCCCCAAAACAAAATGGGGCCCCAGCATAACTAAAAAGAGAAGATACATTGCAAGATTCGCTGCCATACAGCAGAAGAGATTCTGCATATTTTATAACTGTTTCCCTTATTTATTACACATTTAACTTACTTTTTTTAATTTTATTTATTATAAATCAGACTTTTCAACCCTCACATAAAGTTTTTGCACAGACACATAGGCAGACCCGCAACCACACACACACACATTCACCCTCACAAATAAAAAACCAAAACCAAACAGCAAAATTAAGAGTTCAGATAGCGACCATGTATGGAAAGGTAAAACTAACCAACAGAGTGGCCAGCCATGGAAATCTTTGAATCCTTGTCTGCTGAAGCTGTGGATCCTGTGCCTGAGGGAGGCCTTGACGTGACAGTCTCTGGTCTGAGAACACTGGTACCATTTACCACCGAGTATTGGCGAGCTTGTTGCCGCAGGGCCAAACGCTGCAAGGCATCTTGGATGGCTTTTTCATTGTAGGTATCTAAAGGAAGACAAATGACATGCTGTACAAGAAGTCACCCAATGGATATTAATAGCTTGCTTTTTTTTCACCAATCGTGATCAAATCACCATTGCGAATGACTGCCCACATGTGTCTGGATTAACTTTGTATGGTTGAACACGAAAAAATTCTGAAAATTCACAATGAAACGAGTGGTTGATGGAACGAGCACTTTGGCAGGAAAGTGAAGTAGGTTAAGGCTTCTCACAGTCCAACAGGTGATCAATACTTTGGTTAATTCAGACTCTGAGGAGTCAGAATTTCATCGAGAGTACGTTCCCAGTTCAAGTGACACAGACAATGAGAGCTCGAGTCATGAGGAGAATCTTGAACCTTATAGATCTAGAACTAGATTGATAGTAAGAGAAAAAAGAGGTGAGGGGGCGGGGAAGGGGGTGTCCCTCAAACAGCAACATCTGGTGCTCACTTTGTGAAACAAGGCTGATCCTGCTGAGTGGACTGGCACTCAAAGGTGGAAGATTGGCGCTAGATAAAAGGTAAACCTATTTTCTACAATGTCTCCAAGTTTTATCTTATTCTTACCTCTTGTTTGCATGTAACTAATATTTTTGTCGGTTGTTTCGCGTTAATGCCCAGGTTAAGGGTCTCAGGTCTGGTAGTGTTAATCAAAATTATCATGTGCAATGTCAACAAGTACTGTTGTTGTTGTTATCGATCCAGTGGTGCATGAGTAAATCATGTGTAAAAGTGCAAACTCAGCCAATAGCATTAAGCATGCATCTTTTAAACATGCCACCGTAGGAAAGTCAGGAAAGTGACAATTACAGGGAACTAGACCTTACTAAAAGAGTTGATTTTATTACTTCTCAGGGCTTCATCTAGGGCCAGTCACCTTCAGACTGTTGTTAATTATGGAACCAGAGAATTCAGAGTTTGTGGCATTGTCATGCTCTTTGAAGATTATTGTGACATCTTTATTTAAAGAAAAGATATCATTCGTACGATACAAAATATTTTACTGACAAAATTATAACCCTCTTGCCAAAATGGTGCTTACCAACAATAGGATCCAATGTAGTAAATACTGGATTCTGTGCCAAAACTAGTGGAAAATTTCCTGACGATGATGCTGGACGGTTGTCTGTAGTATGAGCTGAAAGTATTCAATAATTCTCACAATTGAGCAATCATTTATCAGTTTCTTAAACTACAGATTTGTATGAAATCATACACTGATGTGCCCCTTCACTGGCTCCTTCCTAAATAAACTTCCAGAATTTTCACCATTAAGGAAAAAAAAATGAAAATGAAAGAAATGCTTAAAGAATTAAATAAAAGCAGCTGTATTTAAACTATATTCTAAAAGTTTATATACATCCAGATTTTTAAAATACCAGTTCTGAATAATTTAAAATAGAACTAAATGTGAAACAAATTAATGTTGGAATAGACTGAACACACATGATCAAATTAACAAAGGAAGCTATTTTTATTACAGAAATGTGTATAAATTAAGTATGGAAGTATGCACAGAATGCCAAAGGCTTGTTTACAAACTTAGCGAAAGTATGGAACAGATGTCACTAAAAATCTTTGTGATGGTCTGTGTATGTGCTTCTGAAGTTAAGGTTAAAAATAGATTAATCATTTTGCAAGCTCTAGAAACACTTGATCCTCACTTTGAATAAATTTAAAGTACTTCAGCTCTAGGAAGCAGAAAAAATGGTAAATTGCATTCTTCCAGACGTAATGTATTGAAAAAGTATTAAAATAGTGGGTATAATGCTGACCAAATTCTGTAATGATAGAAGTGTAAAACCATTGTAATTACCCTAAAAGGAGGTTTTAAAAGCAGCAAACATCTTGGCAGTATCATGGTTATTATCAACTTAGGGAGAAAAGCTCCCAGTCTTACACAAATTTAATAACTACTTAAAAAAGAAATGTGATCGATAATTCAATGGCAATGGCAGACGAGTTGAACAGAGCTTCTGGGACTTGCTCCCAGTAATACTCGTTTGTAAGGTGGCACTTTGTGTCACTGTAGTTTGTTGTTCGTCGTGCGGTCCTGGTGGGACTGAATGTCTGTCAGTCAGTGATTACTGATCCACCCACTATCACTCACCACACATCGCTGACTCTCATTTAGACAAAACGGTGTAGTTTCATAATATCAAAAATATGTCTACCTGCCAGAGAGGCGCCGGCACTGTTTGAGGCAGACTGTGGCCTTCTCAACTTCTGAGTGTAGATTGCAACAGCTGTTGAGTAGGAATGTGAGGACGGAGTGTGGAGTTGGGCAGAGCCTGGACGGACGGATATTTTGGAGACATCACCTAAGCACATGGCCAAGGAAGATAAACTATTACAAAAAGTAATACTAGACAAGGAAGGTAAACTGTTACAAGCTGTACAACCAGTCTGGGGAGAGACAAATATTTCTTCCCCTTTTCTGTTTACGCTGAGCTATGGTGTTGGTTGTCTAAAGTTTGGTTTGATTTTGTTTTTGATTAGTATTCACTTCACTGCTTCTTCACTTTCTCTTCTACTGCTTCAGGTGTCAAGGAAGATACATAGTTTTGCATCTTACTCTTCTGGTCTCTCCATAGGTTCTGGGGCCCCATTGCAGAGAAACACAAGAATAGACTCACTGCCTGCCTCCCCAACAATCATGACGTAGGAGTCAACCAATTGGTGGCATCCTTCGAGTACATCTGCCAGAGAGGCAGGGAAACAAAATCTGCATACAAATAAACCAGATGGGGGAAACGGATGTGCACGCAACACTAAGGTTTTGGAAATAGACTATAGTCTGGAGGTGGACGAACACTCACAACTTTCCACCATAGTTTACAGAATGCGAAGAAGAAGCTCTTCTGACTGCCTCGACCACAGATACATTGTACTGTTTTAGAGTTGCTCTGATGTTATCTTTCAGTCCTCTTCTTGGTCTACCTTGTGCTCTATATACTTCTCTTCTGTTGCTGTAAGCCTTGTATAGAATGGTGTCACAAGACATTATCTCTAGATGGGCCTTTGATTTGCTGACTTTGTATGAAAGTTTAGAATTGGTTCTGTGCCAGTTTGTTTTCTTATGACTTTATTTCTGATTTGATCTCTTCTGGCAACTCTTGCAATCCTCCTCAGACATCTCACTGTTCACTTCAATACATACATAAAGTAAAGTAAGTCAAGGACCCTTCCCCACACCCCCAAGTGTTTTGGGCATATAGGGCCAGACAAATTTTATAGACCAATCGTCACTCGGTGTGTGATGTGGTCAGTACCACGCCAGTCACCTTTACTTCCCAGGACTTTATCTGGTATCCGTTTGAGGCTGGGTTGACCTGGGAGCCAAGGTCATTTTTGAAAAAAAGTTCTGCTTTGTCGGGACAGCACCTGGCCGCTACATTACAGTTGCTCCCCACCGTCATTTCAAGACAGATTTGTCTTCTTCTTCTACAGCCCTTGAAGTTCATTGATGAGGTTCATATCCCCAACCTCCATTCATCTCTGTGATTGGCTTTCTCTTTCTACTTGTTGACTCCAGTTGTTTGTAGGTCTTCCGGTCAAAATGGACGTTAGGCAGCGGCACTGTTCGAAACAGAGGCAAATTTTTTTGCTTCTGCCGGACGGTGGCCGATGCATTTTTGTTCCATTTGTAGACTGGATATAGTTTCGTCGCCCAGCTTCTGAGCTGAATGCATGGCGTGACCCTGTGAGCTGCGGATTGCATTTGGAATGTTTTTTCGACTGTGACCAACGTGTTGGTGTGAATAGATTCAGAAAATGGCGCGATGCCTGTCGTGCAGTGTTGTAGTGCCCATATGTGATTAAAATTTATCGCGTGGGCAACTGCTGATCTGTTGGCGACTTCTGCTACCATCAATGATGAACTGCAAATCTAATACTGTGATAAACATTCTGTGTGTTTTTCGTTGGCACAGGAGCCGAGCAAAGATGGGGTGACCCGTTTGCTATGAAGCTGAAACTAAGACTACCAGACTACTTGTAGGTCTACTTGTGCATCATCTCTCCACTGTCTTCTTGGTTTGCTTTAGGTCTACTTCCATTCAATTCTTTTGTGTAAGCAATTTAATTTTTCTGTTATCTGTCATTGTCTCTACATGACCACACCATTTCAGTCTATCAGCCTTGATGATGCCAGTAATAAGCAGCGGTTTAAACAGATAATGAAATTAACTGTTGTTTCTCCCTCTCCATCTCTGATGTTTGCATCTTTGATGGGTCCAAATTTGAGGCTTAGATATCTGTTTCATAGCAAAATTTTTCAAATTTAGCTGGGACAAAAGATTATTTAACAAACTCTTAAAATAAATTTCAGTTGCTGAACTTTTTCACTCTTGTCCTAGGGGGTTAGATATCCAATCCTTGCCCTGGAATCAAGTAGTTAGATATCCAATCCTTACCCTGGAATCAAGTAGTTAGATATTTAATCCTTACCCTGAAATCAAGTTGTTAGATATCCAATCCTTACCCTGGAATCAAGTGGTTAGATATCTAATCCTTACCCTGAAATCAAGTGGTTAGATATCCAATCCTTACCCTGGAATCAAATGGTTAGATATCCAATCCTTACCCTGAAATCAAGTGGTTAGATATCCAATCCTTACCCTGGAATCAAGTGGTTAGGTATCCAATCCTTACCCTGGAATCAAGTGGTTAGGTATCCAATCCTTAAACTGGAATCAAGTGGTTAGATATCCAATCCTTACCCTGGAATCAAGTGGTTAGGTATCTAATCCTTAACCTGGAATCAAGTGGTTAGGTATCCAATCCTTAAACTGGAATCAAGTGGTTAGATATCCAATCCTTACCCTGGAATCAAGTGGTTAGATATCCAATCCTTACCCTGGAATCAAGTGGTAAGATATCCAATCCTTACCCTGAAATCAAGTGGTTAGATATCCAATCCTTACCAATCCTTACCCTGGAATCGAGGAGGAATTTTCCATTCTTATCTTATTTTGGTTATAAAAAAAATCATCTGCTAAAAATTTGAAGTTAAGTCAAGTGGACCAACTTCAATGCAACAAGTTTTATCCCATATGACTTGGTGTTTCTCCACATAGTGGCTAGCCACCTGCTGAAAGCAGCATGCAGAGCATGAACTCTGTAGCTCCAGCGACAATCCCCAGGGATCTCCGTAAAAATAGCACTTGTGAACTAAAGGGCGCAGCCGTTAAATGAACCCCCGACCTTTAGACTACTTCACCCCTAGAGTCCCCTAAAGAATATTATCCGCTGCCTGTGGCTTCAGATCAGCTCAAGTTAGACGAAAAGGTCAAAGTTCAACATTTTCAGGTTAGTGCTTTGGCCCCTTATTAAACTTTATGATCACATCTTGTTTAATAATAATAAGATAGAAGAATGATTTATCATGTTCAGAAAAGAAAGAAAAAAGGGGAAACTAATGACAAATATTACTTTAAGTACACCAAACAAACAAAAAATTTATATTTTTATATATGCCAAGTCATTACATCTGCATCATAACACAAAATTATTCTACATTGCAAGCCTGAAGTCAAATGAAATATGCAATCCCTACAATGAAACACTATCATTAATTAAAATAAATATTTCTTAATAACAGAAGAACCATCTTAATAACAGAAGAATCAATGAACTATAATTTCACTAACAATGTAAGTGAAATACCTGACCGTGCAATACACTTAACTAACTATAGCAGGCAAACAAAAAAGAAGAAGAAACACAAAGACATTGCTTGGTCAAAATTCAAACAGGCCACTTACTGTTTAAAGCTTTATTATTGTTATTATTTATGCCAGATAAACTGGGACCCATTGAGTCTGAAAATAGAAAAACAAGAATGTAAGAAACCGTTATCTTCTAAATTGAAACTCATGAGATGTACACACTGAACCCATCTTAGCTTCTTTGCATTCACCAGCTCTAAACTTCAACGGAAATCCCTACTTGCTTGTCCAAGACTGTGGTTTGAGGATTTGAGTTTTATGTCTTCACCTGTTTTACAGATCTGGTGTATTTGTGTTTCAGACTATTGGTTGGTTGCCTCTCAGGAAGACGCACTTCAAATTAGAAGGAAACAATCCTATCTAGGCTGGCCAGGCCTCTGTTTGGGAACCTGTTTGTAGAATGACCATGGAACAGTGTACCTAGGTTCTGACCAGCATGAGCACTTGCCCTGGTGCACTGCCACATGTGGTTCGGCTCTTCTGCATCCCACATCTCAGCTCAAAGTGATTCTGTACACTTTTTTTTTCATTGGTGGAAGTGCATTTAGTATTAAGAAAGATTCTGATAATACTGCAGACAAAGAAGAAAAGAAATAATGACATACTAACAGATCTGAAAGTCAAGAAAGATTAGCTAACAAACAGCATCTTGTCTCAATAGCTGAATAATTGCAGACCACATGATACCAAAAAAGCAGGGTTAGTGGCCGACCACCATAAAGATAAGCACAAGATATAAGAGACTCCTTGGATATGAAAGTGCATGACGTGGGAGAGCTAGTGGTTTCCTTCAGGCAGACCATGACAAGAGCGACGTTCTACTACATGATGATGATGTGCATTATTGACAAATTACAGAGAAGCATCAGTGATTGCAGTGTACAAATGATACATCAACACTATTAATCTTTACGCCCAATAAGAATCTTAAAAATGAGACTTTTACCAATTTAGTTAAAAAAGAAACCCATTGTTATAATTTTCTGAAACTCTCTCCTTAGAAACCAGAGGAAGAGAAGAAAAAGTCGAAGAAATCTGGAGTCTTGGTCAGTTGTTACAGAAATACAGGAGGGGAAAAGGGGAGGGGGGTGTTAAAACCTATGACCGCTGAGCAGATATATAAGCAAGACAGTCATTGCAACATCATGGTCATCAACTTGCTACACAAATTTAAAAAAAAGTATTTATAATTATTATTCTGTGCAAAGGTTACTTTAAAAAAACAAATGAAGGAAAGTAATCTCTAAACCCAAACAGAGCAAAGAATTGACTGCTTTCTTTCTCTTTGACCATGAAAACAGGGGTTTTGTTGACAGAGCCATGACAAGCAAATCATCATACTAACACATCGAGACTATGCAGTTGCTACCAGTAAAAAAGCTGTTATATATGTGTACTGGCAACCAGCCATAGACACCATTTCATCAAAAACCCATAAAAGTAGTAAAACTGGCTTTCTCGAAGCAACAGAGTTAAGTAAAATATGCAATTTATGTCAAAAATTGTTAGTGAATTAAGAGATGAGGAAAATAGGCTGTTACTGGATTTGACATCCCTGAGAAAATCCAACAATAGTATACTAGAATATCCATGTACTGAAACCCACAGGGCAAAAGGGGATACAGAGTGTCAAAAAAGCTGAAGAAGAGAATTTTAGACAATTATGAATAATTATACTAGAAAAAACATAATAAGGAGAGAGCTACAGGAGATGGCAAGGAGCAGGGTGTGTTGGGATGATTTGGTTGAGGGGGTTATGTTCCTGACTGACTGACTGACTTTCTACCCCATTAGGACATCACACAAGCGATAAACACCCGATGACACAAAGTGCCACCATGTGGATGAGGATCGCCGTAGAGAGGTCCCAGAAACCGCGTTCAGACAATTGGCCATATTTATGGCCTGCAAAAGCCAGGGTGGGGCTTCAAATAACAAAAAATTTCATCCTAAAACGGAAAAAACTGGATATATAATAATGTTCCTTCCACTGAAAGAAGGCAGAAGAAATTTAATCCCTAATCAGAATTCTAAACAGAATTCTTACTAAGTCTTCGGACTCTGTGCTTTCTAAAAAATAGAATTCTTACCATGTCTAACTCTGTTCACGCCATCTATACTGCCTACAGAGACAGCATTCTCAGTGCTGTCCATGTATTCTCTACGGCGAATAAGGCTGTCCTTCTTGGCTTCCAACACGCTAGACTTTGAGTCACCTCCCAGGAAAATGGCGGCAGACTTGTTGATTTTTGTGTAGGTTGTCAGAACCTCCTCCAGCTCACCTTCCCTAGAAGTCAAACAGATTAAAAAAAAAAAAAAAATGAATTCACGTCTGCTAAGACATGAAGCAAAGGGCATGTTTCCATATCATTAGGTGTATTCAGAATATAGAGAAAGTCTCAAATTCATTTAGACTAGAACTCTATATCTTGAGGTAGGTCTCTATATCCTGAGGTAGGGGAAAAGGGGGGGGGGGGGCAATCCCCTTAGGGAACATGAAGTTGCAAGAGAGCATCAAGAAATGTGGAAAATTGATTCATTTCTACTTGTAATCATCCGAACCCTGACATTTTTTCCAGTTTAATAATAAATGATTTAAGCTATAAAATAAAAAAGCTGAGGCCTTTTTAAAAAAATAAGTAGTTTGTTCATCTGCCATTCAAAATCTTATCAATGTTATAAAACATGCATTAATTTTAGATCAAGAACACATTCTTTCTCATTTAAAAATAAAAATCACATTATTGTGTTGGTTGGGGGGAGAGGGGTGCCACCTGGAAAAGGTTGGAGACCACTGGTATATACCAATTAGCCCTCGACTAGTCTGTAGAAAATGTCAAGGTTAGCCTCTTCTATGATAGTAAGAATTGTGCTAGGGGAGGGGGCATGACTGATACATGTTTTGAGATAGACAGGATGCCATGTATTATGTTGCCTGTGAGAGGGGGAAAAAATATCAGGAAAGGAATAGGGGTAGAGGAGAAAATGAATGCAGGTAGGTTAAGAGTTGTCTCAGAAGAGTGTGTTAGATCCATGCTACAGCAGCAATGGTCCTGATATTTATTTGTAATTATAGCTCAGGGACAGTCAATCCGTCTGTTATTACCTCCTCTTGAGATGTCTGGTTTGGAGCAGAGCAGACAATGGCATTAAAACTCCCCAATCATTTCTGTCATTTTGTATTTTGACAGGACAGGACTGGTGTTGTCTATATTATTATTTTTTGTCCATTTGTTTAGGCTTTAAACTCATATCTTTTTCTGTCGGTCCTGCTAGCCTTTGCTTTTTTATTTTATTTTTATATCTTCTTCTTCTTCGCGGTCACCAGCTGTAAACTCTGGCAGAAAGTTCTGGTTGTTCATCCACTTCTGGACTGCAGTCCTGTTCCGGAACCTGAGTGTTGTGTGTGCATCCGTTTTACAGATCTGACTCATTTGTGTGCAGACTGCTGGTTCCTTGCCTCTCAGGCAGATGCACTCCGACTTCGAAGGAAGCTCCCAATTAGTCGACTCTTACGACATGCTTTTTGGTAGGCAGTGGGTCTATTCTTGTTTTCTCTATAATAGGGGCCCCGGAACCCACACGGGGATTTTTTAAATATGAAGTGTTTCTCTCCTCTCTTCTGTTGAAATGCCTTTAAAATATGCTTTTTTTAAAATAATAGTGACTAATATTATAACACCAGTAGAATATACTGTCCAGGAAATGTATGAGTGTGAGTCAATAAAAGAGCAGATTTTCAGGCTGCCCGAACACCTGTACTGGACACATGAGACATTCTGAAGACCATTTATGAGTGAATGCTAAAAGAAGACACAAGGTTAGATGAAATAACATGTGTATGAATGCATGAAATTAGAGCAGATCCAACAAGGAGGGAAGTTTTCAGAGTAAGAGAATGTGTGTGTATAATCAATGTGGTGCAGGAACCGTTGACATCTACACCTTAAGAGATTGCAGCGGGAGACAGAGCATCTATGAAAATGCCAAGTGTGCTACGAAGTAGATTCTTAAATCAGAAGTGAGTCACACCAGAAGCTTTCAATACTTCAGCATTTGTTTTCTTCACTGTTCAGGATATTCAGTACCATTTTGCAAAAATCACATACCCTCTGGTTTCTTGTTTCATTATATAATATTTGCACATCTTCCATACACATCTTACACACAAGATTGTACTTGTCATATTTTCTAAATGAAAATTTTTTTTTTAACTAAAAATAAATTGCTACCTAATATTGTTTTTAAAAAAAATATCTGATGATGAAGGTGTTTATGTTTCTCATCTCCAAGTCACATCTTCCAGCAAATGTCCTTGTGTAGCTTTGACATTGAAAAAACTTACCTAGTTTATATGTCTGTGTGTGTGTTTGCCTTCAGTTCTATCATAACAGATCGCAATTAAGGGTCACAAAACAGACGTGGAAAAATAAGAAGCATCAAAAACAAATCCAAGAGACTCGTTTAAAAAAAAGTACACTAATTTGAGAAAGATATACAAACAATGGAAACAGGAGAAAGAGGGATCAGAGATGAGATACAAAATAAGAAAAAGAAAGAGACATGGAGAAAATGGGGTAGAAAAAAAAAAGAGATACAGGAAGACAGACGAGAGCACTTACGAAGCAGTGTAGACAAACTGATCAAACTGTATTTCATCTAAGCCTTCACAGCTGTCTGAAAGTTTGGGCCGCCTGTTCTCCAGCTTCCCCCTGACCTTGATTGCCTTCATTGTATCTGTTTCCTGAAAATTAGCAAGCATTACTGACTTACACACACACAAACAGAGATAATAATGCCATATCTGAAGAAAAATTTAAGGGAAAAACACAAAAAGTAGTAGAAAACAAATTAAGATAATACGGGGGTAAGTCATTCAGTAAAGGCAATTGCATTAATAAGTTTTTACAAGCAGCGGGAACAAAATTGTTTTGCATCCTGTTTTTTGACATAGTCTCCCTGCCTTGCAAAACATGTAGTCCATTGATGCACAAGACTACAGATGCCCACCAGGTAGAAGAATTTGAGTCTGGTCAGTAACCAAGTCTGCACCAATAACAGCACCTCAGTTTCAACTGCAAATCTCTGACCCTGCAAATGTTCTTTCAATGGGCTACAACAAATGAAAGTCTGATGGTGCCAAGTCTGGGCTGGATGGTAAATGTTTCAATGTATCCACTGTATGTGCAGGCATATAAGAGTGGGTGTTGTCACAAGAATAACACCTCGCTGCTCTTTCTGGTGCATGTTAACAGTGCTGCAGCCATCTTGTATGAGCTGTTACAGTTGCCACGAAGAAAAGGGAGCGCCTTACATCTGCTGGTAGGATTTACACTACCCAACTACCTCAATATCATGATTACCATAAGAGATTTCTCTACCATGTTCATGCCAAATTCTTCAGTTTCCTTGTCTGGAATTCGAGTCTCCATTTTCTCTCTGTTATTTGTTTGTTGATAAAATCTGTAGTGTCTGCGTCATTTTTTGTTGCAGGTATTTAGTCCCTCCAGATACATATTTCTCTGTCTTCACCTGTTTCTCTTACCTAGTATTTTCTGAATAGTTAACATATACTCTATGCCATCTATTATGGTACTATGCTCCATAAATTTTCATTTTTTCTTTATGGTTTTCGCAAGCAACCTTGAACGGATGAATTTCTAAACATTATATTCACAATTCAAATGCTTTTCAAATAACACAGCAGATCGGTTTGTTGACCGTGTGCACCAACAGTGAGCTGCAATTCTGGTGTGAGACACCATTAGTGTTGGCACATCTGAAGCCTGCATTTTGCATTTTTACTTTGCCTGTGCCAGATTTTTGCCAGGACTGACAGGGACAGTTAAAGACATTTGTGTGATTTTCAACTGGCAGAGGAACAGAGCTGATACAGGGTGACCTAACTACAGTGACACTGGAAGCTCGACTAACAACTAGCAGATCTGTTTACCTTATTATATAACTGAACAAAATCTCCCAACTGTCTGGCTAGAATTCTCCTTCTGTCACCCAGGGGAAGCCTTTTGCTTGGAACAACAACACGAAAAATCTGATGCAAATTGGCAGCTGCTCGTTTCAGGAACCTCAACACTAGGTCCTGGCAAATATCAAAATGAATGCTCATAAACTGAACCAATAAATTGGGACACATAGTTAATATATATATATATATATATATATATATATATATATATATATATATATATATATATATATATATATATATATATATATATATATATATATATATATATATATATATATATATATATATATATATATATATATATATATATATATGCATAGGTTATACGAATATGACAGCAATTAATTATGATACCAATTAATTACTATTTCTGTCATGGGCTATGTGACAAAAGAGCTCTCACTTGCAAGAATGACCTGCTTTAGAACATGGAAATATAGAATTGGATCATATAAATGTATGAGATATCTGAGCTGTACTAGACATACAAAGACAATATGCGTGTGCGAAAACATCAAAATAATGTAAACAAAATTGTAAGGTTTTTGCCAGGTCGAACAGAAAGAGCATTAATAAATGAGGAAGAGGGAGAGAGAAAAGCATTCATAAATGAAGGAGGAGGAAAAGGGATGGGGGGGGGGGGGGAAGTAAAGTTCAGAGACTGGCCTATAAAACATTCTGGGAATGTAAAGGCTACCAGTGCCATCATCATCATCCTCCTTGCCACTTCCTTTATCTCCTGCTAATTCATATCTCAGTTGTTTTCAATGTCCTGTATCAGCTTTTGGTTGCTGCCTCTTCTTCTGCCAGCTGAACTTTACTCCTTCCAACACCACTGTATATTTAAACATAGAGCCATTACAAAGCTGAACTTTACTCCCTCCAACACCACTGTATATTTAAACATAGAGCCATTACAAAGCTGAACTTTACTCCTTCCAACACCACTGTATATTTAAACATAGAGCCATTACAAAGCTGAACTTTACTCCCTCCAACACCACTGTATATTTAAACATAGAGCCATTACAAAGCTGAACTTTACTCCCTCCAACACCACTGTATATTTAAACATAGAGCCATTACAAAGCTAAACCTAGTCACTTCCGGTTTGGACACAGCCTTGTAAATGCTGATACATTGCTATTTCTGAGGTGACCTATTCTGACAATGTGCAGTTAAATGCTACTGTTTCTGTGTGCTCCTGCGTAGTGCCAGGATGTGAATATATTAAGGGTCACTTGCCAGATCTGGAGAAGTAACAGGCAAAAAAAAAAAAAAAAAAAAAAAAAAAAAAAAAAAAAAAAAACTACAAATAGACTGATAAAAACGGATATAGATAATAATTTTTCAGAAATTCTCATGGGATAATGACCTTTTTTAATAACTGCGGAGTGAGGTGTTAATGTAGTCAGACTATTTAACTCTTTGAGGACTAATCGCCAGTTAACTGGCTTTTGAATTTATCCTGAATGGACTATTGACCAGTATACTGGCGAATCATAGAGACATTCTAATTCTGTTCCGTTTGCAGGAAAAACTAATTTTTATGAACATGTTTTGAAAAACTAGGAATAGCAAAAGCAAATCCTTTCGTTTTTGATATTCCGCGTGACATTTGTGTCCCTTTCTGATAAAAAAAAAAATTATTATTTAGATGTGATTCACTTTTTACGTGATTTAAAAAAAAAAAAAAAATGAAAAGGGAAAAGGTCTAGAACTGATCATACTGCTCTGTCTTTTATGAATCTCTGCCAGATGGTGACAATAGTTTTGATACTATGACTGATATGCAAGTGATTAACATACTGGTGATAATTTAGTTCAGACTATGAAGACCGAACAAAATATTTCAATCAGATCATGTTTCAATCAGCTGCTTTTCTGACTTTCGGCTGTTGTGAAATCTGATATGTCATACAAAAATTATCACATCATCCAAAGTATTTAAATTTATTGTTTCAAATAAAGACTATCTGATATTTAAGTGAACAGAGAAGGCAGGTGAATTCTTAGAATAAGATAGCAATGTTGTTAAAAAAGTTTTAAAAAAAAGTAAGGTAAACACACATTTTTGATGGAAATAATCTTCATATGTGTCAAGCATTCTTGAATATTGTGTGATTTTAATAATATTTTGTTGTATACTGATACTTAAATAGTTTAGATTTATTCTGCACTCATTTATCTTAAATTTGATATATGTTCCGATACAGCCAATACTTTTTCTTCAGGAAGGGTTTTGTCAAGTTGCAGTAAAAAAATTCTGTTCACAATTTATGCTGTTCAACCCCCAGAAAAAATGTGGCCCTGAAAGAGTTAAATTTGTCATGATTATTTTTACCCCAAAAAAAAAAAAAAAATATTTTTTTAGAAAATGTATATTTGTGTTGTGCTGTGCAGAATCCTAATACTTTTTAATACTAGTAGAAGAATACTGACCACATAATCTTTGTACTCATCTTAGTTTTTCCAAAAATATCAATAACATCATCAATATACCAGAATGTCAAATACATAGATTTTCACAGATAACAATGTGATACAAACAAAAGGCAGCCCCTGAAATCAACCACTCAAGCATAATTATGACATTTGACACATACCATCTGTTCATTCAGTGCATCTATATCACCCTGCTGGAGGACAGTGCCACAGTCTGACAGTAACCTCTGCTGAACCCGTATCAAGTACATGGCAAAAGCTGTTCTGGCTTGAACTTTACTGAAAAATAATTAAAGGATTTTAACATTCAAAGTTCACAAATCTGGAATGCAAATTAACTCTTTCAATCCAAAATGCTTTAAAGACACACAAAAAGACATACATCGGTCAACATTCAAATGCGCCTGATTTTTATTATGGGCTCAATAAAAATGCCATCCATGAAGCAACCACATGCTCAGCAGATGACAAGTAAACCACCATTTTGTTTAGCTAGTGAGAGATGTGTGGGTACATATGCAGTATGTAGTAAAGAGTGAACATTAAATTATGTCTTAAAAGGCGGAATCTGAGCTACTGAGACAGTTGATCTGAAGACTCCAGTTTTTGGGGATCAAGGTTTATCTCGTGCACAGATATTCAAGTGGTATTCATGATTCAAAACTAGTGCTGAAACAAGATGAAGCTAGGATGATCGATTTATGCTCATAATGACAAACTCAATGCTAAAGTCAGAAAATAGATATATGAAGGCTGACAAATTGTATTAGATGCTAACTGAAAGATAATCTGTACAATGTTAGTGGAAGATTTGGACAAGACAAAAGTCACTTCCCAGTCTGTGCCACGTTCTTTGTCTGATGGCCCAAACTGGTGCACGTTCTTTTTGAAACATCACATTTTAATAGTTTGAACACTTTATTTTTATGAAATTAATTGATACAAACAGCATCATCATCAAGGTCCTCAGGTGTTTACAAAAACAAACACCTAACACATGTACACACAAGTATAAACACACAAGCATTGCCATAAATATCCAAAGTTCTATATATAAGTAAATCAACACAGAAAGTGTATACTAAAGTCAAAAATCAAAGCAATAAAAAAAACGCATCTCTAAGCTCTAATATAGAAAAGTATATACTAAACCTATGGATAATAAACAAGACTCGCCTTGAAAACAAGATGGAGGCTTACCTAAGCACATGCCCTTTCTCCAACAAGCCAATCACATCGTATTTGGAAACGGAGAAAGGCAAGTTTGGGGATGAGATCTGATGTGGCTCTCCGACTGCCCCTGCCTCATCTAGCCCCCTCTCTGCATCCTTATCTTTCAGCCCTGATTGTGCAAGTTCTTTGCCGGACATATGAGGAGCCTTCAAAGAAGCCCCTTGCTTGCCAGCTGATTTAGCTTCAGCCTTCTCTAAAAACACATTGAGAACACTCCACCTTGAATTATTTTCCATCTGAATCATTGATCAATATTTCAACTAAACATGTTTTTTTTTTTTAAAGTTTTAAATTAATTGAAATTTAGTCTCCAGATTTATTAAATCCATTAATATGTTTTATTTTTGTGTTAAAATGTTAGCTGCATATCCCAGGATGCCATAAACCACCCCACATTAGTTGGTTGTTTCTGGGTTTTTTTCTTTACATTTTATATTCAGCAGTTTGCCACTGCTTTTTAAATGGTCAGCTTTTAATGTCAAAATCAACACAAAGCCGTCTGCTACCAAATCATCCTTGGCTGAAACTGAATAAGGTATTTCAAAGTTATAAGCCACATTTATAACCCCTACACTACAGGTATACAATTCTGAGTACATCCCATCTATTCCTCTGTACCAATGAACTTAAATTTATCCTCTCTTTTCAATTACTGCTTATTTATTTTGTTACTGTTAATTAACTGCAATGAATTACTTTTTTTTAAACATTCTCTATTTATGTTTGAAAAAGGGCTAGTAATTATGTTCTTGGGCTGACTTGTTTTCAATGAAACTATAACATGTAACAGGTAAGATCATTACAGTGCCCGTAGCGGACATTCATCAGCGTACATGCTACACTAGAATCTGTCATCTCTGCTCATGCCTATAGTGAAAGCCTATAACTGGATGTGACATAGTGTTACTGGATTTTCAAAATGGACATTAATGTTTAACGAGTGTGCATGCCAATTGGTCTATAAAAATATAGGTCTAGCCCTGTATTGCCAATACGCCTAAAGGTGCGGAAAGAGGTCCTTTACTTTACTAGTGTGTGCATACATTTGTTTTGTTTGTTTCACCTGTTGGTGGAGAAGAAAAAGAAAAAACAGGTTCTGAAGCTTATGTAAGGATCTTCTGTGTAGTCTTTCTAATGTGCTACAGTAGTTTACTTCAATCCACAAGATCATTCTTGCCAGATTTCTTCATGGGTTATGTACTTCCAGTTTCCAGCATTTAAAATGTATCCTTTGATGTATCATTGCAAAGTAAACAATGTCAATTTTAAAATCACATTTGCGTGTGTCGCCCCACATAAAGCATGTTAGCTAACTGACACATTTCCATTTTCCCAGACAATAGTGTTATATTGCGCTTATGAGGAGGTTTTTGCCTAACAGCCCATGGTGATGGCAAGTGTAAACTAGCAAGACCCTCATGCATTAAGAAAATCTTTCACAATCAGAGCATGGGATTCCCCATGTGGGATCCGGGGCCCCATTGTGGGAAAACAAGAACAGACTCACTGCCTACCCAAAAGCATGTCATAAGAGTCGACTAATTGGAAGCTTCCTTTAAAGTCAGAGTGCATCTGCCAGAGAGGCAAGGAACCAGCAGTCTGCACACAAATGAGTCAGATCTGTAAAACGGATGCACACGCAACACTCAGGTTTTGGAACAGGACTGCAGTCCATAAGTGGATGAACAACCAGAACTTTCCGCCAGAGTTTACAGCTGGTGACCACAAAGAAGAAGAGCATGGGATTTTAGGACTGTTGTTTTAATCATATGTATTCAATGCATTTCTTCTCAGATGCTCAGCTCTCATCTTTTCTGCAATCATTTCTTCCCTTATTCCCTTCCTGATTTGCCCCTTCGGGCAACACAGTCAAGGGTTTTTTGTTCCTATGAATCTCACATATAGCATAAAACTAATGAAATGTAATTCTTGCAGGACTTATTTTTTATTTTGCATTCGCCGGCTGTAAACTCCAGCAGAAAGTTCTGGTTATTAGTCCATTTCTGGACTTTTCTCTTGTTCCAGAACTTGAGTTTTGTGTGCACATCTGTTTTACAGACTGTGCTTATTTTGTTTGCAGACTTTTGGTTCATCACCTTTGAGGTAACTGTACTCCAACCTCGAAGAAAGTACCCCAAATTAGGTGTCTTTTACAACAAGTTTGTTGGGGGGAAAGGGGGGGGGGGGGGGGGTCTTTTCCTTTCCTCCCCAAAAATGTGGCTCTGTAACCCAAAGAGGAATGCAGAATTATAAGAAGGATGATTTATTAATTACCTCTAATTTCTGCCTTTGCCTCTCGTGCTTTCTTTTCCTTTACTCTTTCATTACCTCCATCCTCATCTGAGCCAAAGTCACCATCCTCAGCCTCAGGCACTCCCTGCATCAACTTTCCTCTCTTTGATTCTATTTTAGAAAACAACAATAATACAGTCATCTAAAAATTATAGATTATCTGGTAAATAATCTAAATTGGTTTAATGCTCTACTGTCCTTTTTAACTTTTGCATTTTACATTACAGACTGTTCACTGAAAGAAATGGGCCCTATGTTTACTAATTTTCAAGAACTAATTTAAAAAAAATATTTAAAAAGTCAGTATATTTATGTTTTAGAAGAATACTAAATCTCCACTGGGCAGATTTTAGATCCAATATGCAAATAAGACAACAGACCAAGCAAAATAATGTGTTGTTTTGAAGGATATGCTAGGGAGTATCTTTTGGTACTTCAGAACTGTCAGTGAGAGATTTCTGATAAGTTTTTGGTGAGGGTATTCTGAATCTGCAAATCCTACCCTAGTGATGTTCTTATGCTTTGGCCTACAATCTTCAATGTGTACTCTCCAATTTATTTCTTGGCTTGTTTTAGGGATATTACTGCCTCTTTAAGGCTCAGGATTTGATTAGGGATGTAAAGGTTACAAATGTCCTTTGCCAGCCCATCTGCATTTTCAGTTGAAATAATCAAAGTGGACTGGTACCTAATGGAATATTATTTATATTTTTCTGAATGTTTTTCCAATATTACCTTTTTATTTTCTGAATGAGCATGCCCTGTTAAGGTCACATGATCACACAAGGAACAGATCTTCAGCCCCCCCCCCCCCCCAAACTGTACCTTTTATTTTAAGTAAATCTTCTTCTTTGTTCACCGGCTGTGAGCTCTGGTGGAAAGTCCTGATCGTTCATCAATTTGGGCTTTGTGCCAGGGCCTGAGTTTTGCATGTACATCCATTTTACTGGCTTATTTGTGCGAAGCTGACTGCTCCTTGCCACTCGGTAGACACCCATGACACGCTTGTTGGGGAGGCAGCATGTCTATTTTTTGTTTCCCCCATAATAATGGGACCACAGAAACCACACAAGGGCTTTTAATTCAATGTAGTAAATAAGACAATGGGAAGATCAATACTCACTTGAGGAATGCTTTCTTCTATGAGACTTCTTCACTTGACCCAACCTCCTTTCATACTGCTTAGCCCTCAGGAGAGCTTGGGCATAAGATTCTATGAATTTCTAAAAAAATCACAAATAGATTCAATGGATTTCATTTAGCTGATGAATATATTTAACTTAAAACATCCTTATAAGAAGGGAAACTGTAATACAAACTGCAGCAGTATTATACCATAAAGACGGCCAGCGTGATGCTGAGGGTATCACTCACCAAGTGGTCTACAAAATATGAGTCTATGTGTACGTGGAAAAATGTCCTTTACTGATACTATTATACTATACTCAGTAGTACAGCAAAATATTAGAATACGAATTAGGCTGACCGGATGCATATATTTTTGTCACACATGGCATTTTTTAAATATGTTCCTAAGTTAAAGCACAATTTTACAGCAGTCTAATAAACATAAGAACACTTTAAAAGATACAAAGATGAGCAAAAAAATAATGTGTACTGTCTATTTCTTATGCAAATCACTACTTCTTTCCATGTATTGATTTCTTATTCAGTACTCTTACTACACAGTGGTAACAATTTCTTTCAAATGTGGAAAGAAAAAAATATGACAAACCTCTTGGTCTACTCTGCCAGAACCAGCAACCTGCAGTTGGATTCCATTTCTGCTGATACAAAAATTATAAAACCAAGTCAATATTTAGTGACATATATAAAGGTGCATTTTTGCAGTGGCGAGGCCTAATCAATTTGCAAGTGTAAGCATAAGCAGGTAATGATTACACTGAAGAGGGTATCATTTGATATTTTTCTACTTGTCGTTTCGCTGTTGAGAGTATGTGTGTGCAGCTAGTATTGTAGTACTAGCAAATAGTATCTTTCACATGTTAGTGTCAGCATGAGTAGCAAGCATTTTTTTCTCTATATTATTACTATTTTAACAAGTTCTATGTACTAGACAAGAAGTAAACCCAGTGGCGTATTTGTAATAAATTGTAAACAGTGATAGAAATAGTAAAATAATGCACGTTTCTTTTGCAATGAAAGTTTAAGCTGTGATCACAGCCATAACATGCATGCCTTGCTACTGTGGCAACCAACAGTCTGCACACAAAAAATGCCATATCTTTAAAACATTCAAGTCCTAGGACAAGACCAAAGTTCAGAAGTGGGCAGACAGCTAGGACTTTCAAAGGAGTTAACAGTCAGTGAAAAGAAAGAAGAAGAAGAAGAAGAAAAAGACAAACATTTTTTACACAAGTAATCTCATAAATAGATTCACACTTACTTTGATCTTGATGGCGCTAGAACACCACTGCCTGGAGATTTGCTCGGTAATATCCCTTTGTGTCTACAAGCAGGAATAAGTGTAAACCAAAAAAGTTAGATCACCCATGGGTCTCAAAATAATAAGGTCATCTTCTTCTTCTTTGCGTTCACCGGCTATAGATTTTGACAGAAGTCCTGGTTGTCTGTCCATGCCTGAACTTTGGTCTTGTTTCAGAATATTTCTTTTTTTTTCAAACATACTGAATTCCACAAGAAAAGAGAAATCTTCTTCTTCTTCTCTTTCACCTTGTACCTCATCGAAGTGTCAGGAGGAGATGTAACTCATTGATGAGCTCTGTCAAGAGCACTATTAAGACTGATGTTCATTTCTGTAAGGCTGTTCTTAATGCCATCACTCCATATTTTCCGAGGTCTTCCGCTCGCTCTATGCCCATTATAACGTTTAAGTGTGACTCGCTGTGGCAGATAGTACCAGGGCATTCTTGTTAGGTGTCCAAACCACTTCATTTGTTGTTCTTTGATGCCTTGTAAGACTGGCTTTATTCCTAGTTTTCATCTGATTTCCTGATTTCATTTCTTTCTTTCCCTGAAACTCCCGCAACTCTTCTAAGGCATTTCATCTCTCTTGTCACAATTTTATGTTCATTGGAGGATGTAAGTGTCCACGTTTGGCGTTGATAGCATAGTGTTGGTCAAAAAATATTTTTTATAAGAAATGAGAAATACCTCCATAAATATACGAGATTAAATAGGAAAACAAATCTTATGCTTGAAACATTAGCTGTCGATCACAGAATGAAAAACCATTTCATTACTGCATGTCCATGTGGTATCATGGTATGAATCAACAATGTTAACAATGGTCGTCTTGTTTCCCGATACTCAACTTCTTAGCACCCTGTCTTCTTTCATCATATTATTTCCATAAAACTGCCCCTTATTTATCTGTATTATTCCCAGGTTCATGGGGTATCCACGCAACATTCCCATCTTTTCTGTTCTGACATTATTACAATAATGGAAGCAACTGTTAAACAGATCAGTAGTTGCACATGCAATAATTCCATAAGGCACCACAATGTTATCTGGCAACAGGCCACATTCTCAATCTACAGTTCTAAGGTTACGCAAAGTATTTGCTAACTCAAAATTATCCACATTTATTTAAAAACGTTTATAAAAGTTACTTATAAATTTAAAGTAGTGTTTTTCTCGTTCCTATGTAGGTGTTTGTGACTTAGAGGTCAGGAACGTGGTTTGTAATTCTGAAATTCCTAATTTGATTCAGCTGCAGGTGATTTGGTAACAGGCTGCTTTGTGGTGATTTGAACAATGCCTGGAGTGCCCACCGCATAGAAACCAATGGCAAACAACTGAATGTAAAATCACAAACAGCCAGCAACTACTGGGACTGGTTCGCAATGTTATAAAAAGGATATACAGCTAGCTTCTCCCTCTAATGAACAGGACAACTTAAAAAACTTCAGAATAGTCGGTAAAACCTGTACTCACCTTTCTGGATAAAACCTTTGATGCAGCATCAGGTTGTGAGTGGTGGGAAATTGTAGGAAAACACTGAAACATATCAGATATGGTACATGTCAGTTAGAGAAAAGTGGAGTCAGGTTTCTTCAACAATGTGCTTGGCTGGCTCACTGAGATGTCACAAGGTAGTCAGAGGTGTGTTTTATATTCTATGTAAAAAATGTCAGCCAAATCAAAGAAAACTTCTGCCCATTTAAAATAATTATTTTTTACACAACAAACTGACCAGCCTCTAATTATGTCAATCAAACAATGAAGTGCCGTCTGCTCAATGAAGGTGTGCAGTAATGTATTGTGTTGTGAAAAAGTTAAAGTCAGGAGGATCACCTCCATTGCACCGGGTTTCATTCCATATAGTTGGTCTCTCCACAGAAGGGCTAAATGCCTGTGAAGAGCATCGAACACAGCATGAACACCGCAGCTCTGGTGACAATCCCATAGGTTCTGTGTAAAAACTGCACCTGTAAACTGAATGATGCAGCCGTATCTAGTTGTTGATTACGACAGACATGTCCATCCATTTCCTGGTGTTCTCCCCACTTTGTTTATTGCATACCTCATGTTTATCTGTCTTTGAGTGTCCGTCATCTAGATAAAGGTGTTAGCCATAAATATTTTAAATAAACAACCACAGACAAAGGCAGTTATTACTGCAGAAATGTACTAGTTGGTGTGGCAGCTATCTCTGTCAAACAACTCAACACTGAGTCTTGAGGATAAAAAGCACCACACTTGACCTCCCCTCACTGCTGCTTTGAGGGTTTGTCCCCCCCCCCCCCCCCCCCCCCCCCCCCCCCCCCCCCCCCCCCCCCCCCCCCCCCCCCCCCCAGACAAAGGCTAATGGAGGCAAGATACAGAAAAATTAGCAGAAGGTAATAAATGACCCACAAGAAAGTAAGAATGAGTTAGATAATTAAGGTACTTCAGCCAAATTAGAAGACACAGCTTCTCATTTTAAAAAAAGTCCTGAAGGGGAAAAATGCTTGGGAAGAATACAAGAGGATGCCAACATTACTTGTGGGTGGACAACAACAGGAGACGGGCTAGAGAAAAAAAAATGCATCATAAAGACACAAGGCAGAGACTTTTAGAGTCTCGTCACAGCCAGTCAGCGTCTGTGGCCTGGGCGCTGCGAACATGCTTTGTAATACCGGGTTCAATCCCAGCTGTAGATGATTTGAAGCAGAGGTCTTGCATTGATTTCGACAGTGGTACTGAGAGCTGACCATTCGAGGGCAATAGCGAACCAGTGAATGTAAATTTGCCTTGAAATACCACAACAGTAAAAAAATGCTGTGGTTTGTTCTGCGACATCCTGTAAAGGACACACAACTTAATATCACAGCGGATTTTCAATGTGGTGATAGTGCTTGATGGTTATGATCAAAGTACTAGACTAGTAACTGTATTGTCATTACTGTGTGGGGATAAGAAAAAGCCAATGGTTGTTTTGATGATAATGATAACAACGAAGAAGGATAGGAAGATTTTTTTAAAAATGAGAAGCAAAGCAAGAACAAGAAGTAGGAGGAGGAGAAAGAAGAAGAAGAAGAAGTAGCAGAAGAAGAAGAAAATTAACAATATCTAACCCATATGTGTCCCAGCTATCAGCATTTGGAAAAATTCGGATCCAGCCTCCTTGCCTGACCTCCTCTTCTTTCACCCGGCGGACAATCCTAATTTCTTCACTGTTTAAACCTCCCAAGGCACTGTTTGCAAGCCGATCTTTTGATGCTGAGCTAACAACCGACTGAGAACGTGTCTAAGGACAACATCACAAGATTATAATAATAATAATAATATTGGAAATGTAATATAACAACAGTATTTCTAAGCATAAAATTTAAATGCAATGGCCGAAAAATGGGAGGACATGGATTGAGTTGGAAGAGTATAAACAAAAAAAGACTGGCTAGCATGGCTGAGTTGGCTGAGATTTATGCTCGAATGAGGAAGAAGAAACAGGCATTGCTACAATTTAAATAAAAGTATATTACTAAAACCAATAACTGTAAACTGTAACTGCTACAAATATCAATATCTGTTTATACCAGGACAATAATAACATTTGCTAACATCTACATATTATTCTACATACAACTTGCTTACATGATGTGTAAATGTAACTGACATATTTCACACAACAACAAGTGAATGTCATTGTTTAAATACTAGTTTCCTGCACAAAATAAAAGGAAATTAAAAGTATGACAGAATCACTAATGGACAGCATTTGGGGAGAGCAAAATTTCAGTGAATCAAAACATGAAGAACAATATTCTAGCATTAGATAGGACACACTCTGAGAAAACCTAATAATTATATAAGTAGTATATTCTTAGAAGGCAAGCTAGGTAACACACTGAGAAGAAAACTTAGAAGCAAAGATGAAGTATTTGGGGAGAGCATGGAAGTTTAGATAAAAAAATAGAAACAAGATGCCAATGAGCCAGTGCACTTATATACTAACTGACACTGTTATAAAGGCCAAAAAAAGTATGAGCGTCAAGAAGCAAAACCATCCGAGACAAAGTTAGAAATGATATTATCAGACAAACTGTAGGAACAACACCATGCAGCAAATTCATTGAGAAACAAAAGATCAAATGGTTTTCTCATTTAGGAAGAATGCAGTCAGAACAACTACCAATGCAGGCTCTACCCATAAAAAGATCTTAAGTGAAAGCAAGAGGGCATCATAAGAGAATATAGACTGATGGCATTAAAAAGCTTCTACACTGACACTGAATGACAATAGTCATTGCTGCCCATCAAGCAATGGATCGTAAACTGCTCCTCCTCACAATACTTAATTGTAGAAGTGGAAACTGGAAACTGATGATAATGGAATGAGTTGCAGAAAATGGTAAAAGATAGGATGACTGCGTGAGCTGGTGGTGGGCCTTTGTTTGTCTCAATGGAGGATAAAGGACAGCAGACTAAGCAGAAGAATGTTTCCACTGTCCTCTTAATACATAGGTCCCCAGGCACTTGCCCTGGGACCCCACAAGCATAGGAGCCCCAAGCTAATCTGTGCATGTGAAGTGACTTGCCATAAATAAAAATGGCATTCCCGTGAGTGGTTCTCTAAGGGTGCCCCAGCGCGCTGACTTTCCCAGGGGCCCATAATCCTGTTAAGATGGTTCTGAATGTGTCTTTTACTTTATGATTTACTTATGCCTTTCTTTCCTCAGACTTTTACTCTGTAACAAAATACTAAAGTTTTCCCCTTCTCACTGGATTCCTTGACTTCTTTTGATGAGTACTATCAGTTCTCTTCATGACTGAATTTTTAAAGAGACATCTTTATGAAGCTTTTTTTTTATGCCCATGATGCTCTTCTCTAGAAGACAACATCTCTGCAGCTTCCATACAATTTACCAGGCAATGGCTGACTATCCATGGTTCGCTTCCATACATTCCATACATAGCTCCTAACATCTCTCTTTCACAAATTTGTTTATTTTTTAAAAACCTATTTATCTTTCAAAAACCCATTTATCTTTCACAAACCCACTTATCCTTCACAAAACTATTATCTTTCACAAACCCATCTAAAAATATAGGCTGAATAAGGAACAAGGAATTAGCATAGGAGAGTTTACAAGAGTTTATACAATTTACCAGGCAATGGCTGACTATCCCCATGGTTCGCTTCCATACATTAGGACTGGCTCTACATAGCTTCTAACAACTCTCTTCAACAAACCTGTTTATTTTTCAAAAACCCATTTATCTTTCACAAACCCACTTATCCTTCACAAAACTATAATCTTTCACCAACCCATCTAAAAATATAGGCTGCATAAGGAACAAGGAATTAGCATAGGAGAGCTCAAGTTAAGCTGAAACTGAGAGCACAGTGATAATGTTAATGGACAGATTATAACGAAAGCTGTTAGCAAAATAAATCCTATAATCTGCTTTCGACTGACAAATTATATACCAGTTTCAAATTAATATTTATTAGAACTGTATTCTTGCTTACAGGCATTTTAATCCCAAAGAGTGTGTCAAATAACATCTTCAAAACTAAAAGCGGACAGAAGTTCTAAAATAGCAAGGATTCATTAAGATCAGCTATGGTTAAGAAATGTTTAGAAATTTAGCAGGCTTAATTGACAACATAAATGAGTATGAGATGAAACAAAGAAACAGTTCCCAAGAACTGATATATAAATTCAAACAGAATATGGCAAACAGAATCTGTTAAGGCCAAAGGAAATAAACAGCACTAAATGGGATCATTAGAAAAATTACATCATTAAAAAATAGGACACAATCCTTACGAAAAAGTGTAATAGTCAAGATTCTGATGGCTAAGTCCTAATAAATTGTTGCTGTTCTAAAACACACAGATATAAAACAGACATTCAACTCAAACTTTTGGTTTAAGCTTATTTTCTGCTTTCTGATGTGCACAAATCGGCTTATTTTGCAGGACCAATGGCATATCATGTTTTGAATTACTTTGCATTTTAACAAATCTACAAATCAAATTACCCCCCCCCCCCCCTTCTCAATAGAGGACAAAATTTTTGTGTTATTTTAAAGCCCCACCCTGGCGGTCGTTAGGAGCCCTAATATAACCAAACTGTCGAATGGGGTTTCTGGGACCTGCACTTAGGCGATTCTCATCTGATTTGTGGCACGTAGTGCCACTGGGTGACTATCGCTTGTTGTAAGGTCCTGCTGAGGTTGAACATCAGTCAGTCTCTCTTGAAATCACATCCTTACCAGCACAGGACTGCAGGTTACACTTGGCCGGTATAGTCTTTATGGGTGCCCTTATAGTAACTTCTTTGTAGGTTGAATGGGGTATCTGGGATCTGCCTTGTTGGTCTAGTTTCCAGACTGAGACTGTTCAATCTCGGGATGTTATGGTAGCAGCTTGGAGAGGACAAACCAATCAAAGCACATTCCTTGCCCAGACAGAACTGCAGGTTACACCTGGCTGGTGTTGCTGCTACAGGTGCCCTAATTATAGCTTCTTTAGAGATTCAGCTGCGTTTCTGCCTGATTGGTCAGCTATTCAAACTGAGATTCCTCAACCCAGGGATGCCATGGTAAACATTTAGGTTGCAGCCTTGAGGGGACAAATCAACTGATTGGTCACTACTGTACAAAGTATGTGTCCTACAGATCTACAACTGAAATGTCTAAAACAATACTGTGGCTGCAAACTGACCATATTACAAGAAAATACTGGCATATCATCACTTATACATTTTTCTGTTACAAAGAAATTCTCAAAACACAAAACAATATGGAGGAAAAATGTGTATACCCTCCAAAATCTTGGTGATTTTCTCACTGGCAAACAAACCCGATGATCCTATAACAATTAGAAACAAAAAAAGAGAGAGAATGCAAAGGTAACGAAAAAAAGAAAACTGAAATCTGAAGAATAAATCCTGTTAGACAATTTAGTCTCCAGGAGCCTAAATTGTTAACAGAATGATGACATGAGAAAATAAATCAAAATTATACAAAACTGAACCAAAAACAAAAACAAAATAAACATTATTTCCAACGTATAAACATAATGTGTAACATATCTGATGTTTGAATGAAGTTACCTGGTTATACTTTAAATACAGCCTACATTTTTAGTGTGGAAAACAAACCTTAATTTTGGTTCTCACTTTTTTTGTTTTTTTGTGTGTTTTAGATTGAGTGGGTTCTTAATTTCTGCTTTATTTTCCCAAACTACCCCTAAAAAAATGTCTGATGTGAACTGACGATAATCTTCAAATAACTAACTAACCAACTTCTGAAAAATTATAACCAGAAAACAAGACACTTAAATAAAATAAATCATCACTTTAAATGATCCCAGCATTCTTATCCATTCAGCCAGCCAGTTCTTATTTCAGACAACTGCCATAAAAATTATTATAGTATATCTGGTACCAATAGGTTTAAGGCCGGGTCATTCCTAGGGACTACACTACTCAGAAAATAAATTATTCATTAATTGCTGGTGCTGAACACTGACCACTGCAAAAAATATAACAAGAAAACAGGAAAACTTAAAAACAATTCAAATAGTTACTTTCAGCAAGAAAACTAATGCAAAGAACGGGGAAAGTGAAAATTTGTCCAACAGAGTTCTCTACCCTGCTCATGAGCCAATTATCAGTGTCTTTCATGTATAATCGAGCAGCCTCAATTTGACCGAGCAGCTCAGCAGTATTATCATCCAGCTCTCCCTAGTTAGACAATCATTACACAGCAATAACTACAGCAAGTAATTTAACAATATTATATAGAACATAGGGTCTAGAGAATTTTAACTGTCTGGGTTCTGGGAGCTTCATTCTGAAGAACAAAAAAGAAGACATTCTCCACAGCATATTTTAAAAGGCCAATAATTAGGGTTGTATTCTTAAAAATGGGAGTACATCTGCCTGAGATGCAAGGAACCAACAGCCTGCATACAAATAATACAGATCTGTCGAATGAATATACAATGAAAAATGAGGCTGATTTTTTATTATGGGCAAAACAAAAAAAATGAAAACTCAATTTTGGATAAAGACCAAAGTCTAAGAATGGATATACCACCAGAACTTTCCTCTAGAGTTAACAGCTTGTGAAAGTTAAGAAGCAGTCTAGAAAATTTAGTTTTTGTAATTCTTCTTCTTATTCTTCTGCCTTTCATCTCCCAATGGAACACAGACACTCAACAAACTCATGCCAAGTTTTATGTGTACACGCAAAAAATTGACTGAATTGCCAACCTTCCTTAGGAATCTCTTATGACATGCATGGTTGGTTACAATGTTACTATACTTTCTTCATGGGCTCCAGTGACACACAGGTTTTATGTCACTCAGAGAAAAAATTGTGTTATGATTTATGTGTTTAAAGATTCCCTTGTATCAGAAGAATCCATGTGTGGATTATGGAAGCCCACTTGGGGATTGGGGGTGGAGGGTGGACAGGCTCACTGCCCCCTAACAAGGATGTTGTAGACAATTCAGGAAATCGGGTGTGTTGGCCAAAAGGTGCAGATATCATAGCCTTGCTGTAAACCACTACACAAGCTGTTTATTGCCCTTTTAATGGTGAATGCAGAAGATAAAAGAGCCTAGAAAAGAAGACGAATCAATTAGTGAAAGGGAAGACTTTCAACAAGGACAGAAATGTCAAACTGTGGTGAGAGGCTCCCTATTCATAAGACACACCCAAGTTAGAGTGACAAATTACTGATGAAGACCTTTATTATTATTCTTATGACTGTCTTGCCTAGAGTAAGAACTAACACTTTTAAGTGAGATTATGACTGGACAGAGTAGTTGGAAGAACACTGGTCTTGCTTCTAGACAGGTTTTGTCGCCTATTTAGGTTTTTTCTGATTATCTCTTTGTCTACTTCATTTGATTCTATACTGCATGATTCTAAAATACTGTCCTAAGAACTATTACTACTGCCTTTACTTACCACTTTTGTGGTGTAGGTAAAGGGTCTGTAATAATTTATGGCTGTAAGGCTAGTGGACCCCCTCCCCCAACTGAAAAAATCCACAAACTTATCGAGGATTCAAACATGGGTCTCCTACAGCCCAAAATTCTTAACCATTCGGCTGCCCCTCAAGTCTAAATTCATCATCATCATGTAGCAGGTCCTTTGCAGAACGTCGCTCTCATCACAGTCTGCCTGTAAGAAACTCGGTCTCTTGCCAGTTCCCCCGCCTCATGAACTTTCACACTCAAGGAGTCACTTATATCCTGTGCCCATCTTCGTGTCGGTCGGCCCCTGCCCCTCCTTCCTGGTACCATGCCTTCTGCTATAATTTTTTTCCAATCCGTCGTGGCGCTTGATATGACCAAAATATTTCAGCTTTCGAGAAAGGATGCTGTTTATTAGCCAATCTTCCTTGATGTTCAGATCTTTTAAGATGTCAATATTTCTCATCTTCTTTGTCCAAGATATTCTGAGCATCTTTCTATAGCATGTCAGCTCAAAAGCCCCTATTGTCTTTCTTAAGGACAGAGAGATAGGCCCCGGACTCGCATCAATTCTAAATTACTAATCTTATAATAATGAATTTCTCCGACCACCTCTGATGCCATTACCAATCATACTCAGTTATAACACTCCAGGTGATCATTCTGGAGATTTTCCTTGGTGAAACTAAGTCTAGCATGCAGTTCAACATTCTCACAGCTTTCTCTGTTTTAATTTGTAGTTCTCTGAGAAATGTCATTCCCACTAGTCTAGGAATTCTTGATTTCTTTCATGAAAGTTGCTAGGTGGCTTTTGCGACTCAAGTTTCTATTGGGTAGGGGACCAACCCTCCTTTATTGCCTCTTGTGATGAGGATAGTACATTATTAGTGTTACTGTTCTGTGTTTCCAGGCTCTGGTATTACATGGGCACCTTCCCACCAACTCTCACATACAAGTAGCTCTACAATCATACACTTACATGTACACGTTTTATTTTATAATCTTCATTCAATTTCACACAAATAATGTTTAATGCAGGTATTTTAAGCAATAAAGTAATTGTATAGCAACATTAATTATTCCTCTAAAAGCATTAGAGTTAAAAATGCAGTACAGTGAAGCAATTATAGAAAATATAACTGAAATGTTACACTAGGTTGAATAAAATAGAAATGTTACATTCAGCTTCTTCACAATGCAAATTCTACATAGGCACTGTAAAGGCTAACACCAGACAATGTTAAAAAAGAAATCATAAAATGGGCTATGCTAAGATAGCTAGCTACACAAGTATAAGTAGAAAGAATCAGCACACTGAATTAGAGATCTTACCTTCAATTTGCTTTTCAACTTGACTGTAATTTCTGCTGCCTGTTTGCTAACTTGCTGACGACTTCGCATTAGTGGATCGTGACAAATAACACCTGAAAGAAGATAACGTGTTTTATGATAACGTTCTTTTATGATAAGTCAAAAAAAAAACTATTGAGGTAGTCCCTTAGTGGGTACTTTCATGAGGTGTGAAGTGTCCAGTTCTCTGCCTCCTCTTCAAACCCAATCCTGAAAGTTATTCAGTTTCTATTTGACGAGGCTGGGTCAACCTTATGGATGTGATGGTTGGAAAAAAGAATCAGGACCCTGAGGGGGAAGCAACTCTGACCCAGGTAAACCAGGGAATTAACTACTATGTTACTGTGACCCCATTCCTAACGAGTGTTCTTTTAACTTTTATCTCCCAATAGAGCAAAGGCCCTCAACCAATCCATGCCATATCATCTTTTTTTTTGTTATTGCTATCTGCCTTAATGTCCAGCCAGAAGAGATCTAATCTTTAATTTTCTTGGCCATATATTCTTAGGTTTCCATCTCTTTTTAATGGTTGGTTCCTGTAAAAGGACATTGTTTTTCTTCACTGTTTTTGTTTTTTAATCACTTTCTGTCCTTTTTAAGATGAAATTTTTCGTTATTTAAAGCCCTACTCTGGCTCTTGCCAGGGGCCGCAATAAATGTGGCCTGGAGGCTGAACGCGGTTTCTGGGACCTCTCCAGGGTGATCCTTACCCACATGGTGGCACATTGTTTCATCGGGTGTTTATCGCTTGAGTGATGTCCTGGTGGTGTAGAAAGTCAGTCAGTCATTTTTTTGTTCATAGTGACGCAAAAATGTTGTGTCTGTTTACAGCATATCTGCACTTCTTTGCCATGGCAGATCAAGATCAGGAAATCAAGACAAACGTGAAGCGCCAGCTTTGCATTTGCAAATGCTGTCCGAACATCTGCGTGGGTGGGTCAGGTGACAGACTGACCAGAGCAGCCAAAGTGTTTGAACAGCTAACAGGACAGACACCTGTGTTCTCAATAGATCGCTACACTGTGAGATCTTTTGGAATCAGGCGTAATGATAAGATTGTCTGTCCACTGCACTGTATGAGATGCCAAAGCAGAAGAGATATTGAAAAAAGGGGTTGAAGGTCCGTGAGTATAAGTTGAGAAAGAACAACAACAAATTTGGATTTGGAATCCAAGAGCATATTCACTTGGGCACCAAGTATGACCCTGGATTGGTATCTACATTGTCCTTGGCAGACCAGGATTCAACATCAGCCAGCGCAGGAGGAGAAAAAGCGCTGTTGGTGCCAAACACAGGATCACCAAGTATGAGTGCATAAAGTGGTTCGAGCAGAAGTATGATGGCATTATCCTCTCTGGCAAGTAATTTTCACTTAGTATGATAGAAGCTCAATGATTTGTAAAAAAAATCTGCACTTTTCGGCTGACACATCTGTTAGGTGTTTGTTATCTGGGTTAGCCTTCCTGGTTAGTTTCATGGGATAGTTGTCTCATACGTTTGGTGACAACTCATTATGGGCTGTGCCATTTAGGGATCCTCAGTAAGCAGTTCCTTATGGTCTTTACACTCTAACAAGTGTGGCCATTGGTAGCAGATGTGCGAACCGTATGTGTGTCATAAGTAGGATCTTTCAGCTGGGAACATCTGACCCATTGCTGTCATACAGTAGGACACTTGATAATTTGCATACAGTAGAACTTTCGAATAGCTAATATATGAACATATGCACCACACAGTAGAATATCTTGTACACAGTTATTAGAATCAAAGTTTGTCATACAGTAGAACTTTCGAATAGCTAATATATGAACATATGCACCACACAGTAGAATATCTTGTACACAGTTATTAGAATCAAAGTTTATCATACAGTAGAACTTTCGAATAGCTAATATATGAACATATGCACCACACAGTAGAATATCTTGTACACAGTTATTAGAATCAAAGTTTATCATACAGTAGAACTTTCGAATAGCTAATATATGAACATATGCACCACACAGTAGAATATCTTGTACACAGTTATTAGAATCAAAGTTTGTCATACTGTAGAACTTTCAAATAGCTGACATTTGAACATATGCAGCCACACAGTAGAATTATCTTGTCCATCGTCATTAGAATCAAAGTTTATCATACAGTTAGACTTTTGGATGGCAGACATTTGAACCTGAGTTTGTCATTTAGTAGGGTGCTCAAACAGCAGTCTTCACCCATGTTCCAAACAAGTTCTCTACGCATATTATCACCCATGCACAGGGGGTGGGCTGACGAATACCAAAGGATTTCTAGGCACTGCATCTCGGAGGTCCACCAACTCTGAGATCCCCACTTGCTTACTTTAGATAGATATAGGCCACCGTGGCCCACTGCAAGGATGTGAGGCAGAAATCTGGCATGAGGATCTGTAAAACAAGCACAGAGCCTGCTGACACCTGAGCTGAGGCACAAGTATCTCCTTACACACAACAATGGGCTTAACTTTCCATCACACTGGTGACTGAGATCATCTTGCCACAAAGAACATTCTATTGATACTATTATCAGATTTTCTCAATAAATTCTTTGTCACTGATTCTCTGTCAATGTATACCTTCAAATATATGCAGGTTAATGAATTTGTGTAGTTTATTAGATGTTTTTTTGCGTGCAATTTAAAATGTGTAATACCCACAAAAACAACAACAAAACCAATCAATACATTTCTAAAAAAAAATTGCAGAGTTTGGTGGTATTTTTATTTAACTACATGCTAGGTTTATATCTGCTCAAAATAGTTTTACAGACTGGTAGATGTCACAATAAAAATAAAATGACATCAATTAAAATATGTACAAGCAAATTACCAGTTTAATGCCTTCTGATGCTATACCATACAAGGCATATACCAAAAGAGGAGATGGATGCAGAGCAAGAGGTAGACCAAGAACATGGGAAGATAATAGAGAAACTCTATAGCATCAAAATGTATCTATGGTCAAAGCAGCCAGAAGAGCGCTTATATCTCCCTCAACACCCAAAGCAGTAAAAGAGGACATAAAGATGAAGAAAAAAGAAATTACCAGTTTTAAACACAGACAGTATATAGTTCTATGTAAACAACATGGTATACAAGATAGATTTATGTACAGAAAGGATGTAACAACATTACACCAAGGGCATACTTACCAGCCAAACTGAGTAGGTCACATAACATGTTGCTTTTTATCTTCAAATCGAGAGGGCTATCACTAGAAGAAACAAACATAATAAAATGCAAAACATGAACCTTAAAATGTGAAATTTTTAAAAAAATTTTATGAAGACTGAAATTTGTAACATAAAACCTCAGCAAAAGAAAAAAAAACCCATTTGAAATATAAATGTTTAAACAAATGCTTAAACAGTTTAAGTTTAAAAACAGAACATCTATATATTGTAGAGGGTGGGTAGGTGGGGACCTCTCTTCCTAAAATATACTGAGTGATCTCAGCCCACCTACTTTAGATTTTTCCTATCCAATGCCTAAGCTCCCAGGTTCCTCCGGTGACCCATGAGGTCAGCATATATGGTTAGATCAGTGGTCAGCAAACTTTTTAGTCAAAAGAGCCAAAAATCAGCAGCAGGCTGATCAAAATGTTTTGGGGGAGCCAAATTTCTTGCCAAGAACCTGCCAAGAACCAAGTTTTTCGTAGTCAAAACCGATTTGTGGCCAACTGGCAGAGCCCCACTCAGGTCGCTAAAGAGCTGTATGTAGTGCGTGAGCCACGATTAGCTGACCACTAGGCCAGATTTTATCTTCTGGAAGTCTGAGTAGACACCACTGAATTACATTTTTAAATGATGATTTCTGAGACAACGTCCGCTCAGGAATGAATTTTTTTTTACTGTGATTTTATGATCATGAACTGTAAAACAGTAAAACAAGTGAAAGGCCCTTTTTTAAATGCTATAGGCACATTAGACAGCACCTTATGGGTGAAGTGGTTAATATCACACCCACCATTTACTTCCCAGGAAATTTCCTGTATCTATTTTAGGCTAATTCTAATGACTGGAAATTTCCTGTACCTATTTAGGTTAGGTTGACAGCAAGTCAAGGTCAATTAGAAAAAAAATATCAGGATATTGATTTGAACCAAAATTTTTAGGTTAGGCCAGCAGGCAAGTGTTAAGCCACTTCTTTATGGATCCCCGTTATCACTGTACTTGGGATAAATCCATAAGGGTGAGGTTCTCTCAGCAAATGTCAATAGTATGGATGCTGGGTGTCCCTGTTGCAGACTAATTAGCTGCACATTTGTCAGTCCTCATGAGCTCGTTGTGAGCAGTTTCATGCTTGATGCCCAAATCCAAAAGCCAAGAAGACTCACCAAGAGATGTGTCACCACACACTAAGAAGTAGAACAGGACGAGTAAAAAAAGAAGATCTACTGCCAGGGTAATAAACATTACCTTGTTGCATAGGTCACTGTTGCAACCCTACAGTTTGTCTCAAAGCATCATTCTCTGGTTAAATCTAACACAGCTGCCAGATGGTTCACCATATATGTTTGTTTTATTTATGACAAAAGAATACAAAATACAGTTATAATCTTCAGCTTCTTCAAAGTGAGGATTTGTAAGCAAAACACACATAACATGACATTATAAATTCCTTAGATGGTACAAATTGTAGAAAGGTGAAACAAGATGTACAAATTGTAGCAAAGTAAAACAAGATGGTACAAATTATAGCAAGGTGAAACAAGATGGTACAAATTGTAGCAAGGTAAAACAAGATGGTACAAATTGTAGCAAGGTGAAACATTACACAATGACATACCATGCCAACGAGGGAGAAAGATTCACCTCTAAAACCCAAGGCTTCAGAGTTTCATCTAAAAGGATGTCAAAACCATACAACTCTGGGGAGAAAAAAAAAACAAGGTACAGTTATAACAACTGTTATTTCTTGTATTCTCCTTCTTCACTTCCTCTTTTACCGCTGTAGGTGTCGAGGGAGATATAAGGTTCTGTTTCTAGCTCTTCTGGCCGCCTCGACCATAGGCACATCGTGCTGTTGTAGAGTTTCTCTGATGTTATCCTTCCATAATGTTCTTGGTCTACCTCGTGCTCTACGTCCTTCTTCCCTTTCCATGTATGCTTTGTGTGGTATGGTGTCACAAGGCATTCTTTCTAAGTGGGCAAACCATTTCACTTGCTGTCTTCGTATGTAATCCAGAATTGGTTCTGTGCCGACTTTTTCTCTTATGATCTCATTCCTGATCTTATCTCTAATTGTCACTCCTACAGCCCTTTTCAGACATCTCATTTCCGTGGTTACTAATTTTATTTTTTTGGATCTTCATTTTTTTTTTGGTACTAACCATTACTATTTCAATTATATATGCCTAACAAAAAAAAAGCCTTTCTTTTTTTCTGCCCTTTATCCCTTAACGGAGCATAGGCCCTTAACCAACACATCCTGTAATTTGCTATCCCACGCAGCTCACCCAAGCCTTTCCCAGTTTTTTTTAACTCCACTTTCTAGCTCCCTTGTGTGTGTATTTTTGTTCTGCCTTAATTTTGATGGGCCTGTGGATTTCCAGGGTAAATACATTTTAGTTATATTGCTCTCGGGTTTTCATCTTTTCTTCACTGGAATTTGTTTAGTTCTTTTCCAAAGCTCCACATTAGTGATTCTATGATACCTATGCTTCCATCTGTTCTGAGCAGGCACCAGTTAATGAATGTTTGTAATTTATTAGTAATGCAGCTATTACTATTGCAAACAGGTTTCTATTAGTAATCCAGCTATTACCATTTAAAACAGATCTCTTAATCTTTTTCTTAAAATTCACTGCCTGTAAACTCTGGTGGAAAGTTCTGGCTGTTCGTCCACTTGTTCAAAACACCCCCCATTAGAAGCCTTTTGCAACATGTTTATTAGGGTAGCAGTGGGTCTATCCCCCCCCCCCCCCCCCGACCCACACAGGAAGAGGCAGGGGCCTGCCAGCAGAAAAAATGCACTGGATATTCTGCACACATTGGGCATGACAATACATAAGGCAGGAGAATTGAAAAGAGACTGAGGGGCTTTCCAGAGGTCAGGAGAGCAAGTTTTGTGAAGGGCCTACATCAAAGGGATGATCATCATTTCATTAAAATCACATGACAGAGAAGTCTGCTCCGGAGTGCACCAATATCAAAAGAACACCAATATTAAAAAAAGACTGGAATGTCTATAAACTCATGGTAGTAAACACAAACACACACACAAAAAAGGATTAAAATCTGAGTACTAACCAAAACAGTTCCCCCTGAAGGGCTGAAACATCTTGCATGCTGTTGCGACGGATGATTCAACAGAAAGAATGGTTTTAATGACCACATCTTCAATCCGCATCATAAGAGCTGGTAACAAAAGTAGAAAGATATATTAGTAAATACAGCGAACACTGAAAAACACAAAACAAAACAAAAAGCGTATCAAGTATTTCAGCCCATAAGCAGATCATTTAGCTTTCTCATCAGTCTTATTATGCTGCTCGTTATTCCATGCATTTCTGCATTATTAAATATATGCATGTGTTTTATAGTTCTAGTAGCGAAGTCGGACCCAGCAAGACATAACTGGACGTTCACTGATGCATCTTCACCTTTGAGGCGCGTAAGTCTAAGTGGCAAGGGTGTCAGGGAGGTGCAAGGTTGTATTGTTTTGATGGTCTTACAGGCCACCATGCGTGCTCTATATTACTGGATGCAAGCGGTTTTAACGCCCCCATCATATGTACAACTGGATCCTAACCCCAACCACCACAATGAGCCTAGGTACCAGGAGAGAGTGCATTCTACGCCCCGTGGTTTCAGACATTTTAACATTTTGCGGTGACTCTGAAAATGCTGTGTTGCTCCAGAAACACAACTGTACCCCCCTCGTCACCCATCAACACGGACAGCTAAAATAAACTCATGTCCTACTTAAAATTGGAGATGGCTATCCTATACCCATCAACAAAAACTCAAGGTTTAAACAACGGATCAAAATCATGGCATAAGTCTGAGTGCGAAGAATCTCAATGCAATGCATGAACTCTGTAGCACCGGCTGACCCTGTCTGTTGCTGGGGGTCCCTAATATAACCTAACAGTTGAACAGGGATTCCGGGACCTCTTTACGTGTGATCCTCATCCACATGGTGGCACTTTTTGGCGCCAGATGTTTATCACTCTGTGTGATATCCTGGTGGGGTAAAACTTCCTTACAACAAACACTAATTCTGCTTACGAGTGAAAACGCTATGTCGACAGCCACTGCTCACACAACAATTAACATGCAATGCAGAAAGTACACCGTGACACCCCTGTAATATAGACAAGCCTTAGCAAACATCAATGATAGGTCAGCTAGTGTGTAGCTGGGCCCGACTTCATTACTACAACCATTTTATAAATGTTGTCCTCTTTGCCCTAGTGTTGTGTCATCCTGCACTCTTTTTTGGTACTTCTTCATGTCTAAATGTGTGATTAATAATATTTTTTTTTAAATATAAAAATAAAACTTGGCTTTCAGCATACATGATCCTTTTCAGACATGTAACAAAATCTACCAATGTTGATCATTTCTGCTTTTGCTGTCGTGCCCTATTTGCACTTAAGGTTAATGTAAGGATTTATTTTATCACACATTGTCTAAGGATCAATCCTCAGCAAGTACCGGATTTTAAAATGGCTAGTATAACATGAAAGCCATGGAATGAACGAACAAACTTTATTTTCAAAGGGTTAAGAATTGGGCATGCAGACACTTCTTACATTCTGCCATTTTTGACTCACTGCTTACTTACATTATTCAGTTCACATATAAGCATAAAAATAATACACATCTACACCTAATTTTGAATCACAATTCCTGGCATAAGCTGTAACTACATCGATTTTTCCAAACAGTGATAATACTAAGTATAATAAATCTGGAGACAGTTAGGGAGAGGGGGCGGGGGGGGGGGGGGGGGGGTTTAAGGGTATAAATATGTTTGAAACGTATTTTTTAGCGGGCATATAACTTGTGCTGAGATTATATTTAAATTGATTCCGATTGCATGAAAGGAGCAGAATACTTGCCTGCTGGCTCAGTGGTTAGAGGTCTGATTCTCCACGGAAATGGATTTTAAAAATTCGACAGGGCTACGAGGTCTAATGAAAAAGGACACCCCCTCCCCCCCAGTGGCACATTAGACTAGACATATGTTTAAAGACCAATTGGTATTCAGTGGGTAATGCCTGTGGTCAACTTAACATCAAGCCGGCTGCCTTTACTTCCTGTGGCATTATGCGGTAGCCATTTTAGGTTGGGTCAACCTGGAAGACAAGGTAATTTTTGAAGAAAAACATCCATCTTTATGTATATTTGAAGCTAAGACATTTGGGGAAAAAAAGTATCCACTATGGCACTGCAACTTCCGTTGCTCTCAGCTCAATCCAGCCTACAATGAGTATCATAGAATGTCATGGGAAGCAAAAGTGCCTTTGAAAATGACCTACCAAGGTCCGATCTGCCACTTCCCCCCACCGACGGTCTATTAAAAATTAAAAAAGGCTAGCACCAAACATCCAAGAAGTTAAAACAGGTTGTTGACCTACATATTACTTCACACTAAGTAAGGTCAATGATAAACAGCTCATTATAAAACCAATAAAGAGACGGACAAACCTGCAGTGTCTTTTCCCTCAGATCTCAGATATCGCAACATGGCACCCATAGACCACTTATTGCCATAGTCTTCAACATCCGGGTCATCATTCCTGAAGAAAGCAAGGAGTTTTGGTTGCCAACATAATGGGAAATCAAACTTAAAAGGTAAAGGTAAAGTCGGGAGATTTGAACCAGCGTCATTGCACACGGTTATAAACCATAAGTTCTCTGCCACCAGTACGGACAGCTGATAAGAACTGTCCGCCTGTGTCGCCACTCGCACGTAACTCTGTAGCGACATTCCTCCATTTACCCCAGAGTGTCAACTCTGGTACCCATTTCCTAGAGGCTGGGTGAACCCCGGGAACCACCCGGTTTCGAACACCGACCGTGGCTGCACTAGTCGCAGCTGGATTTAAAAGTGAACCTCTTATCCACTGCGCTAACGGGGCCCCTTCAAACTTAATCAAACTTAATATACATTAATCATGTTGATTCAAACGAATATTCTACTTTTGATTTTATCCCCCAAAGGAACACAAACACTAAACCGTATCCTTTGTGGACTGTTTTTGTTTGTTTGGGAAGTGTGTTTAGGAGCTGGAAACTCTGGTGGAAAAGTTCTGGTTGTCACTTCTAGACTTTCGTCTTTCACCAGAACTTGAGTTGTGCATGCACCTCTATTTTACTGTTCTGGTTTATCTGTGTACAGACTGTTTAGAAAGGAACACCTCTAATTAGTCACCTTTTACGACAAGCTGAAAAGAGATGAATAGATATTCATCAAACAGGCACTTAAATAGGAAATAAAGGGATTGAGGAAATGAGGTTGTCTAAGAGAAACCTTAAGGTGAATGCTGATGACAGAAGCTTAAGACACTAGATTGGGTTCCATCCATTATACTAAAGTAAAGGCAGAGGATAGAACTGTAGGCCCTAAGTGACATAATACCACAATATAATGAATGCTAAGAAGCAGTGGGTCTTTACACCCCCCCCCCCCCCCCCCGAACTTCTATGCAGAAGACTTGGCTTGATTTTACAACACTGCAATCATACATCAAGAATATGATCTCAGTAATTACACATCAAGAAAACGAACCTAGTAATCACACACAAAGAATGTGAACCCAGTAATTACACATCAAGAAAACGAACCTAGTAATCACACACAAAGAATGTGAACCCAGTAATCACACATCAAGAATGTTAACCTAGTAATCACACATCAAGAATGTTAACCTAGTAATCACACATCAAGAATGTGAACCCAATAATCACACATCAAGAATGTTAACCTAGTAATCACACATCAAGAATGTGAACCCAGTAATCACACATCAAGAATATGATCCCAGTAATCACACATCAAGAATGTGAACCCAATAATCACACATCAAGAATGTTAACCTAGTAATCACACATCAAGAATGTTAACCTAGTAATCACACATCAAGAATGTGAACCTAGTAATCACACATCAAGAATGTGAACAAGGAAATCACACATTAAGAAAAAAAAATAATAATAAAGCCTGAATGATTCAAATCCAGCGAGCATACATCAAGAACCAAAACCCAGTAATTTTATATAACAAAAATTATATATATATATATAAAAAAAGCTGAACTGACTTGACATAGTCCTGGCTCCGCTTGTTGACACTGTAGTTTGTCAGGTGCATGCACTGATTTCTCATGTGCTTCATATTTTTCTCGTACTTGACTGTGGCAAATCTGGTCAGTCCTTCCTCGTACAAGTAAATCACAAGTGGATCGTACGAGGTGACGGCCACATAGATGCGCATATCAAACTTGAAGCCTGTGGGGAAAAAAAAAGATCAATCCCTTCGCAGACTTTCACTTGATAAATTTTTTTTTGTCAGACCAATATTTGTAATTTTGCTAGTAATATCAGTTATGAGACGATTAAGATGGCAATATATTGGGCAAAACATGTGGAGGAAGGGAGAAAGAATCACAAAATAGGTACTGAGGTAGGAAACAACTGGACTGAAGAAATGAGGACATCCAAGAGAAACCATAAGACTAAAGTTGCCAAGAGTGGCCAAAGGTGCCGAACTGGATTACATCCATCATATGAAGAGGATTGTACAGGATAGAATGGAACAGGACTAGACTGTGAGCCCTATGTGACATGTAGCAGCACAGAGGGATGATGATGATCTGCATTGTTAACTTATGTTTTATGTATGTCTGTATACACACTGTTCCAGAACCTGAGTGTTGCATGCACATCCTTTTTTTTAAACAGATCTGGCTTATTTGTATGCAGACTTTTGGTACCTTGCCTCTCAAGCAGATTCACTTTGACCTAGCAGGATGCCCCCAATTAGTTGACTCCTACGACGTGCTTATTTGTGAGGCAAGTGGTTATTCTTGCCTCCGCCCCAGAGCCCACTGTTCTGAAAAGGGTCCTTTACTTTACTAATTTACCATTTTGTGCTGCCTGTTTTGTTATTTACTCTGACTACACAGGACAGGAGCACTGGCAGAGTCAAAACCATGGTCCATATTCAATTATTAGTAGTAACAAAATTCTGTTTTCTGAACAGTGCAGCTCTGGGGTGAAACCCTTCCAAAAAAAAAAAAAAAAAAAAGTATCAGATGATGATGAGCAATGTCATGTTAGGCTGAGAAAAAAAATACTAAGTTTCTACCTACCATCAATGACCAGGGGTGATGATATGTATTTGCTCACAATCACATTCTCATCCAAGGGAACTTGGTCAGGCTGAAAATTTAAAAAAAAAAAAGAAAAAAAAAAGTTATACAAATCTCTTTCTTACATCAATGGTGCACTTCCAACCCAAATAAATATTTCATGTATTAGTTTTTAAAAATGACAGCAATGCAACCATCTACTCAAATAAAATCACAGCAAATGGTTCAGAAAGAGAACCAGAGAGTCATGTGAAAAAAAATGTGATTGAGATGTGGTAGCAAAGGACAGGGCTTGGTATGAGCTGGTTGAGGGCCTATGCTCCATTCAGTAATAAAGAACAGAAGAAAACAAAGAACTTGGTCAGACAATTTTCAGCGAATATACCTAAAACACACGGAAGAAACATTACCAATCAAGTATGTGACATATTGAATCATACATAAACTGGTTACATTCTAATACACAACCCTGCATATTTCACAGGACCAGTAATTTTTACAGCATGCTGGCTGTTAAGCTTGAAGAGGGTTAAACAAGTTAGCTGGGTATCTTCAACCAAATCCAGCACCTGACTGTTTGTGGTTCTGTTAGGCAATTTTACATTCAGTAGTCTAACTACTGCCTCTAAACGGTAGATGCTCCATACTTTTTTGAAATAAACGTTAAGTGTAATGAATCAGTTGTAGGATTATTGCTAGAGGTCAAAGAAAGGTCAGTTAACATAAATAACAGCGGGTCCTAGATTCCCACTGGCTGAGATGGGAAACCCCAACACAAAAGTAGATGACTATGTAAAGTCCTAAAAAACAACCCATAGGGTTCATAGTTGATCTTAGCAGCTACTGACATCAACACGAGAATTAAGTTAAGCAGACTGACAGCAAAGGGGATAATTTGTGAATTTCTTATGTGTCAACGACAACTTCTTCTTTTGTCATCTCACTGATACCAGGTTGTAGCCCAGAGTCGTGGCTTTCTGCATTTGTCTTGCACTTCTCGGTTGGCCTGGAAGATAGATTTGTTTATCTTTTTTGCAGGTTTCTGCTACACCATTTTTCCAACTCTTTCTTGGCATTCCTCTCATCTTCCTCCCAGAAGTTCTGCTGTAAAAAGTCTAATCCACAGTTTGTTCTGTCTGCATTCTCACTAGATGGTTGAACTATTTCATTCTTTGTATGTCAATATTATCCAGACATGGTCTTATTCTCTCTAATGCTGGTATTCATAACCATGTCTCTTACTGAGTTGTTAGTGACACACAGGAACGCCGCATTTCACATGTAGTTATTTTCTGTTTTAGTGCCCTATTCAGAGTCCATGTTTGGCACTGATAACATAAAGTAGCAATAACGATGCTATTAATCATTTGCTGGAAGGAGACATTTGGGTGTCTGAGCAGTGGGGTTAACTGGTTAGTTAGTCTTTCCTCTTGAGTTTAGAGAAGCGCATAGGGCAAAGGTCATAGCTCTCCATATCTGGCTGTTCCTTGCCACCTGTTTTAGGTCTTGGATGTTTGTTGTCAATGGCTGGGCCTTTCCTAACAATGGTTCTACGAAGAGTCTCTCTTAGTCTTCCCTATTATCTTTTCCCTTCTGAGGGCATGATGGGGAAGTCTTATCCAATCTGAGTGCATGGCTGATGTAGTTCCAGCTGCACTTTCTCATAAAACTGAATAGTCTTGCTTGGTCTCTTGTCTTATTTGTTTATTGGATCTGAAATCTGTCCAATGGAGATTTAGTATTATTCTAAGACATTTCTTGCATCTGCAAGTTAGCACTGGATTCACACAAAAGCTGAAGATCTTAAGTTTTGTGTGATTGCTGTCTTTGACTTCCAGATGTTTGTCAGTTTGTTAAAGGTACTTATTAGACGAACATAGCAGCATAACATTTAGAGATAGAAATCTGATCCTAAAATATAGGATGTTTTATGATGGTGACTTGTCAGGTCGTTGATCAACAGTCTTAAGGCAAGCTAGAAGGAAACATGTCCAGCCATCTTGACCCAAACCGGAAACACAGCATTTGCCTTCTATCTCTCTGCTGAGTCTGCCATCTTCAGTAAATATGCTTCCTAGATATTTTAATTCTTGCGCTTGTTTGAGTGTACCGTTAACAACATGAACGATATTATGTTTCGTGCCCAGTCAACAGCAACACGGAAATGAGAGGGTATAGACAAAATAAAATGCCTCAAAAATGCCATTTGCCAATGGGACACAAGAACTTTAATTAGACAGCATGCAAGGGTTGAAGAAGCTGAAGGTAGATTTGACTTTAGGAACTTACATGGTTGATGAGAAATACACCTCTGCCCCGGGACGACGCAACCGGCTTCACAATGTACGGTCCCTTGTCTTTTATGTAAGTTGCTAGAGAAAACATTTGGTAGAAGGTGACTTTCACACACTATACATTAATTTCATCAAACATTTCTCTATTGTTTTTTTTTTTAAAGTCTGTTTTATTTTACTCTATTTCTCTCTCAAACAGAAACAAACTGTAAACTTTAAGTAATGTCTCCTTCCATTAACATTTCATATTTCTGAAACAGTGGTAATTATCCATTTAAATTTTTTTTTACAGAGACACGACATGACTATTTAAAAATAAACAAAAGATAATAATACAAAACAAATACACAAAATACCAACTGAAAAACCCATTAAAATAACAAACAATCATTTTTATTATAAAGACAGAATAAATAAAATGGCATTTTCTTATTTAAATTACTAAGATTTCTTCTGCCCTTTATTCCTCAATGGAGCACAGGCCCCCAACCAACTCTCACCAAGCCGTCCTATTCTTATTCTGCTACTGTCTGCAGTTCTCCCCCCCCCCCCCCAATCTCTTTAATTCTTCTATTTGAAGAAGTTTCCCCCATCCTGGCTAGATGAGTATTTTATGTTACTTGTTTTTAAAAAATTCTTCATGGCTGGTTTGTTTTTGCGGTTAATTTGTTTAGCCCCTATGAGAGTTCTAGGGTCCATTCTAGAGGGGGTGGGTGTGGGGATATACCTGCAGCCCTCTAGCCAGCATGTCATAAAAATTGACTAATTAGATTCCTTTAAAGTCGGGGTGCATTTGCCTGAGAGGCAAGGAACCAACAATCTGCATATAAATAAGCCAGATCAGTAAAACAGATGTGCACACACAACTAAAGGTCTGGAATAAGACATAGGTCCAAAAGTGATCTAGTTTACAGCTGATGAATGCGAAGCAGCTCTTCTAACAGTATGAGGTGGCCAACCCAAAGCCCAACACTAAAATCTGTCACAAATGCAACTCCCCAAATACACTCTTTCATGTTTAAGCAGACATAATGAAACTTACAAAGTGCATGCAAAAATTACATAAATGGGTAGGGTAACTCACAACAGAAATCTTGATAATCTCCAGGTAAGACAAAACTTTGAGGGATGAAATCAAAATGTTTGTAACCCTATAAAAAAAAGTGCAGGGAAATCATTAATATTTTGTTGCACCTTCTCATGCAAATTTTAACTAACAGAAAAAAAATTATAATAGTAATTACAGGTTGTATATTTGTGTACAGTAAGTACAATAGCATACATATTATGTCTTTTTCACATCATGTGCAATAATTAGACATACATAGATTCAAGATGTTTTTAAGTGCAGTTTTTTAAATACCCATTTGAAAGAAAGTGTTCACAAGTATAAATTCGACTCACGACCTGTTAGTCGAACCAGAACTTGGTCATAAGTCAAGGAGACACTGTACTATTTAAACAGATTTATTACTAGTACCAACATTTCATTAAACAATTCAATTAATATAAACAATATTTCTAATTTCCTTTTATCTTATAATGGAGCATAGACTCTCAACCTACTCTTGCCAAATTGTTTTATCTTTTGCCACTGCATGTAGCTCAACCTTCTTCTCCCCATTTCGTTCACTTCACTCTCTAATTCCGCCTTGGGGTATGTGTATATTCTCTGACCCTGTTCATTCCAGCACAAGGACATTCTATTATTTAATTATCAGACTTTCTAAACGTTTGATCTATTCAGAGCCAGCATCTTTTCCTCACCTCTTTATATTTCTGAACTGCGCTGGCATTTATAAATATGAGGGTGTTTTACGCTGGACCTAGTCTCATCATGGTACAGAAATTATTTTCTCTTTCAATTCAAGCAACTAAAACTACACTTAGCAAATTATGCCAAGGCAGAAATGTGAATACATAATTATCTACACAATAAAATGAACAAACTCTAGCATAGAACACTATTCTAAAGAGAATGTTAATTGTTTCTGTAAATTTTTTTTTCATGCTTAATTCTAAAAAAGATGTCAAAATACTAATCAAACCTTTGTCTGCTGCATTCTTTGTATATTTTTAAACAATCTGTCTTTTCTTGTGAGTTCATATGATCTGAGAAACAAAGATAACTGTGTCATAACATTATAAAACATGCAAGTGTTTAACCTAGCAGTGCAGTTCTGTGGCTCAAAGGTTAGTGTGTGCATTCAAAAATTCCATGATCTCGGGTTGAATTTCCCAGGCGAACAGTTCATTTTAAAAAAAAAAAAGCTCTTTCATGGTTTTCGGACAGTAGTGATTCAACTATAAAGAACATTCTGTATTTTTCCTTGTAAAAGACAATATGTTCTCTCAAATCTGTCAAGTCTGGTAATCCTAGTTTCAGCTTCATAGCAAACGGGTCACCCCATAGTTGCTCCGCTCCTGTGCCAACGAAAAACACACATAGCTCACAGTGTCACACCATGCACTCAACTCAGAAGCTGTCAAGTCTAAAAGTGGTGGTTGTCCTATGCATGGAATGTAGCAAATAAATATATAAATAAATTGTCCTTATTCTTTCTCGCCAGCCTCTCCTCACGACAAAACCTCCCGCTCCCCCCCCCCTCCCCCCACCAAATATTCCCAAAGACAGCAGCAGATACACAAAAACCCATAAGATTTGTTAATACTTTGACAGCTTTATTAATACCAGCTACCATGTGTCACAGGGGCCTAGAGGAGCAGAAAAAGGATAGTAACAATGTTTTCCCACAGCCATCGCCAAACATTCAACACATGGCATGCCAAGTAGGAAATGACCTTGGCTCCCAGGTCGACCCAGCCTAAAGTGGGTACCGGGTGCAATCCCGGGAAGTAGAGGCGGCCGGCGTGATGCTGACCACATCACCCATCTTGTGCCGTTGGTCTATAAAAATATAGGTCTAGCCCTATATGCCCTATACGCCTAAAGGCGTGGAAAGGGTCCTTTACTTTTTACTTTTTTTTTTTATGCCAAGTAGGAAACTTCAAACATGATAAACCAAGTATGAAACACACTAAACATTATATGCCAAATATCTCCTTTGCATTCACATGCTGTAAACTCCTGTGGAAAGTTCTGGTTGTTTGTCCACCACCTCTGGACTTTTTCCAGAACATGAGTGTTGTGTGCACATCCATTTTACAGATCTGATTTGTGTGTATGCAGACTGTTGGATCCTTGCCTTGCCTCTCAGGCAGATGTCCCTCGACTTGGAAAGAAGCACTCAATTAGCCGACTCTTACAACATGCTTGCTGGCCAGGCAGTGGGTCTATGCTTGCTGGCCAGGCAGTGGGTCTATGCTTGCTGGCCAGGCAGTGGGTCTATGCTTGCTGGCCAGGCAGTGGGTCTATGCTTGCTGGCCAGGCAGTGGGTCTATGCTTGCTGGCCAGGCAGTGGGTCTATGCTTGCTGGCCAGGCAGTGGGTCTATGCTTGCTGGCCAGGCAGTGGGTCTATGCTTGCTGGCCAGGCAGTGGGTCTATGCTTGCTGGCCAGGCAGTGGGTCTATGCTTGCTGGCCAGGCAGTGGGTCTATGCTTGCTGGCCAGGCAGTGGGTCTATGCTTGCTGGCCAGGCAGTGGGTCTATGCTTGCTGGCCAGGCAGTGGGTCTATGCTTGCTGGCCAGGCAGTGGGTCTATGCTTGCTGGCCAGGCAGTGGGTCTATGCTTGCTGGCCAGGCAGTGGGTCTATGCTTGCTGGCCAGGCAGTGGGTCTATGCTTGCTGGCCAGGCAGTGGGTCTATGCTTGCTGGCCAGGCAGTGGGTCTATGCTTGCTGGCCAGGCAGTGGGTCTATGCTTGCTGGCCAGGCAGTGGGTCTATGCTTGCTGGCCAGGCAGTGGGTCTATGCTTGCTGGCCAGGCAGTGGGTCTATGCTTGCTGGCCAGGCAGTGGGTCTATGCTTGCTGGCCAGGCAGTGGGTCTATGCTTGCTGGCCAGGCAGTGGGTCTATGCTTGCTGGCCAGGCAGTGGGTCTATGCTTGCTGGCCAGGCAGTGGGTCTATGCTTGCTGGCCAGGCAGTGGGTCTATGCTTGCTGGCCAGGCAGTGGGTCTATGCTTGCTGGCCAGGCAGTGGGTCTATGCTTGCTGGCCAGGCAGTGGGTCTATGCTTGCTGGCCAGGCAGTGGGTCTATGCTTGCTGGCCAGGCAGTGGGTCTATGCTTGCTGTTTCCACAATGGGGTCATGGAACCCACACAGGGAACGCCAAATATGATCCTCAAAGCAAAAGACTTACTAAACACAACACAACAAACTTGATATACTAAGTATGATACGCCATACCTAACAATTCAAGCTGGCCATGTCAGAGATGACCCTCTAAACATGACACATCAAACACTACATCCCAAGTATGATACTCTGAGCTTCACATACTAAACACAACATACCAAACTTTATACATGCCAAGTATGACACTCTGTGACACACAAAATATTACATGCCAAGCATGACACTCTGTGACACACAAAATATTACATGCCAAGCATGACACTCTGTGACACACAAAATATTACATGCCAAGTATGACACTCTGTGACACACAAAATATTACATGCCAAGTATGACACTCTGTGACACACAAAATATTACATGCCAAGTATGACACTCTGTGACACACAAAATATTACATGCCAAGCATGACACTCTGACACACAAAATATTACATGCCAAGTATGACACTCTGACACACAAAATATTACATGCCAAGCATGACACTCTGACACACAAAATATTACATGCCAAGTATGACACTCTGACACACAAAATATTACATGCCAAGTATGACACTCTGACACACAAAATATTACAAGCCAAGCATGACAAAGCAACATACCTGGGAAAATGATTGATCTTTTGAAATTCTGACATAGTTCTGAGAGTAAATGGCTTGAGATGCGAATTGCTCCATATTAAATTGTATTCTGTGCTATTTGGGTGAACCTAATCAATAAATTAAAGAATAAAAGGAAAAAACATTCATCATACTAATACATTATAAAACATCGAATATCTGAAATGTCAAAACCATTCTGACGTTTTGTATGATCTCAGTGTTCCTTGCATCACAACCTTCACATTCATATAAAAAAGCCTAGCATCCATCTTATGAGGCTGAGTCCGCTCCTCAGACACTTCTTTTTTTCTTCTTCTTTTGTCAAAATCTGCTTGTGCCGCTAGGCGTCGCAGTCTATCAGATGATCGGCAACCGAGCCAGGGGGCGCTCAGTCGCTTCATATGCCGTCTCAAGTTGTCCGTAACTCCTTCAATCCATCTTCTTCTTGGTCTTCCCCTGCCTCTTGGTGTTTCGATTTTCATGTTGTATGCTCTTGATGCTGGCATCGTTGGTTCCATTCTCATTAGGTGACCAAACCATTTCCTTCTTTGCTTCTCAATAAATTTAACGATGGGTATGGTTCCAATAGTTCTTGTAATCACATCGTTTCTCACTCGATCTCTTCTGGTTTTATTCGCAGCCATTCTCAAACATCTCATTTCACAGGTGGTTAGTCTTCTCTCGTGTTCTTTTGTTAATGTCCAAGTCTGACATTGATAACCTAATGTCGGTATAAAGATTGTATTTATAATTTGTCTTTTTATCTCAGCTGGGACAGCAGGGTGTTTTAAAATTGGGGCAAGCTGGTATGCGACATTGTTGGCTTGTTGGATTCTTGCTTCGATCTCTCTGTCTATTTTACCATTGGATGTAAAGATACTTCCCAAGTATTTAAATTCTTGCACTTGTTTTAGGCTGTGATCTAGAATCTTTATGTCGATGGTCTGTTGCTCTCTACTTATGCTCATGACTTCTGTCTTTTCAGTATTGATCTTCATATGATGCTTGAGGCAACTGTCGTGTAGTAGGTTTATGTGGTCTTGCAGCTGTTTACTATCACTGTGAAATATGCATTGATCGTCGGCAATGCATATTTCACAGTGATAGTAAACAGCTCAGACACACTAACTGGAAAAAATAATTCTGTCAATGATGTAGACTGAGCACAAACCACTGGTTTTAAGCAATCCTACTACTTAAAGATTTAATTCTTTTTCTTCTTCTTAGAAGTGTTAATCGGCAGTAAATTGTGGCAAAGAAAGTTATGGTTGTTAGTCCATTGCTGGACCTTGGTCTTGTTCAAGAACATGAGATTTGCATGCACATGTTTTACAGATCTGGTTTATTTCTTTCTTCTTCTTCGCCGTCACCAGCTGTAAATGCCGGCGGAAAGTTCTGGTTGTTTGTCCACTTCTGGACTGCAGTCCTGTTCCAGAACCTGAGTGTTGTATGTGCATCCATTTTACAGATCTGACTCATTGTCATGCAGACTGCTGGTTCCTTGCCTCTCAGACAGATGCACTCCGACTTCGATTTCTATGCAGACTGTTGATTCCCTGATTAGTCGTTTTTTAAGACATGCTTGCAAGGGGGAGTGGCAGTAGGCTATTACCCCCCCTTACCCCCCCCCCTTTCCCCCGTCATAGTTCCAGGTAATTATCAATAATTACTCTGACTGTCCAAGGTATTTGCAAAAGTTGTCACATAAATTATGTCTTTGCTGCCCCCCAAAATTTAAGAATATATAAATTCACATCCCAATACTGGGCGCCATATAGCAGAATAGACCTGAATTAACATTTCAGTACTCTTGTACAGTGACTTATTAAAAACATATGTGTTTAATAAATGATAAATATTGTGATGTGTAATACAAAAAAGAACATGCACAATGAGATTACCTCATGGAAACCATGTGATAATAAAATGTTCCGGACAATCTTGCAGTCAGTTGAGGCAAATTTAAATGCTAGGTGATAGCGCTCTGAAAAATAACAAAATAAAAATGTTACTAACACACAGAAGTCAGACTCGTACATATTCATTAATTTCAAAGAACTGATTTTATCAAAATGTTTTTCTAAATGTATGAACTTTCAGTTAATTAGGAAAATGACATTTCAAAGAAATATGATCACCAAAAATTACCAATACTATACTATGAAGTCACAAAAATGTATCTGTAATTTATTAACTACAGGAATAAAACACAAGTCTTAACCAGATAAGGAGTTTCAGCCGTGGGTCATCAATTCTGAGTAAATAATTTATTTTTTAACTAAAACAGTTGGGATTAGTTACAGTTTATGTTTTATTTTATCTCCGACTGCATTAGAAATGAAGCTGGTGTGGCTTTATCAAATTATACTTCTAATGCTTCAAATGCATAATTAAGCAGATTTATAATGGCAGTTAATACATTAACTTACCATTAAAAAAAGAGAAAATGAAGACATTAAAAAGTGTAGTATTTCTAAGATGCTGAAAATCTGGCAATCCTGTCGGTTACAAATCCCAGTGTAAGACATTAAAATGGCATTGCTGCACTGGGCTGCCCCTGACACGCCTGGTTAATGGCATTGCTGCACTGGGCTGTCCCTGACACGCCTGGTTAATGGCATTGCTGCACTGGGCTGCCCCTGACACGACTGGTTAATGGCATTGCTGCACTGGGCTGCCCCTGACACGCCTGGTTAATGGCATTGCTGCACTGGGCTGCCCCTGACACGCCTGGTTAATGGCATTGCTGCACTGGGCTGCCCCTGACACGCCTGGTTAATGGCATTGCTGCACTGGGCTGCCCCTGACACGCCTGGTTAATGGCATTGCTGCAATGGGCTGCCCCTGACACGCCTGGTTAATGGCATTGCTGCACTGGCCTGCCCCTGACACGCCTGGTTAATGGCATTGCTGCACTGGGCTGCCCCTGACACGCCTGGTTAATGGCATTGCTGCACTGGGCTGCCCCTGACACGCCTGGTTAATGGCATTGCTGCACTGGGCTGCCCCTGACACGCCTGGTTAATGGCATTGCTGCACTGGGCTGCCCCTGACACGCCTGGTTATGGCATTGCTGCACTGGGCTGCCCCTGACACGCCTGGTTAATGGCATTGCTGCACTGGGCTGCCCCTGACACGCCTGGTTAAATGGCACTGCTGCACTGGGCTGCCCCTGACACGCCTGGTTAATGGCATTGCTGCACTGGGCTGCCCCTGACACGCCTGGTTAATGGCATTGCTGCACTGGGCTGCCCCTGACACGCCTGGTTAATGGCATTGCTGCACTGGCCTGCCCCTGACACGCCTGGTTAATGGCATTGCTGCAATGGGCTGCCCCTGACACGCCTGGTTAATGGCACTGTTCTCTTTAACTCAGTGTTCAGGAGGCTGGGGTGGTTATTAAGGACAAATAAGCTTTTAAAAAAAGTGATTATAACATTATAATTAGTTTGCAGACTTTAGCAAACGCATCACAATGGGGCATGGTAAGAGTCAACGCACACACTTTTAAGGCTCAAGGGAGTGTAATAATTCAATTCTTCACCCAGTTTTACTTATTTTCTCTTCACATATTTCTAAAACTTTTAAAAATATATGTTTTATTTTTTTTTTAACTACATTTAGTGACCTTTGTAAAGTTTTTTTAAATTTTAAATAAAAGATATTTTTCTGGAATTGTGGGCCTTGCCAAATATTTCCAGAGTGAAAAAGCTAGAGGTGTGACATTTTTTTAACCAAAAAAAAAAAGCTTTGATAAAAACTTACCACCAACAGTTTTAAAATCAGTTCTTCTATTAAGAATTGTCTCAGCATTGAACAAGATCACCGGAACTCTTTTACCATACCCAGTCCACTGTATATTCAAAGCCTTTCCCCTGGAAAGAAAATAGAAGAACGTGTGATTTAAGTGATTTTAAAAAAAAAGTTACTGCTCTCGGTAACCACTAGTATCAACAGTTATAATACAGAGAAGATGGCGCTATACTGGACAGTCTGAGAAGAGACGAACAGAGAATCACTAAAATGGCAATTAAATGGGAAATTGAGGGTCTGATGAAACAAGGGCATCCGAGAGCTGTGTGTTCTTTACAGGACGCAGAACCAACTCCAGCATATTTTGCTGTTGTGGTTTTTTTTGGACACATTCAGTAGTTTACCACTGCCTCTGAACAGTTAGCTCTCGATGCCACTGTCGAAACCAACACAAGGTGGTCTGCCGTCAAATCACCTACAGCTGGGATCAAACCCGGCATTATAAAACATGTTTGCAATGCTTCAAAGCAGACGCCGACTGTGTGATAGCATCATTTCAGACAACCAGGTCTGTGACTTTTCTCACATTTCTCTTCTAGCGAATGGTGATTTTGCGTATATAGATAATGTCCATGTTTGGCACTTGTAGCTTAATGTTGGTATCTTCGTCGTGTTTAAAAGCTATAAACACTGATGGAAAGTTCTGCTTGTTCATCCATGTCTGGACTTGATGGTCTTGTTCCAGAACTTGAGTGTTGTGTGCATATTGGTTTTATAAATCTGATTTTTTTTTGTTCAGACTGTTTCTTGCCTCTCGGAGAGATGCACTTTCCGAAGGAAACCCCTAATTAGTTAACTCTTTTGACATGCTTGTTAGGGAAGCAGTAGGTCTATTCTTGATTTCTCTATAATGGGGCCCCATAAGCCTCAAGGGTATGAACTTGCTGTTTATTTTGCAATCATTTATGTTTGGCTGTCTTAAGTTAATAATGATTACACATGGTATATTAATGCACCTGCTTTCCGACAACTGATTTCTATTTCTCTGTCAATTCTGCCATCTTCTGTGATCACACTTCCTGGATATTTAAATTCCCTAGCTTGTCTGATATTGATTCCGTTAATCAATTTGCATCAGCAAGTAAGAAAAACCAGAATATGTTTGGAAAGGTGTAAAGAAGTTAGCTTACCTGGGCTCAAGCCGTTCATCTTCATCTTCTGTTTCATAGTCTGAGTCATGTTCACTCCGATCATCATTGTCGCTCTGCTCTGATGGTGTCAGAGATCCATTACCATCTGAATCTGGGCCACGTGACTCTCTAACTGCTGCCATTTGACTATCATCCCATGAGAACGGCTGATCACAGATGCAATTTGCAGTTACAAACCATTAAACTTACAGATATTACTCATTTTTATTAAAGTAAATATACTTATGAATTAAGTAACTTACTGAGATCCTCCCATCTATTTCTTTGCACTGAGGCATCAAACTGAAGTTAATTATCCTTTCGCACAGAGACACAGATAATCTAGCTTTGTGGCCTGTTACAAATCCCTGTAAAGCTATTTAAACAGCATTGCTTCATTGGCTGGTCTCTGACAACCTGGCTCTGTTTACAAATACTTATACACAGTGTTGAAGTAAACATCCACAAGACCCCATCAGCAGACTCAACAGAAAGCAACATACAACAATTTTCCGTCTACGAACAGGACACTGCAGGCTCAACTACCACATGCATAAAAAAAAGATTGTACAGTCCCCACAATGTCCTGACAAGCAGAACCACAAACACCTAAGTACATTCTGCAGACCTACCCACTCTACATACAACTTCGAAAAGACACCTGGCCTCAAGAGCAAAGTGTGCAGAGCAAGCTATGGGGAACCATGAAGTACCTGCTACTGACATGCGAGTTCACAGAAGCAACCCACCTGATGGTCTGATCTGAGCATACGAAACCGAATGCAAAGAAGAAGATACAGTGTTCAGGAGGGCTGGATATCATCATATTTACAACAACAAAACAGTACTTGGGTGCTGCTATCGCAGAAAAAAGGGCTTTTGAAGTAATTTAAATTAAGAGTTCATAATTTGCTGTGTCAGCCTTTACCGGTCACTTAGGGACAGAAGTTTATTAAAACAATATAACTAGAATGTTCATGAGCTGGAACCCACCAGATCAAAAGAATAAAAGCAGACAAAAAAACCCTAAGGAGAAGGAAAAGTTAGGGAGGACACAGGGTGAGTGACATTCAACAGCAAAAGATAGATAACTTAGCGAGTTGTTTGAGGGTCTATGCTTCACTGGGGGTTAAAGGGGAGAAGAGAAGTGAGATTATGAACACTCCTTTGACTGATATTTATGTTGTTTAATTCATTAGAACAGTTAAACAAGACCATTGCACACACACACATATACATACAAACATAGAACATGCAATCCAGCAAAGGCAACAGCAAAGTTATAAACTAATTCACAGATCCCATCTCCTTTAGTCCCCCGATATTCTGCAAGTATTTTTATTTTATTTTAGTAATTTCTCAAGAAACAAAATAATCATTATGACAAAGAGGACGTAAAACAGGAATGGAATTATTTATTATTGATCAATGAAGAAGGTCGTAAAGCAAGAGGTAGACCAAGAACAATATGGAAGGATAACATCAGAGAAGCTCTACAACAGCACGATGTGCCTATGGTCGAGGCGGCCAGAAGAGCCAGAAACAGAACCTTATATCTCCCTCGACACCCACAGCGGTAAAAGAGGAAGTGAAGAAGAAGAAGATCAATGATTGTGCTATGTTAACACTCATTTCTGTTTAAATTAATAATTAATTTGTAACTAAATTGCTGTATTTAATTTCATGTTTAAAGTATTTAACCAGTTCTGTACAATTCTTATAAATGCTAAAGTTAAATATAAATCGTTAAATACTGATTATTTTTAATTAATTATTTTTATATACACATAGGCACATTCATACACATTTCATAAAGTTAATATATTGTTCATTCTATTAATACCAGTGAGTGCAATGTCTGAAACAATAAAACAGGAATACACTTAATACAGTAATACTAATAGTAATAATATATTATATTAAGTATTACAAATGAACAATGGAATATTTCATTCCTGGCAATCAATCAGTAAAACTAAAACTCAAGATGAGGGAAGGGGAACACATGCTGGCAACATTCATTCTGACACAACTCTAAGTTGGGGGCAGGCATGGTGCCTGAGAATGATGTTCCTTTAAAAAAAAAAATCGATGGCAAAAGCAAATCAAATGATACAGCCATCTTTTCTGCAGAGAATGTAATAGTATGGTAGGATGGGCAACCATATACTATGCGATCCGCTGAATAGATGTGTTAGCCTGGGACAAGCAGTTAGTTATACAAGTACAAGAACAATTGTAATATATTGTGGTAAAATTCAACGAAGTTGAAAGTTGTGCCATGCGTCCGTACGGTTATCGTAAACTATTATTATATTTAATTTAATAATTTTTTTAAAAAATCTAAATTCGACTGCTGCCCTTCACTTCAAAATAAAAAAATTATCTGTAATTACGTATGTAAATGTGCACATATAATACTGTTCGTGAAAGATGCTGTTTTGAGTTTCCGCTGATTTCAGATTCAAGATAAAACAAGCAAGATAAAAATGACCTCTTCAGAGACCTAGGGTAACATTGTTACTAACATTACTCAATCAATGCACTAAGCATCACTCATTCATGAACACATCACCTCACATACATTCTCTTAAACCAATATCATCCTAGGAGAAACCTAACCACCAATAGTTTAGATATCGAAGACTATGACAGTACAAACCCGAGAAGATAAAGTTGTAGCTACTAACCGTCTGACAATTGTCAAATCATGTTTACATTGTTGTTATGCTAGGACGCCGGAATGCGTCCGCCATCCTGTTCTGGCAAGCCCATTGGCCAATCAAGTGGCGGCCGTAGACAGGGGGCTAGGGGAGGGCACTCTGGGGAGTCCGTCTGCAGACGACGAGCTGGGAACGAGACAATATGACGAGTTTTGAATACACTGAGAACAAACTGTGAATACGAAGGAAGAGGGCATTGAAAAAAAAAGCACACATACACACAAGAACAGTCAAAGCGTTTGTCGACGAGTATCAGAATATTAACATAACATATTTGCATCACGCTGGGCGTCCGTTTGTTTGAGAAAGTTGACGGTCTAGAAGTCAGAGATGCTAAAGGCGTTCAGAAGTGTCATTAGTGAACCAACGTCCGGGCGATGGACAGGCTCGTTTGTATTTATGCATGGATCAGGTTACAACATTTTGTTTAATTATATTTTACGGATCTGTTTACGTTTCCCGGCCCATCTAGACGCTTTCTCAGTCTGATCTAGGTCAGAGGGGTGTCAAGTTGTATTGTATGCTTTCTTCTTAACTTACTTCTTAAGAGACCGTCTTATGTGACTTAGGCTCAGGCTGCGGGGGGGGGGGGGGGGGGTGTTTAGGGGAAGTTTTAGATGTTCTGGCGTCAATAAAAGCTGTGTCGTCGTGTAGTGTAGAACACATGACATTGGTGCTAATGTATTTGGAGGCAAGAGAACGTGACACTCCAAGTAAATAGAAGAGTCCGAGAAAGTATAAATAAAAGGTCAGAAGAAAGTATAAATAAACTCAGAAAGTGTGTAGATGCATCGGGAATCATGAGCAGGACATATTTTACATCTGAAAAAAACATTTTCTTAAAATCATCAGTTTGAAATCTTTCTCATGAATTAAAAAAGAAAGTTGGATGGTACCCATAGGTTAAATTGCTCTTGGTTCTTTTAAATTTAGCGACTACATCACATGTGATTTAGGGACATCCCTTATTATAAGGGGTTAGGGTTAAATAAATGGTAACCAATACTAACTCTAACCCCTTCTGTAATACGGGATGTCCCTAAATCATGTGTGATGTAGTTGCTAAACAGAAAAGAATCGTGTTCTTTTTTTTTTTTCAAAATGATGGAATCTTGTAATTATATGATTGTGTTTGACAGAACTTACAAAATAACGGCCGGTGGTGCCCTATTCATATCGTCATTCCATACACAGCCTTTTTAAATTGAAAAATTAACATTACAAATTTGCTGAAACCCTGCTCTAAGAAACTATAGGAGAAGAAGAAGCAGAAGAAATTTTGAGTCATGGTCAGTTTTTATCAAATCCAGATGATTAAAACCTCAGACTACTAGGCAGGTGGTAAGCCTGCTAGTAGTTGTGTCACTATGGCCCCCAAGTCAATAAAAAAGATACATTTTTTATTAGTCATTATTTTGATACAAAAGAGCAAAGAAAAAACTACCTTCCTTCCATTTGACCTAGAAAACAGATTTGTTGACGCTGCTACAGAGCAATGTGACCTCAAGTTTATTATGATGTCACAATGACCAACCCCAATTTGTGTGTATGTGTAAAATAAATACCCACATCTACACAGGAGCCCCATGGTTGAGCAGCTACACGCTCGCCTGCAGATCGAAAGGTCATAGGTTCAGATCCCCACAGAACCTGACTTTTTTCAAAGTTGACCTTGGCTGCCAGGTCGAACCAGCCTTGAGTGGGTATCAGGGATAGTTCTGGGAAGTAAAGGTGGCTGGTTTGATGTTGACCAATTCACCCACCATTTGCTGATCGGTCTATAAAATATAGATCTAGCCCTATCTGCCCAGTATGCCTGAAGGCATGGAGAAGGGTCCTTTACTTTCATCTACACACCAGATAGGTGTATCAGCCATGTGCACCTGTGGAAAGGTGCCCCAGACAGCAGAGCATGTACTCCAGGACTGCACCAATTTTGACACTTTAAGGCAAACCTTTTGGCCAGAAAGAACAACAGTGGAACGTAAACTCTATGGACCACTGAATGAACTAACAACGACAGTGAAATTTATACAAGAGACAAAATTGCTGATATAGACAACTTATTTCAGGCTAAAGAAGAAGATCTACACACCAGACTTTTGCAACCAGTAGCAAAGCTGTTGTATAGGAATGTTGGCAGCTGCCCAAAGATGTCACATCATGAAAAAACAAAGTCTGAAAATCAGCGTTCTTGGGGCTACAGAGTTAAAGAGAACAGGTCTGTCTTGTCAGACTTGCCATCCTCATGAACTGTGATCCCATGTACCCATACAGCACAAACCTAAAACATTGTCTGGAAAGACAGACAGCTGCCAATGGCAACAGCTATTTATTTATATCTTGTCTTCTTCTTTGCATTCACTGGCTGTAAATTCCAGCGGAAAGTTCTGGTTGTTTGCCCACCTCTGGACTTTAGTCTTGTTCCAGAACCTGAGTGGTGCGTGCACATCCGTTTAACAGATCTTACTTAATTGTTTGCAGATTGCTGGTTTCTTACCTCTCTGGCAGATGCACTTTGACTTTAAAAGAAGCCCCCAATTAGTCAACTCTTACGACATGCTTGGTGGCGAGGCAGTGGGTCTATTTTTGTTTTCCCACAATAGGGTCCCGAAACCCACACATGGATTATATTTTGTTATGCTTAGCATGAGGCTGTGGAAAGTAATCACGGTTTTCCCCCACAATGAGACTCCAGAACCCACACCAGGATTTATATCTTGTTATACTAAATACAGGGTATTTTTCACAACCAGTGGTATTCCTGACAGATGCAAAAGCAGTACTTCAGTCACTCCAGTCTGGAAAATTACCAAGCATACGGACACTATTATCCGAACTAGGCAACCGCTGTAAATTAGTAATGCAGTGGATACCTTCCCACTGTGGAGTTCCCGGAAACGAAAAAGCTGATAAACTAGCTAAGGAAGGTGCAACTGAAGAACAACCTGATGTACTATCTCTTAACAAAAGAAGAAAAGAATAATCAAATCAATCAGAATGCCACCAAAACTGGCACAAGACGATTACCATATTATGGACAGACCAGAGCCAGTTATTATCCTTCGCCTTAGAACAGGGCACAATAGACTTCGCTCCCACATGTACAACAAATTTAAGATTGGCCAATCAGCCATGTGTACTTGTGGACTGGCACCTGAAACAACAGATCACATCCTTCAAGACTGTCCCATATTCAACGCTTTCAGGCAAAACATTTGGCCAAAAGAGACACTTGTGGAAGTCAAACTTTACGGGCCGCTTAGTGAATTACAAAAGACAGTGAAATTCATACAAGAGACGGCTTTGCAGATATAGACAATTTATTTCATACGAAAGAAGAAGAAGATATCTTGTTATGCTCAGCATGAGGCTGTGGAAAGTAATCACGGTTAATCATTGTGTTTATTTTATTCCACTAAATAATAATTATATTTTGCAGGTGGAACAGGGCATGACTTACAAGATGACATAAAAGAAGGCCTTCACCATGATTTTAACTTTTCCCATATAAGGGTTATCTTTCCAACTGCACCTTTACAGTAAGTGCTTCCCAACTGTACCAGACTGGCCTTGTTTTGTCGGTTATATATGTACATGTAGTAAAGTGAATAAATTCAAATAATTTTTTTTAAAGTTAAAAAAAAACAAAACATTCATTTATAAAATTCTTAAGGAGCTAAAGGGTTCAGAGATAGCTATAAAAGTATCAGTGTCTACTGGCTACTTCATGCATATAAAACTAGAAGTGTGCCTATGAAGGAATGGTGTAGGTTGGTTGAGGGACTGTTCTCTCTCTTGAGAGGTAATAGGCATAAGAAAAAAACTTGTTTCAAACGTGGTAGCAGTAGTAATTTAAACAAAAATATCCCTTTGCCCACTTGAGTTATAATTTCACTATAAGATATTTATGTTTGCCAGTAACGGTTGAAGTTTGTTGCCTGGCCTTTACAATACCTTGCAGGACCAACCCCAGCATTTATTGGCTGTTGTGGTTTTTCTAGGCAAGTTTTACGTTCAGTAGTTTGCTATTGCTCTCGGAACGGTCAGCTGCCGGTACCACTGTGGAAACCAAGGCAAGACAAACTGTCTGCAGCTGGGATCGAACCCGGCACTACCAAGCGCATTTGCAACACCTAAGCTACAGACACCGACTATTTAACAATGCATGGGCTATATTCAGTGCAGACAGATTAAAGCCATCTCAGGTGTGGCAAATTTCTGTTGTGAAGAACAGTTTGCTTATACCCAGGAATTCTTGTTTGCTGGATGAAATGAATTAGTGATAAGATGAACTTTTTTTGTGAGGTCTCTGGTAAGTTTTCCTTATCATGTCTGCATTGTATTATTTCAACAGATTGCAAAAGTAGTATTTTTTTTTTTTAATATCCTATTTAACGCTCAGGGTTATAATTGGGATATATAGTGTTGATTGATTTCTCAGGGTATATGTTTGTTATTTTATATTTAAATATCGCGTAATTATGTAAATGACCAAAATGTACTTTGTATTGTTTCCCATATTGCTTTGATTTGAGTTACGATTACAATAGAAACTGTACTATGAATAATTAGACAACCTTACTAACATTGTGATGTACTGTTTAATCCTTCCCTTTAGTTCTCTTATCTTTAGGTTAGGAACTAGGAATAGTCTAGTAACAAAATTTTAAAAATAAGGCAAGCGTCTAGCCACTACACCACGACGGCACCTAGGAATAATATGTGTGTGTGTGTGACTAGTCACTAATGAAAAGTACAAATAATTTCCAGACCCTACAGATTGTTAGGCGGCGCACTATCCAATGTGTGGTTTGATCGTTCATCATTAAGCCCCAGGGGAACAGAATGCTTGTCTTCAATCAACCAGATGGCACTGCAGCTCAAGAAGATGGTGCAAGAAGAAGTGGATGCTGGTGTTCCTGAAAACAGGATTGTTATAGGTAAGAGATTCTTTCCAAGTTTTGGTACTCTCAGCTAAAGTCAGTGTCGGCAGGTGAGCATTCCTTTCCTTTTTGTGTGTTTCCAGTAGAAAGTTGAGTTGTTTCCCAGTTTTCTTGTCATCATCTTGAATAGCATTCTTATGTTTGCTTGTTTCCAAGTTTTCTTTTCTTCGACTAAAAACACATTTGTTATCTTTGCTTGTCCCCCCCCCCCCCCATCTTTAATTAAAAACAGGAAGGAGGGAGGGGTGGGAGACAGAACATACCCATTGTCCTGAATATAACTCTTGTCTCTTGTAGAGAATATCATAAAAGGTGATACACTAATGGTTTGCTGAGCCATGTGTTAGGCATGCCAAAAGGGACAGATATCACAGCTAACTGTAAATTATAACACAGTGTGCCAGCCACCATTTTGAGGGCTAATGCAGGAGCAGAAACAGCATCAGACTTAAAAAGATTTAAAACTTGCAGTCTTTCACTGAATTTACAGCATCATCATCATGTGCTATGATAAGCATTGGCGGCCACAATCTGTCATCCAACACGATCAGCAGAATCATACATCAGGTTGGCACTTTTGCCTCATCCCATCCATGTAGCCAAGCCCTATCTTTGCTTGCCTGTTTATTTTTTCCGTCATCAGTTTTGCCAGTTGTCACCAGGTTCTCTAATCTATTCCTTCTCAAAACATGTCCAGAAGATATTTACTGTTTGCATCTAATTTCTGTCCATGGTTTCACAAGCAACATTAAAAACAACTGCTTTCATATAAAATTAACTTGAACCGTTTCGCCTTGTGAATGCTTAAAAAGAAAATGGGTCATAAACCTAGGAAATTCCTTGAAAGAAAGAAAGACCGGTATAACCAAAAGTGACTAGATGCAGGCTTCTCGGGGCGAAAGAGTTTACAGAAATATACTTTTTTTTATACCAAAACATAATTGCACGTCTGTTTTAATTCTGCACATGTGTAACAGATTTTATTTGTATTTACTTTATGTATAGGAGGATTCTCTATGGGGGCCAGTATGGCTTTGCATCTTGGCCTGAGATTCTTGCCGAATGTTGCAGGCATTGTCTCTTCAAGCACTTTTCTTTATAACACCAGTGAAATCTACACCGTAAGTTCATTATATTACTTTTACCAAATCAGCTGCATATATAATTGATATCTGAATGCAAGATAAACCTGTATTTCTCCCCATGTTGCATTGTGACTGACTAATCAAGAAATGTGTTGAGCCAAAAGGTGCATTTGTCACAGCCTAGCTGTAAACCACAACACAATGTGCCGACTGCTCTTTTAACTCTTTGAGTTTCAAGGGGTTTAGCATCAGAGGCCCAAGGGGTAGTAAAAAGAGATGTAAAATCGGTGCATCTTGCGTTTATGGGGTCTGTAGGTAGAACCAATGAAAGTATGATGCATTCCTTGAGACTCAAAGAGTTAACCCCATTCATCCCAAGAAGCCACATAACTGGCACTTCTATTTGGTCAAATCCCTGTGAACAGTAACCTGTTTATGACATACCTTTTTTTTAGGCCCCTGTGGCAAGAATTCCATTTAAAGTGTCACCCTCTTTATGTTTACTGATCAGTGCCTTCATTTATCTTAACCCAAGGTAACTCCTGATTTTGTGAAAGACAGCGCAAGTAATAGGGACAATTCAGTGGTGTAAGATCAGCATTTTGGATGTTGAATTAAAAAACAACATCATAGCACTCTGGACATGCCCATAAGTGCTCTGTCCCCATCTTCAGCAGCAAGCAAAGAGTTCTGATTCTGATGGTACCAGTAACTGATTGTATATCTGTCTCGCCTTTGCCTTTAGAGTTGGCCAGATCCCCTGGTAACTCCTCGCAGTACCACTCTCCTCAGATGGTAATGATCAATTGTGCCTTCACACTGTTCATGGGCTTCCAAAGGGACCTCACAACATCCAGCTTGTCATACATCAGTTGACCACCACGTGGTGATGAACCAGCCAGTCTGCCTGTTAGTTTCCCAACACACCTGGAGAAAATATCTAAAGGACGCTAACTATCTGGGACCTCTGAAGCAATGCTTGCCACTCTGCACGGAGCATGCCTGTCTTCACTTTTCTCAACATGCTCTTTCAGTCAGTTACAATTACAACATGTGTGTACAGCTGATTCTCAATCCAGCATTTTGGGATTATGCAAAACAAGATGGAAGGGATAATGCAAAATGTCTTTATAAAGTCAGGTGACAGTTGTTATTGTCAGGCCAGGTGAAGGCAAATGCTGGTCTGAGTTAATGACTAAGATGAGATCTAATGCTGCAGAGAAAATAACTAATAGACTGAGGCAATAAGTTGAAGATTAACAACATCCATCATCACCCTGGGATGCCATTATACATTTGCAGTCAGTTCCTTCGTTCTTTTTATCCTGTGCAATCTGTTCGATATCATGGGTGGAATCCAGTCCAGCACTTTTGGCTTCTCTCAGCAACTTTTATTTTAAGGTTTCTCTTGGACATTGCTGTTTCCTTGATCGGTCTGTTTGTCATTTGGCATTAATAACAGTTATACTTAAAATCTTACAAAGCAGCATGAACATGATTGAATGTTGTCCACCAACAAATGATTAGAACTATTCAATTAAGAAAATTTTGGCGTAACTTCCAGGTATTTGTGGGCAGTCAGAGAAATCAAAATTGTGGAGCGTGACCTTAATGTCAAGACAGGATCAGGTCATATGTAGACACAGTCTTGATGTAATGAATGAAAATGGAGAACGATTCAACGTCATATTTAAGCAATGAATCAGTATGCCATAGAAGGAAATGTGTTAAAACAAAAACAAAAAACGATACAAAAAGCAGGTGAAGTCACCAGACTGCATTACAGAAAACCACATTTATCATTTATTTTAAGCCTTTCACCCTGAGAAAGCCGTTTTTCTGGCATTTACAGGTCTTAGCTGACAAGTCATCTTTGGGTAGTTGCCACTATGCCTATATAACTGTTTAGGCACTGGCTATTGCTGCATACTGTGTAGACATGGAGGATCAGGCTATATGTGTAAGATATTTGGGGTGGAAAATGTCACATTTTTGAAAACATGTTATGTGTCATCGTGACATGGAATTACAGAATTTCTGGTTACAGAAAAAAAAAATAGAAACTGGTATAAATGTTTGTGTGCGGTATATTGAAGTTGTGCTGCAGTTGATAAGAGTACCATTGGTCTCTGAGAGAAGGATCTGAGGAACAGCACAAAACCTGATGCATGCAAGACGTATATGCCCTTGTTTCACATTGATGTAAGGCCATAGGATGGAGGTTGTACAGAAAATAAGGGTGTGTAATAGACAGGAGCTTATATTGTCAGTGTATTCCTTACATTTTGTAGAAAATGTTTTGAGAAAAAAAAAAACATTAAGAGGACATTACTTTCTGAATGCGCCTTATATAATGTGTGGGAAACTATCAGTAGATGAGGCAAATATGGAAGACTGTTGGCAGCAGATTAAAAGCATTTGGAATGAAAGTATTTATTTTCATTCGTGATATTCTGTATGGGTCAGTTTTCTTCCATTTTCCCATCTTGTAGATAATCACCATTGTTCTAATTTTTCTGCAACAGTCAAGTTCTTCTTCTTCGTGTTCACCGGCTGTAAACTGCAGCAGAAAGTTGTGGGTGTTTGTCCACCTCCGGACTGTAGTCTTCTTCCACAACCTCAATGTTGCATGCACATCCGTTTCACACATCTGGCTCATTTGTATGCTGACTGTTAGTTGCTTGCCTGTCAGGCAGATACACTTCGGCTTCAAAGGAAACTCCCAGTTAGTCGACTCCTATGACATGCTTGTTGGGAAGGCAGTGGTTCTATCTTGTCTTCCCCACAAGGGGGCCTCAGAACCCACATGGAATCATTAAGTTCAAAGGGTCCTATTTTTTCCCTGTGCCCATACTCATGTATATTCCTACTGTTTCAAAGACTAACATGATTTGTTTCTGAAATTTAACAGGTGCTGGAGAATGAGAAGTCTATACGCCGACCTCCAGTGTTGATGTGCCATGGAGATCAAGATGAACTTATTGACCTTCACTGGGGCAAGCAGACGTACAAACGTCTCTCAGAATTGGGTGCTGATGCAACATTTAAGACCATGCCTGGTCTTGGACACAGCTTGAATTCTCAGGTGCTAGACATTGTCAGGTCATGGGTGATGGAAAAAGTGCCAGACAGTTAACATTTCTCTGACCCTGAGATCCTAACATATCAGGGTGTTCAGCAAAAATTTTTGTTTATACACCACAACCTGTTTTATGGAGGAAAAATAACCAGATAGTTAAAATGTCCTCAACCCTGAGATCACAGCATATGTGTGCAGCAGTTCATCATCAGCTGAGAGTAGATCTCTATATACAACAATAAGAAGGAGACAAGCACTGTTCTTTGGCCATGTAAGGAGAAGAGACGAATTGGAAAACATTGTGAAAAGGGGAACAATCAAAGGAAAGAGGGATACAGGCAAATGAAGAGATGATGATGTATGGGCTGAAATGATGGCATGGAAGGATATCATCAAGAGAGCTGTTCCAGGCAACCAGGGATCGTGAACAGTGGAGATGCATGAGTGCCTATGCCAGTTGGCAGGGCACATGATGATAATGAGTTTGTCAGCGCAGCATGATCCTAGAAGTGTTGACCCAGAAATGTTATGTGCATTTCCTGTACCAGATGATAACAAATATGATACATGGTCCTGCAGTCTGTAAGCTCCAGAGATTTCAGTGAAAACTCTGTCAGCTGAAGAATATTTTCAGGTGATATAAATACCACACAGGTTTGCATGAATGAGGCCCAGAGTGGAAATAGGAGCTCACGGTGTGTAAGTTATATTGGAGTGTGTGCAGTTGTTTTAGGAAGCATCAACATTGATATTGGCAAGTCTGCTTTCTGTATGACAAACTATGATAATTAATAACGGAAAGGAGTGACCAACAGTGAACATCACAGTAAATGGAGAGATGTTAAAATAAGTTGCAAGTTTCTGACTGACTGACTTTCTACCCCACTAGGACATCACACAAGCGATAAACACCCGATGACACAAAGTGCCACCATGCGGATGAGGATCACCGTGGAGAGGTCCCAGAAACCACGTTCAGACAATTGGCCATATTGATGGCCTGCCTTTATTGCGGCCCCTGGCAAAAGCCAGAGTGGGGCTTCATATAAGAAAAAATTAGGTCCTGAAAAGGACGTAAGTAAGGAATGTGCAAGTTTCTCCTGTCTTGGACAATAAGTACTACTGGATCACCGCAGAAGTGAAATAGACATTTTTAAAAAAAACATAAGAATTTCAAAAAATATCATCAATTAGATGCAAACGTTATTGACAGCTGTAGAGATAAACAACACATTAGGAGCAGGAATTGTCAAATGTTATGCATATTCAAACCTGCTGTATGGCACAGTGAAAAAGCAACTAGAAAATAAGATTTAGTCTGGAGATCTGGTTTTACGGAAGACATATTTTGTCATGGTAACAAATACAATCAAATACAGATGTACCGGAGAGACTGGGAAAGAAAAGATAGTTAGTGAAGGAAAGATTGTTGTTGTTGTTGTTATCGATCCAGCGGCGCATGAGCTTTCGCCCTTTGGCCCAATGCCATGTAGTGGAATTTGCATGTTTTCACAAGCTGTTCTTTTCCTCCGTACAAGGTGTTCCACTTGTCTGGTCTCGGAGGGAGTAGCGTTCTTCTTGTCTCACTGAGTTTTGGGCACTCAAAGAGATGGTGTTCAACAGTTTCGTAGGGGTAGTTACATAGCTGGCACTCTGGGGAGTGTTGTGGCTGTATTCTGTTTAGGTGTCCATTGAGTGGAGTATGTTGCGTTCTAAGTCTGTAGATGGTGGCCTGGTCCCTTCTTGTTAGATGGTTAATGCTGTCATTAGGATCAGGGCCAGACATATGTCTATAAACCTCTCTTCCAGTGTCTCCCATGGCCCATCTGTTCAACCAAGTCTCTTTGTTTATAGCTCTTATCAGTGTTTTTGCTGTCTGGAGGGTTGTCGCTGTAGGTGGTTGTTCTTGTGTTGCTCCTTTCTTTGCCAATCTGTCATTACCTGGTGTGCCGGAGTGACCTGGAATCCACTGCATCACTATTCTGATGTTGTATGAGGTAATAAGCTGATCGGCATCCAGGATTATCTTGGCTATGTCAGTTCTGCAGCGTTCATTGCCCTCCAGAGCTTGAAGGGCAGACATTGAATCTGTGAAGATGACAATATTTTGGACCTTTGAGGGGTAAACATCCATTACAGTCTTTAGGTGGTATACTGCTGTTTCCAGTGCAATTATTTCAGCTTCATAGTTTGAACAGAATTCCCCGCATGCATCAAAAATCTCTTCAACAGATCCATTGGGATAACCTATGTAGATTCCGTAACCTGCTTTAATGGTAGCTTTAAATGCTGATCCATCAGTATAGACATGTATCCATTCTTGGGGGTAAGAATCAACGGTCTTTAGTGATGAGTTCATAAGAGCGATTGGGTCGGACTGTTTGGTTTCCTCGCCTACCAATTTAGTTTGGACTTCTGGAGCTTTAAAGCGAGCATGTGGTGGTAGGTTTTTTGCAACATTCTGAATTCCTTGACGTCTTTCTGGGAGGTGGTATCTGTCCTGAATTTCATTAACACTGTAAAACCGATTTGTGCTTTATTCTTTGTTTGGATTCCCAGTTTTCTACAAGATGTCTATTAGGATGGTTACGATTTTTCCTAACGCATCTTTCATAAATTTCTAAAGTGGCTTTTTCTCTCCGCAACCCGAGGGGTTCCACATTTGTATGGATTTCACATGCAGCAGTTGGTGTAGACTGCATAGCTCCGCAGATTAATCGGAGGGCATTATTTTGTACTCTGTCAAGAGTCTCTAGGTTAGTTTTGGAACAAGTTGTAAGCAGTGAGTTGTTGTACTCTATCACAGAGCGAACATATCCTAGGTATAAGCCCCTCAGAGTTTCCTTGTCTGATCCCCATGATGTACCTGCAAGTCTCTTTAATAACTGTAACCGCCTCAATGCCTTATTCCTGATGTTTTCAATATGGTTCTTGAGGCTGAGCTGCGGGTCAAGTGTGACTCCAAGGTATGTGGGATGCTCTTCTTTCATCACTTGGTGTTTGTCTAACCTCAGGTTAATATTCTTCCTTGCTACTTGGTGGCTTTTGGTAAAGATTGTGTAGACCGTCTTTGCACAGTTAATCTTGAGTTTCCATCTTTGGCAGTAATCATGCAGTCTTCTAAGGTCTCCATTCAGTCTTTGGGCTCCACTTTCCACGACTCTGCCATATTGCTAGGTCATCAGCGTACAAGGCTTTTTCGGCCTTGATTTGTTCTGGCAGGTCATTGATAAAGATTAGGAATAGTGTACAGCTCAATGATGAGCCTTGTGGCAAGCCCTCCTCCAAGACTTCTTTAGAAGAGATTGCGTTGTGCATCTTAGTCTGGATTGTTCTATCTATCAGAAAGTATTTCACCCAGTTATACAATCTGCCATGTATTCCTATGCTCATCATCTTCATCAGGAGACCTTTTCTCCATACTCTGTCATAGGCCTGCTGGAGGTCGACAAAGACTGCCACTGTGTGTTTCTTATTCTGGAAGCCATCATGTGAAGGAAAGATAAAAGAGACAATGAAAAAAATGTGTCCACATAAAGAAGACAATACTTTTTGTTTTTTTAAACTGGAGGAGAAGTCTAAGGCAAGAGGCAGACAATAGACGTGGAAGGACATTATCATATGGTGGATAACAGGTGTCTGAGAGAGTGTACAACCAAGACAAGAGGCAGACAATAGATGTGGAAGGACATTATCATATGGTGGATAACAGGTGTCTGAGAGAGTGTACAGCCAAGACAAGAGGCAGACAATAGACGTGGAAGGACATTATCATATGGTGGATAACAGGTGTCTGAGAGAGTGTACAGCCAAGACAAGAGGCAGACAATAGACGTGGAAGGACATTATCATATGGTGGATAACAGGTGTCTGAGAGAGTGTACAGCCAAGACAAGAGGCAGACAATAGACGTGGAAGGACATTATCATATGGTGGATAACAGGTGTCTGAGAGAGTGTACAGCCAAGACAAGAGGCAGACAATAGACGTGGAAGGACATTATCATATGGTGGATAACAGGTGTCTGAGAGAGTGTACAGCCAAGACAAGAGGCAGACAATAGACGTGGAAGGACATTATCATATGGTGGATAACAGGTGTCTGAGAGAGTGTACAGCCAAGACAAGAGACAGACAATAGACGTGGAAGGACATTATCATATGGTGGATAACAGGTGTCTGAGAGAGTGTACAGCCAAGACAAGAGGCAGACAATAGACGTGGAAGGACATTATCATATGGTGGATAACAGGTGTCTGAGAGAGTGTACAACCAAGACAAGAGACAGACAGTACTGGAGCCCTGTTGCAGGTAACCTTCACTGTGGAGATGACATCTGATTGTGATGTGATACTTTTAAGTGATGTATTTTATTTATGTATTCAGTGAGTGAGCGTAGCCAAGTGAAGTTTGCCAGTGTAAGTCTGGCTGAATTGTTGATGTCATCACATTGATGATTATAACTTCAACGTGAATTTATTCATCATATGATCTTTATCAGTAAATATGCATCATTGCTGTGACTGTGGTGTCATGGTTATGTATTTACAATAAACCAGACTGTTTAAATACTTTTGTTTTTTACAAATATGTATGAAGACAAGACAAGTGTCAATGAAAACACTTGCTGTAATTTGATATTTCACAGGTTTATAAAGATTATACCACACATACAGTGTCATGAAATGGCACTGTCAGTGTTTTAGAATTATTTCAGCCCTGTCGCAACATTCGGTTCAGGGCTACCATTTTTAACAGAGCTACAGAATTCATGCTTTGCTTGACGCTGTCAGCAGGCGGCCAGCCGCTCTGCAGAGAAAGACTGAGCCAAATTGGATAAAACCCAGTGCAGTGAGGTCGATCCTTTCACCTTTAACTAGGAACCATGCAGTCAACCTTTTTTTTCTTCGTGTGCGTTCCATGGTTGGAGACGGGGGAAGTAAACCACTGCCTCTCAAAAAAATATGTTGTCAAAAGCAACTGATGAGTGTTAGAATCATGCATTTGGCTGAAAGGTGCAGATATTGCTGTACACCGCAACAACACATGCCAACTGCCTATTTGAGAATAAACACAAAATTATCATTATTGTTCTTTTTAAAATACTGTGGTGGTTTAATGTGTCTGAAGTCTTCCAGCTTAAAAGACGTGGCATTGTAAATAAGCTAGTGCTCCAGTCCTAGTCAGTAAATTTCTTCTTCATTTTCTGAGAATGATGGCATTCTCAAACTATCCAGTTCCTCGTGTGGATTTTGGTACCCCATTGCTGGGGGGTGGGAGAAGGAGAACAGACCCACCACTAAACTAACAAGGAGTTTACAGCCACTGACCATGAAGAAAAATAAGAAACAACCCAGGACTTTAAGAGGATTTCTAGCTCCTACTTCTGCGCTGTTTCAACTTGTCATCTAACAATAAACTTTTGGGTTGGGTTGAAATATAATTATCTAGGATGTCAGGTTTTTCATGTTCTAGATCGTTTCCAAAAAAAAAAAAAAAAAATGCAGTTATCTGATGGCACTTTACTACTCAGGAGAAAAATAAGTACATACCTACTGAGAGGGACAGAATTATGTCATAATTTTGACATTCAAAACTTTTGTAATGTAGTGAGTGAAACTGTTCAAACTGCACACAAACCGTAGGGTTCACCCAGTCAATTTATGGTTCTTTTGCTCTACGTCATCGATGGTTTGGGGGCATACAGGCTTTCTCATCATCTAATAAACACGGGCCATCAGATAACTATACCGTTTACATTTTGTAACAGGGAAGTGCCATAGGATAACAATGCCATCCAAATGCCAGTATAGTGTTGTTTGCTTATAAAGACAGGTAACATTTGTGATTTGATTTGTTGAGCTTACTAGTCACATTTGAGTTTTCTGAGGGTTATTGCTGTATGTGACACACTAACCAGGCGGTCAGACACTGAGAGAGAGACTAAGTCAGATGAAATCAATCCTGGTGGAGAGGAACCTTTTCCCCATCTTTATGTGTATTGGGAATATAACTTCTTCAGCTTTTTGAACCCTTGAGTTTCATTGCTGCAGATATCACCCGCCTCCACTCATCTCTGGTTGGTCTTCTCTTTCCAGCTGGTGACACCAAGTGTCTGTCTGGACATTATCTCTCCGTCATCTTCTTGGTTGGCCTCATGGTCTATGACCATTTAGCTCCCTTATGTATACAGTTTTTACCTCTGTCATTTGATATTCTCTCAATATGCCCCAGCCATTTAAGATTGGGTATATAATAATGCTAGACCCATATACACCGATTGACACTCGGTGGGCGATGTGGCCAACATTATATTGGATTTTCGAGAGTTAAATCCACTGCCTCCCCTCATTGACATGTTGTAAAAGTAGACTAATAAAGGATGTTTCCTCAAATTCAGAGTGCGTCTGCCTACGTGGCGACGAACCAGAAGTCTGCTTTAAAATAAGCCAGATCTGTAAAACATATGTGTATGCAAAACTTTAGTTCTGCAGTGAAACTAAAAGTCCACAAGTTGACCGACAACCCAAACTTTCCACTGGAGTTTTCAGGTAGTGAACATGAAGAAGACATGATAGCAGCAAAGGTTATGAAAATCTCATGCACTTGGAGAAAGATTCTGCTTGACATCAAACTAGTCTTCCTGGACACACTCACTACCCCCATGGGCTTTGATTCACATGCCCCCCCCCCCCCCCCTTTAACATTTGACCACCATCATCTGGAAAGACAAAAAGGTGCTAGCTAATCATGATTTAGTTTAGTGACTGACACCTTTCCAGACGAGGTGTTATATTGCGCTATAAGAAGGCATGAGATTCACCGCCCATGGCGATGGCGACTGTGACTAGCAAGACCCACCTGCATTAAAAGTCTTAACTGCAACCAGGGATGAAATTCATCCATCTCCATAGCACAAAGCCTAGGCATACACTGTTGGAGATCGCAGGTTGTGGAGAGGCATGACAGCCACTGCCAGTTAGCAAGACACGTGATGTAATTGGATTATTTCCTTACTGCCTGCTTCACACTGAAAGATGCAAAGGTCACACAGCACAAGACACTTCATGTAATTGGATTATTTTTTCCTTACTGCCTGCTTCACACTGAAAGATGCAAAGGTCACACAGCACAAGACACTTCATGTAATTGGATTATTTTTTCCTTACTGCCTGCTTCACACTGAAAGATGCAAAGGTCACACAGCACAAGACACGTGATGTAATTGGATTATTTCCTTACTGCCTGCTTCACACTGAAAGATGCAAAGGTCACACAGCACAAGACACTTGATGTAATTGGATTATTTCCTTACTGCCTGCTTCACACTGAAAGATGCAAAGGTCACACAGCACAAGACACGTGATGTAATTGGATTATTTCCTTACTGCCTGCTTCACACTGAAAGATGCAAAGGTCACACAGCACAAGACACGTGATGTAATTGGATTATTTCCTTACTGCCTGCTTCACACTGAAAGATGCAAAGGTCACACAGCACAAGACACGTGATGTAATTGGATTATTTCCTTACTGCCTGCTTCACACTGAAAGATGCAAAGGTCACACAGCACAAGACACTTGATGTAATTGGATTATTTCCTTACTGCCTGCTTCACACTGAAAGATGCAAAGGTCACACAGCACAAGACACAGGAAACCAAAGTGGGACCAACATTTTTAAAATTTTGTTTATTAAATGTCAACTTATATGTACCATCTATGAACCAACACTTTCAACCTTTACATAATGATGGACAGATTCTTGCCTTTTATTTCATTAGAAAAACACTGATGTTAATATTTCACTTTGGTGGAATCTCAGGGCTAAATATCACTCAATGTAACAAACATGGATGAATGAAAATGGTTGCTACCAAAAGAAACAGATTAAAAAAAAACATTTGGGCGTTAGAAACAAATGAATAAAGGAAAGTTGATGAGTAAGCTAAAAAGGAGATAAAACATTGGACAACTGTGTGTCTATTAGGAATTAAATGGCCTAATAATAAGATAATAGTCATCTTATGACAAAGGGAAAAGGAAATGGAGGCATGATGGTGTCTTAAGGTCACAAATGTAAGAGATGAAGTAATCATGCCTCTCTCCTTCCCCAAATAAGAGCACTGTCAGAAGTCTACTATTTTCTGTGTGAAAAACTCACCACTGTCTATATTTACCACTTTTTATGGCGGTTGTGAGCCTGGTGCTGTCACCATAGACTGTTCAGATCAGGATATTTACTCCTGCCTCCGATAGAAATAATCCATCACCTCACTCAGGGTCGAACCTGGGTCTCCGGCAAAAGTAAAGCCACTTTACTGTTCTAACTGAAATGGGAGCTGCAGTGAACTTTACGTAGAGAATGGCTCAATTCCCAGCTGTGGCCGACCTTTTGTGTGTGAGAACTACTTTAGCCACATTCCAGTTAAGCCACTCTTGACTCTACAGTTGCAGCTCACATGTGATTGCGATGAAAGCTGCAGTGAACTTCATTATATAGAGAATGGCTCAATTCCCAGCTGTGGCCGGATGTTTTTGTGAGAACTATTATCTCTATGAATTTGATTTTCTTGTGTCAGTATCTGCTTTGTGCCACTGGGTGTGCAATCTATCAAGGTAATAGTTGCTTGGTATATAATGATGTAAAGTCTTAGGTTGCCAATAACTTCTTTCAATCCATCTTCTTCAAGGTCTCTCTCTCTCTCTCTGCATCTTAGTGTTTCTATTTTTATGTAAATTGGATGCTGAATAATGATAAGAATATGAGACAGTTACCTGAAACAGACAAGATAATGCGGAAGAAAACTATCCACCCCATCTCACTGGTATCGAGCTATATGTGATGGCCAAGTAATTCACACTTGTGTAGTGGTATCTGCCACATAATTATTTATATCTTGGAAAGTGGCAGAGCAATACTTTTCCCCACTGTTATATGCAGTGTGACATCAAATAATATAAAAGTTATGTGGGGCCTAGTACAGCAGATTTCCCTAACGGTAAGAAGCCTAAATTTGCAAAATGTTAAAAGATAATTTTTTAATGAGCTTACAGATAAGAGAACAGACATGCACATGTATTAATGAAGGCATTACATCAATGAACACAATAAAAACAAACAACTAGAACTTGAAGTCCTTGTACTTTTTGGACCCTTTCCCGGTATCTTGCTGAGCTTTCTTGCGTTTCTGAAATTAGGAAGAAAAAAAAATTAGATGAAGATTCATACAAAGGGAGGAGATGAATAATAAGTAATTTGCAGAATCAAGGCAATAAGACCTCATCTGATAAGAACTCAGGAAATAGTTATTCTTATCAGAAATTCCTCTTATCTACACAAGAGTTAAAGCAAAAAAAAAAATTGACGATTTTAAACAAAATGTTCTTCATAACAAAAATCTGCCACACCCAAGATCGCCGCAAATGGTATGCACCATATATTATAATACACTGGCCATGTATTCAAAATGGATAAGACCAGACCCCCCCCCCCCCCCCCCCCAGTATGTATGTGAAGAAAAACAGTCAGCTACATGTTTGCTGAACTAATGATTGAATGTCTATGACTTCATAGTATGTACAGACAGAGCTATCAATGTAAACTGAATTACTCAAAACATACTGAAGACTCCCAGCTTACCCGTTGTTTAGCTGCGTGTGCTGCCACCATGTCACTAAGGTCTTCCTTCTCTAACTGCGACTGCTGTTCCCGCACCGTCTGCTCATACTTCGCCTGCATTGCTGCTGTGTCCAGGTCAAGCTCCTCAGGGTTCAAGGACACTTCTACAGTTTCTGCTGCTCCCTTATCACCTGGTTTCTTCTGAATCTGATGAGTTCAGACAGCAAAGTATACATTAGTTACAACTCTATTTAAATAACTTTCATATACAACACCATTTCTAATGAAAGCAGGCAAATTAAAAAATTATGTCCACAAAGTCAGTTGACTCTTTCAATCCATGATCTTCCAGGTTTCCATCTGCCTCTTGGCATTTCCATGTTTGTGTTGTAGGCTGTTACTACTGGCTTCACTGGATTCATTCTCATTACATGACCGTACCATTTCAGTCTGTAATTCACCACCAACTTTTATTAAATGCTGGAAACAAAAAAGGTCTACCTGGTAAAATCATTGTACAAGTCAACAAAATAAGATGTTTGTGGAGTTCTCACGCCTTAAATACCTTTTCCACCTACAAGACATTTAAAACTGCTGCCTCAGAATATGAGGAATCTTCAGAAAGATGACTGCAGGAACATTTATTTATGCTCAAATTTTGAAACAAATTTTTTTTTTTACATGAGGTTGTCATTATGGACAATTAGGAAACAAAAACAATCTCTTGAGATCTTGGGGATGTTGTACAAGAAAAATGCTGACCATTTTTTGGACAGACAAAATTAATGTTTTCCATAAAGCAAATACACATGGGCATCAGAAACAAGCAGCAATTTTTACTAGATGATAAAAATGAACATGTGATAACTAGAAACGTATATGGAAAAAGATATATAAAGACAGTGAGAAAACATTAACGATAGCCTTTTGGCATGTGAGAGAAGGTGCTAGAACTCACAAAATGAAACGCTGTAAGTTTGACATGGAGAAACATAACTGCCTTTAAACAAAATATTCTCCCATAGTGATTTAAATAAAGCTGCCACGAATAATACACTGCATAATTTTTGCTGGACATATTTCACTGTACTTCATCAGATGCATTGCTACAGAAGATTGCACTTTCATTCTGCACAATGCAGAGTTGTCTATTTTCACTGTCACAGCCTCAGCCAGTTTAAGTAATTGCCTGTTTGGTGTGTGTGTGGTAAATTACACGAAAGTCAGTCCCTACCAATCACATGCCTGGAGTAAGTAAAGTAAATGATGTAAAATATGCCAGACAAAAAATTGTACACAGTACTGTTTGAGCCTCCATTATTTTAATAACCGCCTAGGTCAAAACACTTGATGATGTCATTTTTAAGCCAAGTGCTTATTTTTAATACTTTTCTCAACATCACAAAGTTGGAAACTGCCATTAACGTGCTAATGAGAGATTCTGAAAAATTACTTACAGCAGAAATGTCATACACATGGGCCGATCCCATCATGGCTGCTCCCACAGGTGCCGCCTTCTTCTCAGGTAATACTTGATACAATGCAGGTGTGTCACCTCCTTGGTCCATGGCATCCTCAATCCTCCTCTTCCTCAGCTCAATCTGGTCTGGGGTTTCCATTCCCACAGGAACAGATGTGATGCCCCCGGGAGTCATCAAGCTGGTGAACACATTTGAGCAAACATGAGGTAAGGAATATTGCTTTACAATGTCTTCATGATAGGATGTAGATTTTATAATGGAGAAACATGAGACAATGTCTTCATGATAGGATGTAGATTTTCTAATGGATAAACATGAGACAATGTCTTCATGATAGGATGTAGATTTTCTAATGGAGTAACATGAGACAATGTCTTCATGATAGGATGTAGATTTTCTAATGGATAAACATGAGGTAACCAATATTGTCTTACCATGTCTTCATGACAGGATGTAGATTTTCTAATGGAGTAACATGAGGTAAGGAATATTGTCTTACAATATCTTCACGGCAGGATGAAGATTTTCTAATTGACAAACATGAGAATGACAGGATGTAGATTTTCTACATGATGTGGAGACATCAAGCTGGTAAACACATTTTAGCAATCATGAGACAAGGAAATGTCTTATAATGTCTATATGACAAGATATAGATTTACTAATGGATAAACATGGGACAATGTCTTTATGACAGGATATAGATTTACTAATGGATAAACATGGGACAATGTCTATATGACAGGATGTAGATTTATTAATGGATAAACATGGGACAATGTCTTTATGACAGGATATAAATTTACTAATGGATAAACATGGGACAATGTCTTTATGACAGGATATAGATTTACTAATGGATAAACATGGGACAATGTCTATATGACAGGATGTAGATTTACTAATGGATAAACATGGGACAATGTCTTAATGACAGGATGTAGATTTACTAATGGATAAACATGGGACAATGTCTTAATGATGACAGGATGTAGATTTACTAATGGATAAACATGGGACAATGTCTTTATGACAGGATGTAGATTTACTAATGGATAAACATGGGACAATGTCTTTATGGCAGGATGTAGATTTACTAATGGATAAACACGAGACAATGTCTTCATGTGAGGATGTATATTTAATAATAAACAAACATTTGGTAAATTGCAATCCCTTTTATAACCTAATTTTCTTTCTTCACTATCCTGGCCATATCTGGTCTATGCTTCAGCATTACACTCTAACCACAACTCTATCCACTACAATGTCTAAATAACCCATGGCTCTATCTCCCCCAATATTAACTATAACCATGGCTCTATCTCCCCCAATATTAACTATAACCATGGCTCTATCTCCCCCAATATTAACTATAACCATGGCTCTATCTCCCCCAATATTAACTATAACCATGGCTCTATCTCCCCCAATATTAACTATAACCATGGCTCTATCTCCCCCAATATTAACTATAACCATGGCTCTATCTCCCCCAATATTAACTATAACCCATGGCTCTATCTCCCCCAATATTAACTATAACCATGGCTCTATCTCCCCCAATATTAACTATAACCATGGCTCTATCTCCCCCAATATTAACTATAGCCATGGCTCTTATCTCCCCCAAATATTAACTATAACCATGGCTCTTATCTCCCCCAATATTAACTATTACCATAGCTCTAGCTCCCCCAATATTAACTACAACCATGGCTCTATACCGCCAATATTGACTATAACCATGGCTCTATCTCCCCCAATATTCACTATAACCACGACTCTATCAACTGCAATATCCATTATAAACATGGCTCTATCCACTATAACCATGGATCACAATCCGGCATAATTATGGCACTATCCATTATTAATAGTGGTTCTATCCCCTGCACAAGCCATCTCAGCTCTACTGCATTAGTTGTTTTACCACTACCTCTCCTCGATGACAGTCAGAACATCAACTGAACACAGACTAAATTGAAAAAAAAAAACACACATACCCTTCTGCAGGAGTAATCAGGCCTGTATCATCTTTCTCCTCCTCCTCGGATTCCTCAGATTCCTCCTCAGACTCTGATTCAGATTCCAGCTCTCCCCACTGGCTCTGGTCTATTTCCTCCTCCTCAACTTCATTCTGGTAACAGATAAGACACAGCTCCAGCAGACAGTCAAATTAAACCCCATCAATTTAAAATTGTAGTTGACATTTTCATCACAAAAGTATGTTTGTTTTTTCTTTGTTTACCGGTTATGTGCTCCGGCGGAAAGTTCTGGTAATTCATCCATTTGGACTTTGGCTCTGTGCCAGGGCAAGAGTTTTGTATATACATCCTTTTTTACCGGCTTTTTTGTGTGCAGTTGATTGTTCCTTGCTGCTCGGACAAATTCAATACACGTACGAATATAAAAGAACATACAAGGGCTATTAAAAAATCAACTTCTGATTATTTAGTAAAAATAAACCGTTTGCCATTGCGTGCATCATTCAAAAGCTTTATAGCTCACTACACACCAACCTAGTTGCATTAAGTCAGTGGTTCACAAACCATAAATGCATAAACATGAACACTGCAATTGCCTGTCCCGTCAGCTGCGAAATTTGTGGTGTGATTCGTTTTCTTCAAGCAGAAGGTCAAAATGCTCAGCTAATAAATTATCTTCTTTATTATGGGCTCTTGAGGTTCTGTGCTGCAGATTCAACCCTTTTTATTGATCTCTGTGACTGGCCTTTTCTTTCCAGTTGGTGGCTCCAAGTGTGTGTAGATCTGCCTGGATGTTATCTCCACCACCTTCTTTTCTTGGTCAGCCTCATCACCTAGTCGCATCAAACTAATTTGTCTATACAGGTTTTGTCTCGGTGTCTTTTTTTTTTCTCTCTCCCTATATATATATACACACACACACATACTAACTGCTTAATCAAAATCTGCAGCAAATGTTTACAGACATTTCAGAAATAAGCATCTTAACTGTCATCTTCTGCCACCTTTTCCCCCCACAAAACATTAGTCCTCAAACAATGCAAACCAAGCCGGCCCATCCTTACTATTACCTTCAGACCCCTCTTTGTCCTCCCCATTTGTAACTCCTTTTAAGCGCTTTTTATTTAGGTTGGTTTTCCCTCTATGGGTTCTAGGGCCCCATTGGGGAAAGGGTGATGTAGGTGTAGGGGAGGGAATAGAGACACTGCCCCCCCCCCCCCAACAAGGGGCATGTCCTACAAGCTGCTAACTAGGGATGTTTACAAAACCTGCTTCACAACTATAATATAAAACTATAAAGTTGACAAATGAAAACAAATTCCTTCAAATAAGGTCACCAGCCCTCACACATTTCATTGAAAAACAAAATAGAAAAACTGACCTTGAAGTCTGATCCTTGAGTACCAAAGACGTCACCATACAAGGGTTTTCCGTGCTCATCTACTGGCGGCTTCCCCCACCCGCCGGCATGATAACCAAACATACAGCCCTGGAGAAAAGGTCACACGAGTTCATTTGTAATAACTATAACCAAGTAATTTCTTACATACTGACAACTCTGTGCATTCTGTCATCATACACTGCATCGCATATATTTTATCTCTATCTGGCATGTGAAGATGTAAGCCCTCCTTATGTTTGTCTGTCTATACAATTCATGAAAGAGCAACAGATGAGACGGTTTGGCCATCAGATTAGAATACTCTGGTACTGAATGCCACAGACAGCCAGGCTGAAAAAATATAATGGACACAGAGCAAAGGGGAGGACATGCTTCTGGCGAATAACCACCAATGAGATGGCATCTGCGTTAAAACTTTAGTCATGGCTCTGCCCATCAAATCATTCACAGCGAGCTCAGCGTTCATAAAGTCTGTGCATGCTGGGTACTCTGAAATCTGACAGCAGAATACAAGCTTACTCGTGCAAAATGTGGTGTAAAAGTGGCTTCATGGCCAACCGAAAACCTTTTATTTGGAAGCAATATGTCAGCTTGTTGACCATTTGGCAAAGTACACTGTCAAAAGCTAGCTTCATGGAAATAAATTGTAGCACGGAAAGTGTAGATAATTTTTTTAACTCTTTCTTGTGTTTGCATATACACACACACAATATATATCAAACACAGTATGTTATGTATGGTTGTAGCTGACTGTGGACAAATGACATACCTCTGGAATCGGTGCATTCAGTCCTGGAATCTTCAGGTTGGGGTATGAGGGTGGAGGCCCATATCTCTGCATGGCAATCAGCCATGGTGGTGGTACCTTCTCTTTATACAACTGAAGGGGGAGAGAGAGCTAATATGGCACTAAGAGAGAAAGCAGAGACATAGGTAGAGAGAGAGAGAGAGAACAGAGAGGAGAGAGAGAGAGAGAGGGGGAGAGAGAGAGAAGAGGGAGGAGAGAGAGAGAGAGAGAGAGAGAGAGAGAGAGAGAGAGAGAGAGAGAGAGAGAGAGAAGACCAGAATGCTAGACTTTGTGACATCTACATCAGAAATAATTGCAAGTAGGCAAGACAGGAGGTAAAGGATAAACACTGACTAATCCTATACAGGTAAACTGATGCACGACAAGCTAGATGTTGCAAGAATCCTTAGGGTAAGAGCGAACAGTGCCGAGGCACAAACAAATCATGCTCTGAAAAGAATGGTGCAGCAAGGAGTGGAGTGACCAAGGGATCTAGTGGATGCCCAATGCTCAGGGAAGGGGCCAGATAGACATAGGATCAGATGGTTATGGGTACCAATGAAATTAAAACTTTGCACTTGCTGCTGAAGACGGGAACATAGCACTTATGGAAATGTCTCAATGCTAGGATGTCTGTTTTAAAGTATTAACTCATAACTGCAAAGCTTAGGTTAGAAGAAGAAGAGAAGAAAAAAAGAAGAAGAACAAGACGAGAGAGAGAAGTGGGGTAGAAGGCGAAGATGCTGCAAAGTGGATGAATAAGAAGGAAAAGAAAGTTTTGAGAGAACATATACAAGGAACCAAAGTAAGTTTGAATCAACCACTGTATATAATACTACAAGTAAATGTAGAGCCATGCAGGTACTAATGTTTGGGTGTGAAGTGTTCAGCATTCACATATTCTCAGTCATAAGAAAAATATGGCGGGGGCAGACAGTTCCCTTCTACAATGCCTTTCCTTCCCAAACAACTGATGGAAAACAATTATCTGTTATATATATTTTGTAAGGCCAGAACAATTACATTAAGAAGAGTTTGGAGGCAACTGAGATGTGGTTCTTGAGAAGAATGTTAAAATACCTTGGACTGTCAGAATCACTAACAGTGATTGCCTGGAAATGGCTAATGAAAGTAGAACATTATATACAACAATGAGAAGACAAAGTTCTTTGGTCATGTCATAAGAAAAGGAGCACTGAAAAATATTGTAATGACTGGAAAGATCACTGGTAGAAGAGGTAGAGGCAGACCTAGAGAAATGATGGTGGAGGCTATAAGACAGAGGTATGGAGGAATATCATCAGTGGAATTGTCCGGAAGACCAAGACTAAGATCAATGGAGATGTATGCAAGCCGGCAAGGCACTTGATGATGAAAAGAATAATGACACTGAAAACATCGCGCGCGCGGGGGAGGGGGGGGGGGGAATTCGGCCAAGAGAGAAATGGTTACAACAGTATCAAAACTATGAGGATTAATACAACAGCTTCAATACTATGAGGATGAATAACTATGCGCTTACGCACTGGATACTGCAGACTGAACAAACACTCATAAATTAGGTAGGAGCTAAACAGCTCTCTGTGAGTGTCTTCATGCTGAACAGACACCACAACCTGTCTTTGCAAGACTGTCCTCTGCTAGCGGAGTTGAGAATCAACATGTGGCTGCGCCCAGTAGACCTGACAATTAAGCTTTGGGAGAAACATAAGAGACCTTGAGATGGCACCCCAGTTTATAACCCACAGTGGATTTATGACTCACAGTGGATTTATGACTCACAGTGGATTTATGACTCACAGTAGATTCAGTGCATGACCAGAGACAGCTGAAGAAGAAGAATGATAATAATAGTATCACATTCTCTCTCTTCATTACAATAACACAATTATAAAGAAATCAACCAAAAAATACTTACAGCCCCAACAGGCATTCCCAAAGCCAGTTTCAGATCATCGCTCAAATTGCCAGGCTTCTTCTCCCTCAGTTTTGTCTCAAACTCTTTAGCTTCATAGTAAAGGTCCCCATGAATTGTCATCTTGGGCTTTGTTTGGAATCTGAAAAAAGCATCATGAAGTTTCTGGTAGTCTATGTCAATTTTCCCCATCTTTGGGCGAACTTTTTCTCTCATCTTTGATTTCAATGTCTTCTGGTCTTCCTGTTTGGACAAAAAAGAAAAGTAAACAGGATGACAAACAAAGATCATATGTTGGAGTTTCTACAGCTCTAGAAATAAAGGCTAGAACTCTAACCCATGAACACATATTTCAGAACTAGCCCAAATATGAGATTATATGAATTATTACAGAATCTGAATCCAAGCCCTCTCATTTGTTATTACCTCCTGCAGCCTCCTCTGTTACCTCTTGCAGCCTCCTCTGTTACCTCTCTGCAGTCTCCTCTGTTACCTCTTGCAGTCTCCTCTGTTACCTGCTGCAGTCTCCTCTGTTACCTCTTGCAGCCCCCTTTGTTATCTCCCAACATTAGTCTACGTCTCTTTTATAAAAAGGAGTGGGGGGAAGAAGAGAACTCTCTTTTTATCTCTTTTACCCATTTGGTTTCCTAAGGAATAACTTTCTAGCTATACTATTAACAGATCTTTTCAATGTGTCCCAAGCAGCCTCTTTTTTCCTGACTCACAAAAATTTACATGTTCTCTTAATTAGATCCAAATTGGTGTTTTTAACATAGCACTTTAGTCCTATTCTGTACAGGCACCAATTAATGAATTTCTACAGTTTACCGATAATGTCTGTGCTGCTCTCAATGTTCCAATGCTTAAAGCAGAGTGGCAAGCTTCACTGGGAAGGTCACGGGTAGTAAGCAGATCTTTTCTCCAGTCCATGCCCGTGTAGTGGGTAATGAAGAGGCAGACAGTTGGCTGGATCTACACCACTGGGTGGTGAATCGATACATGACAAGGCAGATGTGGTTAAGGCCCTTTGGGAACAAGCAACAGAATCAGTAGAGAAACAAGATTATTATGGCCTTGAGAGAATGAGGCACCTGGGTGTAACTAGAGGGTCTGGTCGGCTGACTACACTCAGAAGAAAGGCAAGACAGAGATATAACCAGATTGTGACCGGTACCATCAGTATTGGAACTCTGCGCTGGCTGCTGAAGATGAGGACGGAGCACACATAGAAATGCCCCGAGTGCTGAGATGTCAACTCTTGACTCAACTCCATGCTCCAATTCCATACAGCAGCACTGATTTAGTGTTAAATATTTTAAGTTGGGTGGCAGATAAACTTTTTTTTTACAAATTACTTAGTGCCAGCAGAGCTCTCTTAGCCTGTTAATATAGCTTAAATTTAAAAAACAAAACAATTTAAAACAAAAACATCTCACAAAGTGTTATGTTTCATCTGCCCTATTCCAATGATTATCCAATCACTGACCTTCTCCTGTAGTGCGGCTCTCATTTCTTCGATGCCTGTTGCTTTAATAAAGTCAGGCAACTCAAAAGGAGGCTTCTCAATACCCCTTTTGCCTTGAAGGTATTTGCGTTTATAACACCAATGTCTTGGAACAGGAACTGAGTTTCGTGCAGCCTGTATAAAGACATACATATATTTTGCTTTTTTCGTCTCCAAAAACTGGTTTTAAATCATACATTTACAATCGGCCCTAAAGGATTTCACAGCAGATGCTGAGGAAAGAGACAAGAGGCATCAATTATGTGATAAATCAAACTTCTTTCTTCTTCACACTTGCCAGCTGTAAACTCCAGCAGAAGGTCTGAGTTATTGGCCACTTCTGGACTTTAGTTTTGTTCCACGACCTGAGTGTTGCGTGCACATCCATTTTACATATCTGGCTTTTTATGTGTGCAGACTATTGGTTCCTTGCTTCTGATGCAGATGCTCCGACTTGGAAAGATGCTTTCCACACTGGCCTGGCTCCTAGATGAGAACCTGTTGCTAGAATGACCAGTGGGAGGTTTAGGCAGGTGTTGACCAGTTTGAGCCTTGGCCTTGGTGCCCCACTACATGTGGTTCAGCATCTATGCATCCCAGACTTAATCAAACACAACCTGCTCCACTGGCTTGATTACAAACAAATGAAAACTATACTGGCAGTTGTGGCTAAATTTAATAAGCAACAGTTAAGAAGCAAGCATGCAAGTGGGATTGTCAGAAAAGTTGCACTGCTTAAGGGAGATGTCAGTCAGATACCATGTGTGAAAGTCTTTAGTTACTCACTGAACCATGTGGTGCAAGCTGTCATGATGTCTGCATCGGCAAAGAATTATTCCTTGACAGCTTCTTTTAATTAAGGGTCCATGGTGGGAAAAAATCCTCTTCTGCAGTCACCCATAAAAGGGTGGTTGGTACATTATGTTGTGGTTTACAGGTAGGCTGCGATATATGTGCCTTTTGCCCTTATATATCTGATTTTTACAAAACCTTTAATAATCATCATTTTCCACATGTTTAGGGAGGCAGTAGCCCCCACCCCATCTACAAAACCCATATGGGGTAAACAAAAGTCAGGTGGCAACAGATGGAGGCTGTAGGATCAGTGTGTCAGAACTTCCCACTAATGCTTTACCCCTCCTCTCACAAAAAGTCATGACAGTTTTGTCAACAAACTAATTCACAAGCTCACAAAAGGGGCAAAAGGCCTACCTTCAGATGTACCAACAACCTAGGGTCTCTGGCTGTGACATCATGCATCTCTACAACATCTGGTCTTGTCACCAGCTGAAATCATCAATAAAATACATCTCATTTACCATAAACCATTTACAATAATCTAACCCACAAAAATATAATATGAAACCAACAGTGCTGAAGGAATCAGAAGCATGGGGAACTAATTATCAATTAACCATAAACATTCATGACCATGTCCAGTGCAGAACAGATGGACTCAATGGGACAACAGAATCAGTCATGTGGATATTAGGGAGAGAACTAGAGAAACTCCAGTGAATCAAGAGGTGGGACAAAGATGTTGATGCTGGAAAGCTCACACACGAAGAAGAAAACGATAACAGTATATATAACTAGAAAGTCCTTTGTGTGGCACTCACCACAGAAACCCACCACTTTAGAAGCTGGTTCATTGAGTATAATCTTAGTCTTAGTTAAAGTTTCATCTTCACTGGAATCGGGTCACCCTATACTCGCTGTGTCCCTGTGCCAGTTAAAATCAAATAGAATTTCCCTCACTGTCCTATTTGAAAAACTGGTGAACAAACTATAAGTCCCAGCACAATTCAGAAATATGTGCAAGCAGTAAATGCACATAGCAGTTGCTAGAGGTGCCAAAGCCAATATTCACCTCCAGAAATGCAGTTTGTCGTTGATGGAAGTAGCTGGACCGATAAGTTGGTTACATCTACGTAAAATTATTATATAAGGTATTTCACCAGTCCCCATGTAAACCGGTTACCGGCCATACTGAATACCAAAACTCAGTCGCTGCAGAAATGAAAGATATTCCACATGAAAAATACAGCTCACAGTGCTGCATTAAGCACTAACTCAGTAGCTCAGGCAGCGAAACCGTAGACCTCTGTCCATATGTGGAAACTGCATTAGCAAAGCGATGTCAAAAGCAAAAATAACTTTGAAGCTTAACATTCTACTATGCCTAGTCCTCCATAATAGACTGGAAGTTTCAATATCTGATGAAATACAAACAGTAAGGACACATACTGGGGCAGCTGGTATCAGAAGAAAAAGTATTTTTTCTTGGACCACAACCTGGAATCAATATCAAGACATGTGCTGCCAACCCACAAGGCGTGTGATGTCATACAAGGCGTGTGATGCCATACCACAAGGCAATAACATCATACCACAAGGCAATAACATCATACCACAAGGCAATAACATCATACCACAAGGCGTGTGATGCCATACCACAAGGCAATAACATCATACCACAAGGAATGTGATGCCATACCCAAAAAAAAATAACCAGATAAGGATAAAGACATACATCGTGAGGTAGACTAATATCCATATGGGAAGACAACATTAAAGAAATTTACAACAGCATGATGTGTCTATGGTCAAGGTGGTCAGAAAAGCAAGATGCAGAACCTTATATTTCCCTAGATCACCTGAAAATGTAGAAGAGGAAGTGAAGAAGATGAAGAATTCAACAATGAAGACTATAGACTTCAACCGTCTATGCTAACACATAAGAACTGCCACAGTAGTGTAGTAGCTAGTCTCATTGCAAACTGAGTTTTTTCAAAACTGGCAAAACTGCTGACATCAGAATTTTTCAGAATTGCTAATTGCTACAATAATTAATGAAGAAATCCAACAAAGATGCAATAAAAACAATCTAGTTTTGGGCCAAATGGCACCAATTGTGAAATGCAAGCATGTGAATATGGACACTAAAAGAACACTGTTCAACACAATATTCTTACCAATGCTATGCTATCAATTTCAAACATGCACACTGTCGTCAGACGATAGAAGGAAAACAGTAAAGGAAAAATTTAATGTTTATGTACATGCTGGGTGTAATGAGGAAAGATAAATTTAGGAATGATGCTATCAGTAGAATAGTCAGCTAAGAACCAATCCTGAACTTTATAGGTAGACAACAAATGAAATGGTTTGGCCATGAAACATCAGGGCATGGCACCACAAAAAGCAGTGTTATACAAATATAGAGGTAACAGATCCCGAGGCTGACCACGCAGAAGATGGGCCACAGAAATATCAGTGACACTAAAAAAAGTATTTTATGTGAAGTGAACAGAAGGACCTGTTCCAAAGATCTCTTTCTGCCCTGACACCGTGAAGCATTCCAGCAATAGAGAAAGGAAGAAGAAAAGGTATACTCATTGAACAGGGCTATTATTTATGCTTGACATTTTTATGGATTTGATAGGTCAACTGCCTGTTGTTATGGACACTGCAGACAACTAACATCATGAGTAATCAATGTGCGATTAATTCTTAATTCACTGCTTCCTCAACACTGAATTTAAATAGACAAAGGCAGCAGTGACAATGAAGTAGTACTCTGCTGCATATCCTTGTCTGTTCTTGTGCTGAAGTGCCAACATTTATAAAACAGGTATGGACCCTTAATGCAGATACATATACATATATATGTGTGTGTGTGTGTGTATATATATATATATATATATATATATATATATATATATATATATATATATATATATATATATATATATATATATATATATATATATATATATATATATATATATATATATATATATATATATATGAAATTAAAGGGTAACATGACAGGCCACTAGTTATGAACTTAGAGCAGCGGTTCTCAACCTGTGGGTCCTGACCCTATTCTGGGTCAAACGACCCTTTCACAGGGGTCACCTAAGACCATCAGAAAACACATATTCACTGAAGTTATGAAGTAGCAACAAAAATAACTGTATGGTTAGGGGTCAGCACAAAATGAGAAACTGTATCAAAGGGTTGCGGCATTAGGAAGGTTGAGAACCCCTGCCTTAGAGGTTCTGTTTTTACAATTTTTACGAATTATTACTGTGTCAGCTGGTTTGCGTTTGCGCACGGGCACGAGGGTATGTTGATAATACCCTATTTTTTAAAAACCTGCACTTAGAAGTCACCCTCAGAGACTTAATAAAGCACACGCTATTACCACAATGAAGAAATCACAAGCTTCTGAGTGGCACAAGCACTTCCGCTAAGAGTGTGTTAGTGTTGATTAGATAAACACAGTGGGCAACCACCTACTGTGATAAACAGAAACACTAAGCATGTTTAGAACACTGTTAATGAAGATAGAAGACTTAGTCTCTCACAAGCACTTCCGCTAAGAGTGTGTTAGTGTTGATAATGATAAACACAGTGGGCAACCACCTACTGTGATAAACAGAAACACTAAGCATGTTTAGAACACTGTTAATGATGATAGAAGACTTAGTCTCTCACAAGCACTTCCGCTAAGAGTGTGTTAGTGTTGATAATGATAAACACAGTGGGCAACCACCTACTGTGATAAACAGAAACACTAAGCATGTTTAGAACACTGTTAATGATGATAGAAGACTTAGTCTCAAGAGAATAACCTCACAGGTTGGAATGTCAGCTGGAAGTTGTCACATACATTTTCTCACTGAACTGCACATGCACTGTTTTTGTTATCTCCAGAAGAGAAAGAAACAAGTTAAATTAATTAGTGAACTGTGTAAAAGGTTTTGTTGTGTAAAAATGCCCATGGGTTCATGGTGCCTGGGGCAGGAGGGTTGAGGACAGGTAATGGAAATAACAAAAACAAGGCAGCTGTTGGTTTCTTTATGCTGAAGAAGTAACCAGAAGTTGTAACAGTTCAACTATGACAGTAACTACAGCAAGCATTACATACATATTTTTATCATCTCAAAACACTTACTTCATCATCTTCATCATCATCAATGAGACCTTTAGCTTTGATAGGAACATCATCTTTCTTTTCTTCCTTAGGCTCTGCTTTTACCTCCTTGGGTTTCTCTGGTTCTGTAATCTGCATGAAAACACCAACAGAAAGCTTAATATTATGTCAAATCAACACAAGCACTTTGTTTTCTTCGTAAAATAATAAAGGCAGTCATGGCTATGGCGGGCGCTGATGTTGGGGTGTCAAGTATTTGAACATTCACACCGTATCTCTTTTGACATGAGGATGCAGAGCGACCATGAGATTCTCCAAAGCCAGTACCAATGTTATGAGGTAGGGTCAACCACAGAGCCGTACTTGGGAAGAGAATTCTTGATCTGTCTGGAGACTGAACACCACTGCCTTGGTAATAATGTGCACTAAAATTATCCAGCTCCTGCTTTGAATTCAACACATACTCTCTTGGCAAAAGAATGTAATAAAAATAAGTAATCAATTGCCATTACTAAAAAACTGCTTTTATTTACCACTTTAGGGAGGGAGGGAGGGGGTTTGAGACTGACTAATGCTACTGCTAGACTATGAGGGTTAAAATTCCATTTTTGACCCCGACTTTAAAAAAATCCCCAACAATATGGTGGAATCAAACCCAGGTGCCCCACATGAGAGGCTTTTGTTCTTAATCGTTCAGCTTGCCACCCCCTGAGTAAGTAAACACAGAGGAAAACCTCAATGAAATAGTCCACAGAATAAATAAAGAAACTTTGACAAATACATACACATTTTTTAATTAAGCTGTAAAATAAATTACTGCGACTAAATATATAATGCTATATCAACCTTGCTGAAAACAGGGTCCCTAACGTTCAACACGCCCTAAGAAAGCAGTAGGTGCATTTAACAAAACTTTATAGTGGAGATACAGCTCACTATTTTGTGTTAACATTCTACCATTTTTAACCTAGTTCACTGGCCCATTAAAGTGCTTGACCTCTTGAAGTTTAATATTACGGATTATTTTCACATTCAAGAAAAATCCACCCTTTAAGGCTAAATTTACTCAGAGCCAACATGTTGGACAATGGGGGGATGATCATAGGCCACAGGCCCGGGCCCCAGCATAGAACAATCATAAATAAAATACAAGTGGCAGGTGATACACGGGCCACTTGCTAGGCCTGATTTAGCCTATGGGCCATCAGTTGAATAGCTCAGCTCTAAGGAAATGATCATGAAAATGAACACTAAATAATTTATATTTATAACAACTTTAAAAATTAAAAAAAAGGAAACAAAAAATCATGTGCATACCTTAAATGCTTCAAATATTTTTGCAAATGTATGGTAGTTCATATCATTTGGGTCTAGCTCCAGCTGTTCTTGGACATATCTGAGGGTAAAGATAATTTCAAAGTAACAAATATCAAAATAAAGGTAATTTCAAAGTAGAAAATACTAAAATGAAGATTGTTTCAAGGTAGCGAATACTTTAAAAAAAAAATTTTAAGGTAGCAAATACTAAAATTCTTGTGTGATTCCAGTACTAACCTATGGATGCGAGAGCTGGAAATCAACGAAAACTCTAGACACAAAATTAGACAGTTTTGAAAATAAATGCCTTAGAAGAATACTAAATTTCAAATGGTCAGATTTCCAAACTAATACACAAATAAGGCAAGAATCCAGGCAAAGTATGTGTCTAATTTTATACGAAAACGCTGCTGGAACTATGTCGGCCACGCCCTTAGAATGGATAAATCAAGACTTCCTTACCAAGCCCTCATTTGGACACCACAGGGGAAAAGATCTCGTGGAAGACCAAGGGAAACCCTACGTAGAGCTATCATCAGGGAAGGCTCACACATGGGCCACTCAAACATCCAAGACCTACAACAGATTGCAACGAACCGCCATGCATGGAGAGTCATGACCTCTGCCCTATGTGCCGCACTCGACACAAGAGGAAAGACTAACTAACTAACTAATACTAAAAGAAAGATAATTTTAAGGTAGCAAAAACTAAAATAAAGATAGTTTTAAGGTAGCACACATAGAATAAAGATAGTTTCAAGGTAGCAAACACTAACATAAAAATAATTTCAAGGTAACAAATACTAAAATAAAACAACAAACCAGAACTTTCAACCAGTGTTTAAAGCCAGTGAACTTGAAGAAGAAGAAAAAGAAGAAGAATGTAAACAAGCAATGTACAAAAAATACTTACTCAACTTGAATCTCGGGCGCCTTGGTCTTTTTCTCTTTCTCCCTCTTCTTTGTTTTTTTCTGCAGTTCGAACCTATTTTTCCTAGCCTTCTTCTTCTTTTTCTTTCTGCGTTTATTCTTGGTCTGAAATTTAAAATCACAGTAAAAATTAATGTGTAAAACAAATCTGCAAGTTCAGTTCTTATTAAAATTTTTAAAAACTTAAGTGAATAATGAATCAATCAAGGACTGATATTACTGCATTTGTGACATTCCCATATATGTCCTGTCCACTTTCAAAATAACCATGGAACAATCCCCACACTGACAGTGCCAGGGGCAAAGTGATTAAGTGACAGGGCACTCCGTGGTGCACTATTTGGTGGTAATCTTGACACACGTCCACACCATTTGATCTTTTGTCTCTTTATGAGGTTTAGTACTGGCTCCGTCCCGACTTCATTCCTGATATCCTCATTTCTGTTGTTTTTCTCACTAACCATTATATAAAATGAACATACCTCTTTTGACTGAAGCTTCGAGTCAGATTTCACATCAGCCTCTTCCTCGTCATCTTCATTCTCTTCGTATTTGTCCTCATCATCAACTTTGGTATCATGTGCATCCTCTCCATTTTCCTTGTCAGCTGGGGAAAACACAAGATCACAAATAAAAGAGCGCTTACACAAGTCACAGAAATCTGGTAATCTGCTTGCTCACCAAGACAGATGTCAGGGTTCAATTCTAGACTCAAGTAGACCTGGTACTTGTAATAAAAAGGAAAACATGGTGTATAGAGAGATAATAATAATGACATAAAGCACCTAGTGATTGATGTGGTCAACATCATGCTGACTGCTTTTACTTCCCAGGATATTACCTGATACCCATTTTAGGCTGGGAGCCAATCAAAATAAAATATGAGCTGCACATAAATAAGCAAATCACGAACTGTTGAACTACCATGTTCTAAGACATTAATTATTATAGTTGTTTTTTTTTAAATAATATCCTACCCCAGATGATGTCACAGGACAGTCCAAGATTTTAGAGGGTGGTAAGACTGGGTTTCCCGGCTTTCTGATGTTTTTAATGACCCCCAAAACATCTAGAACTTGCCCTAACCCCAACCCACCTACATCCCACGACTGCCCTGTGACCTGTGGATTTCCTGTTTGGGGTAGGATATTAAGAAAGCACATAGTTTTCTTTAATGCCTGTGCTGTCTCCTCAGTGAAGCTTGGTCATGGCGCACTCACTGTTGTCTGCAAGAATATTTTATGTGGCAAAGCCCCAATCTCCTTCATGTTGCGAATTATATACCACTGTCCTAAAACCCCTAGAAAGGTGGTTTTTTTTTTAATGTCCACCGGCAGAAATCAAACTCTAATACTCAAGGATTATGAAACTGTTGAATGCATGCAACAACCAATAAGTCAAAGAGCAGCAGTTATTTATAAGATATGGGCCAAATTTACATTAAAATAAGTCAAGGTAACACACATTTGAGGTGGAAAGAGTTTAAAACTTACTGTCCTTATTCTCCAAATTATCAAGATCAATTCCAATCTCGTGAGCTCTCTGTGATTTAAACTCCAACATTTTCTCCAAGGCTTGCGGCAATTTCATTTCCTTCGGCCCCTCTCTGACATGCTGAGGTGAAGGGAGGATCTGAAACAATGAACAGTTTACATTCCAGAACTAAAGCTCTTGTACAATTGATGAGTTACTTTACTTTACTTTACTTTTTCCTTCCACGTATGCCGCTAAGCGTTGTGGGGAGATGCAAGTTCCTGTCATAAGCAAGGCGGGCAGCATCTGATGTTCTGAGGCCATGCTTTTGGCAGGTTTCGGAGACCCCGTCAATCCACCGTTTCCTTGGTCTTCCTCTTGCCTTATATCCTGAGCTTCTTTGGTTGAAAATTTGTGATGTTATTTGATCATTTTTCATCCTGGTTAGATGTCCAAACCATTTCATTCTTTGATGTTCTATGTAGTCTAAACATGGTGTAGTTTTGACAGTGTTTCTAATGTCTATATTCTTTATCCTGTCTAGTCTGGTCTTATTCGCTGCTTTTCTTAGACATTTCATTTCACAGACTTCTATTTTTCTTTCATGGGTCTTGTTGATTGTCCATGTCTGGCACTGGTAGCAGAGTGTTGGAATGAAGATGGTGTTTATCAATTGTCTTTTGGTCTTCATGGTTATATCTGGATGTTTAAGCAGAGGTGATAGTTGGTATGTGACAGCATTTGCTTTCTGTATTCTTGTTTCTATCTCTCTGTCCATTCTTCCATCCTCTGTAAATATACTGCCCAAGTATTTGAACTCTTTGGTTTGCTTGATTTTGGCACTTCCAACATTTATATTCAGTGGCCTGTGTGTTCTGCTGATCTTCATAACTTCTGTTTTTTCTGTACTGATTCTCATATTATGTTGTAAACAGCTGTTGTTGAGAGTAGTCAGATGTTCCTGTAGATCATATTCATTTTGATACAGTATGCTTTGATCATCAGCAAAAAGTAATTCGTTTATAGCATACACGTCTGGGTTTGCTTCTACAGTGATCTTATCCATGTATGTTATGAAAAGTAATGGTGACAGTACACATCCTTGCCTGACACCAGTTGTGACTTTGAACCATTCAGAAAGACCACTAGATGTTCTTACTGCACTTTCACTTTTTTCATAGAGGGCTCTGATGTTGTCTAATAATTGACCCTGCACTCCGTAATCGTCAAGAATTCTCCACAGCACATCTCTGTCTACACGGTCGAATGCCTTCTCTTGATCTACAAAGACCACGTTCAGCTCTTTATCGTATTCGAGTGTCTTTTCACAGACTTGTCTTAGTGCAAATATGGCATCAGTGCAACCTCGCCCTTTCCTGAAACCGAATTGTGCTTTACTCAGTAGAGGTTACTTAAGTTAAGATGAGTTACTTAAGATCTATAAAAGAGTCGAGTCAAATATGTCAAAAACATCTCATAAAAAGCATTCAAAATGTTATTATTTAAAGGCGACTGATAGTGTGAGGAAAAAAAATGATATAATACTTTCTCGGACACTGAGAAACATCATTCAGGGACTGGAAATAAAAAATGCAGTCAAACCATATAGTGGCTGCATTGTCTTGTCTTACAGTGACAACAGAGTATGACAAAGGCTGTACACTGTCTCAGGGAATGTATTACATTAGTGGCAGTACTGTCTCATGGTGGCTGCCATACTGAACCAAAAGTCTACTAGTTACAACAAATGTATTAAATTATAGCAGCTGTGCTGTATCATAGTGATGATAAGGCAAACACATTAAGATTTTTGGTGTTATGAAATGTGCATAAACAAGTCATAAATACTTACACTGGGTTTTGCATCTCGTGGACCAACTGGTGTGCTAGGACCATTATATGGGGCTCTGGAAACTCTTGGCCCTGGGCCATCACCCGAACCTTGAGGGCCCCCTCCATCAGCAGAGGGACCTAAACCGTCGCCAGCTCCTCGAGGGCCCATTTCTTTGTTTGGCATACCAGGACGCATGCCCTGGGGCATTCTCTGTGGTGGGCCCCCTTGTGAATTCATCATGGGGCCTCCCTGAGACATGGGGGGTCTTTCCCCCATGTCTGAAGGCATCTGAGGAGGTGCACCTGATTGTCTGTCTCCCATATTCCCTGGAGGACCGCCTTGCATCATCATTTGTGGAGGTCCACCATGCTGCATTTGTGGAGGTCCACCATGCTGCATATGCGGCGGGCCACCATGCTGCATTTGTGGTGGGCCTCCATGCTGCATTTGTGGCGGGCCACCATGTTGCATTTGTGGTGGGCCCCCATGTTGCATTTGTGGCGGGCCCCCATGCTGCTGCATCTGTTGTGGTCCACCATGGGACATGTGTGGGGGTCCACCATGTGACATGTGTGGAGGCCCACCGTGTGACATTTGTTGGGGTCCTCCGTGTGACATATGTGGCGGGCCACCGTGTGACATTGGTGGAGGAACACCGTGTGGCATTTGGGGTCCGCCGTGTGACATCTGGGGTCCACCGTGTGACATTTGTGGGGGACCTCCTTGTGACATCTGTGGGGGGCCTCCTTGTGACATCTGTGGGTGCCCACCGTGTGACATTGGTCCACCTTGTGACATCTGTGGGTGCCCACCTTGCATCATTGATGGTGGACCATGCATCTGACCCTGTGGACCTGAAACATAAAATTAAAAAATATTTCAACTATTTCCATACATTTTCAAACAAAAAATGCTCATCGTTAGCTCTAACTGAATTAATGTAAGGAATCCCTTCCTGATTGATGCAGAACTTTCCCCATTGAGTTTTCATATAAACCTTTTATTTCTGATTTCGACCCTGAAAGGGCGACTGGCACGCTGTGTTGTGGCTTACAGCTAAACAGCGATATATATGCCTTTTAGTCCAACATAGCCTCCAATTTCAGCAAACCCTGAAAGGGTCGAATCTATGACATGCTTGTAAAGAGGCAGTGGGTCTATTTTTGTTTCCCTAAAATGCCCCCCCCACCCCCCTGAATCCACAAGCGGACTACACATATCAAATGGCCACATTAGCTACTCCAGACCCAACAGATTCTGCAACCGGTGCCGAAAAGGGAAAAACAATCCCAATGAAATAGTCAGGAGATATTATTTTGTAAAATAAAGCGTACAAGCAGAAATGCAAGCAGGAATATTATATCAAATAATTAATCAACTGCTAGATGTAGATAGCAACACAAATGGAAGGTTAACAATAAATGGACCAACGATACTGTCCAAGTGTGGTAAAAACGAGCAAACGAACAAACTTTTTTTAAGGGTTCCAAATCGGACACTCAGGCCCGTCTGACATTCAGCCCTTCTAATCACCCATTTTTCAGAGTACCAATGCCTGTTATCAATAATGCATGTTATGGATGTAATAAAGAATACACATTATGGTAATAGAATAGGAGACAGAAAGTTCCATTGCTGTAAAAACTTCATTGTGAAGAAGGGTTCTCACAGATGCATTTTTTAAACAGTGTTTAAATTCAAGGGTCTTCTAAGCTAAGGTACATCTTTGGTAGAGAGTCAGTTTATGATGAATGCTATTTCAAGAGTACAGCGAAAAAGCCATCTCAGAACAGAGGTCACTGCCTCCACTTCCATTCTCATAATGAATTGTGTTTTGGCTATGCTCCACTTTACCAGGTTCCTTTAATTCTGCCAATTTTTTTCTCACAGGTAACCCCCCTCCCCCCTCAGGGTACTGCATAACAGGTTCCCCTGCCTGTACTATATTTCAGCTGTTGGCCAGCTTTTGTACACATTTCTGTATACAACATCCAATCTGAGTAAATTATCTGAGATGTTAAATAAAAGCTGTTCTGTGCATCTGGTAACATTGAAGTCTACAAGTCTCAGACTTACCTCCTCCGCCCATCATTTGAGGGGGCGGTGGGCCGCCCATATTTCCAGGTCTCCCCATTCCAGGGGGTCTCATGCCTTGACCAGGCTGTGGCTGCATGGGCCCTGCACCTCTGATGGGTCCAGCGGGCGGCACTCCTGAAGGGTTCATAGCCTGACCTGTAAAACAGAACAGCCTCAACTGTAACAATATTTCATGGATAATTAATAGTTTTCATACAGTAGTACAAGAGTCGCACCGTGGAAGAGATTAAGGGCCCACCGCAGTTAACCTTTACTATGGAGACAGCACATAAATTGTTCTTTTTTTTTACTGATAGTTAACTGGATGATTGGAAGGTCCAGAGGACAGTTAACTCTTTCATATGAGATACCAAGGTGAAGAAAGAACCAAGATGTAAAACTGTCACTGCGTCGTTTTCAAAGTGGCAGTGTAAACAGTTGCAATGACAACTGGGGTAGCCACATTTCTCCATTATTTTCTAACCAAATGTTAGAAGTAACAGAAAAATCTTGGCTATGTAGATGATTACAGGGATAAATCCATTCAAACATCAGGCATTGCTTGGGACTGAAAGAGTTAAATTAGCTATAAAAAAATGAATGCTGTGTTTCTTGTTACCAAAAAAGTTAAAACTCTGCCTTTGTACTGCATATACAAAATATTAAATATGTACTTTAAATGCAGAATTAAGGTTGGTGAAGTGTGTCTCATGTGGAACCAAACTAAGCCAACTGTACAATTTACTATACCTGTACTACAGATAGACATCCTTCTTGTAAACACATAATTTTAATTCAAGGACTTTCTATGGCCACATTTCTAGATCTTTGGTTTGGTTTAGTTTGAACAAAGGATCAACATCAAGGCACAAGGGTAGTAACACACAAGTGCTCCGATCTGCCTTTACTCAAGCCTGAGCCCGAAGAATCTCAGCACAGTGCACAAACTCTGTAGCACAGCGAGGATCCTAAACTACTTTGGGTAGATTTTAAACTCCAAATTTTGCCCCGGTAATGCTGTTAGGCTAGTCTTTTCTATTCCAACTGGCAAGGGATGTTTTACATGCACAACACAAATGGGCTTTCAACATTACTAGCCAGAGACCAGGGGAAATTACTAGAAGTCCACGTGAAAAAATCCCAGCATTCACTGGGGCCTGAACCCGAGACCTCCAGCACTTGATATATCAACCAATCAGTTTGTCAGTATTCGCCTTCAGAACTGCGGCCTTTTGACACGAAGTGACTGGAAAATCCCCTTTCTGGATGACAATCCTACAGGCACAAACCCCAAAACACACCGTTCAAGTCTATAAAATACAAGGGAAAGTCATTAAGTAAGGCAATGGCATTTAATTTTTTTTTTTTTTTTTTTACAAGCGGGCGGAACAAAATTGTTCTTTATCTTATTTCTTGACACAGTCTTCCTGCCTTGCAACTCTTGTAATCTACCAATCCACAAGATTGTAGATGCCGACCAGGTAGAAAGAAGCTTTTGGATGTGGCCAGTAGCCAAGTTTGCACCACTGACATATGCAAATGTTCTGTCAATGGGCCAAAGAAATGAACATCCAATGGCGCCAAGTCTGAGCTGTTTGCTGTCTCTGTATTTAACCTTCATTTTTTGATAGATTCAGATGGTTTAACACCCTCTGCCCATTAAAAAAAAACTGAAAAACATCTCGTTGCTCTTTCGTGCTACATGTTAACAGTGTTGCGGCCATCCTGTACGAGCTGTTTTGCATGCACATTCTGATAAATTGATACGACATATACTATGGGTGTTGCAAAGGGGCCTTTCTGTGTCCTGAAAAAAAATTTTTTCTGGACACTGTTACATGCAGTTCCATACCTAATGACTTCCCCTCGTAGGTCATACTAGGGCACTCTAGGGCAACAAAAAGTAGCCTGTTGTCCTGCATGGGTGTAGAACTTCAACTACACATCTGGACGCCCACACACAAATATTTCACATGGGACTACTGACAGCTTACCTTGACCAGGGGGCATCATTCTCTGATGTTGCTCTCCTCTCTGGGCCTCCAGTAATGCCAACTGCTGCTGCTCCATCAACTTCAAAATAAGACACAATAAAGATACATCAGGAAACAGCAATCCATAAACCAACAGTGGGTGGCAGAGCATAGGTTTAAAGTTGAGAGGAACAATTTCATTGCATCAGGTTTGATTCCTTACAGCTTGGTCACCTTACTCAAAACAGCTAGCAACCTGCTGTGAGCACTGCACAAAACAGTGCATTCTTCTTCTTTGCGTTCACCGGATGTAAACTTCCGTGGAAAGTTCTTGTTGCTCATCCACATCCGTTTACCTGATCTAATTTTTTTGTATGCAAATCTGGTTCCTTGCCTCTCGGGCAGATGCAATCCGACTTTGAAGGAAGCTCCCAATTAGTCAAATCTTATGACATGCTTGTTGTGATGGCAGTGTGTCTATTCTTGTTTTCCCCACAACAGGGCCCCAGGACTGACACGGAGATAAAACAGTGACTATCCCCAGGAATCTCCATAGAAACTGCACATGTGAACTGAATGGCAGAGTCTGTGAAAGGAACATATGACCTTCAGAGCATGAGACAAATAGCTTAACTCCTTAGGCATAGAGACCCTACCCGGCTACGGCAATGAAAGCATCAATACCCAGTTCTTTTCTCTTGCTATTACTTACAATATATTTTGTGAATTTAATATCGAATTACAGTTGGTTTTTTTTAAATATACCCGCAAAAATTAATATAAACATTCTCAGGGTGAGGTCTAGGGCAAACAAGAAGAGACTCACTACCTACCCAACAAGCAGGTCGTAAGAGTCAACTAACTGGGGGCATCCTTTGAAGTGCATCTGCCTTAGGCAAGGAACCAACAGTCTGTGTACAATTAAGTCAGATCTGTTAAACGGATGTGCATGCTATACTCAGGTCCTGGAACAAAGACTGAAGTCCAGAGGTGGACAAACAACCAATCAGATCTTTCCGCAGCAGTTTACAGTCGGTGAACGCGGAGAAGAAGACTGTAAACATATCAACTGTATTCACACAATGCCCAAGCAAGTATGTCTTAATATTTGTTCTGATATCTGTCACCATACATTAATGACCAGCCTACAACAACAAAATCGTTCTTCTTCTGCATGTTTTCCCCTGAATGAAACAGAAGCCATCAACCAACTCATGCTAAGCCTTTCTTTCATTTATTATTTTCTGCAGCTCCAGCCATTTCTTCTCTCTCCAGCCATAAATTAATAGTGCCATTGCCTTACTTAATGTGAGTGAGTGAGTGAGAGAGTGAGAGAGAGAGAGAGAGAGAGAGAGAGAGAGAGAGAGAGAGAGAGAGAGAGAGAGAGAGAGAGAGAGAGAGAGAGAGAAACAGACCGATGAATTAACAAACTTAATTTTTAATGGGTTTATAAATTTGGTCTGCAGATCTGTCTTATATTCAGCCTTTCCAAACATGCGTAATTCACACCGCAATTGTATTCTAACTGTAAAGCATATTATGTTCACATAACAATATACACAATGAGTATCATGTCAAATACACAAAAACATGGATGGTGAATGCATACATTCAAATACACAATCATATCAAACACTCACATACATACAAAAGAGCACACTCATATATGTTTAAATACATGCACAAATATACATCACACATATAACAAATACAAACACTATACACACAAAAACACATGTTTTCATTCATGCAAATAAATAAATTCATACACACAACACACTCAAACATTTATAAATATACAGACAAACCTGCACACTGATAAATACATATAAACTCTTACACATACAAATACATACTTACACATATGTGCATTCATACCCACATATACAAACACATAGCCACTATTCAGACACTCACAAATACCCATAGACATACATACACAGATGCCGTTAAAAGATGTGTGTGTTGTGTGTGTGTGTGTGTGTGAGAGAGAGATAGGGAGATATATAAAGAGAGAGAGAGAGATAGAGACAAAAGAAAAGCTGAGAGCTGATGCATCGTACACTCTATAGAACACAATGATATTACTACAAGAAAGCAGCTGACCACAACATGCCCTCTACCCTCTACCAGCACACAAATTCCCAGTTACAGCAAAACACTTACTTTCTGCTGTGCTTCTCTCTGCTTCTCTATGTCAACCTGATGGCTGGGTGGCATCCCGGGCCCTCCATGCATGTGTTGTTGCCGTCCCTGCTGCTCCAACATCTGATGCTGCTGTTGCATTGCAGATTTCCAGGCCAGCTCATCTTTTCTCTGAAAGTTACATTATTTCGTTGTATAACACTGATAACTGTCTTTTACTGTCCTCATTACATACAAATTGTTTTATTACATAAGAGCAGGTGTAATAATCTATTTTTTGTTCCAGAGAGGAAAAATCCCATTGTTTTACCACTGATCTGAAACGAGATCTCTCAAATTAGTTTTTGACATTCTACCCATTCAGACAATGCTTCTCAAAAGATTTACTACCATCAAAATATCCATGCTTCTTCTTCTTAGCGTTCACCAGCTGTAAACTCTGGTATAAAGGTCGTGCATCTACTTCTGGACTTTGGTCGTACTCTAGAACTTATAGAGTTTTGCATTAACATCCATTTGACAGCCACTACTCATAAATACCCACAGCCATATATACACAGACGCCCTTACAAAAGCATACATATATACATACTAACTCAGGATACAAAGGCACAGTGTGAGAAGGTGTTCTAGAACTGGAGTTTTACAGTAACATCCATTTGACAGATCTGGCTTATTTCTATGCAGATTGTGGTTCGCTGCCCCTCAGAAAGATGTACTCCCACTTTGAAGGAAACACAATTAGTTGCCTGTTAAGACATGCTTGAAATAGCTTTATCATGTTAAAATGAAATTATTATTTACAAATTCCCAAAATGCATGATGAAATCACTAGAGATAGAACAGAACATTTTTAAATACCAACAGTGGGGGTGGGGAAACTGAACAGAACAACATTAACAACTGTGCATGATTATTACCTGTGCGTTAGCTCCATCTGGTGGCTGAAATGAACATTGAGAAGTTAGGGTCAATATCAGAAATGACTCATATATTTTACAATATCAATTAAATGTGCAGTTAATTTAGGATTGGTTTTTTTTTTTAAATAAAAGGATGAAAGCACAGTAGACTAGTGTGTGCATGGGGTATGTTCACATGCCAGGCCTTGCAAGCCAGAAGTGTTGGGGTCAGTTAGCTCTTCCCTGGAAGGGTCAAAATTAGTAGCCTGGCAATGGGACTTTGGTTTGCCAGGTGGGATGGGTTAAAATGCAACAAGCCTGATAAACCGACAGTGGATTCTTTCTTGCTGGAAGAAACTAAAGAAGAGAAATCAGACTCATACTTATGGAAAATGACCACTAATGGGCTAAGAGACGGACAAGTGTTGAAATCTGCGGTTCCCCGTGTGAGTTCCGGGGCCCCTATTATAGGGAAAACAAGAATAGGCCCAATGCCTACCCAAAAGCATGTCGTAAGAGTCGATTAAGTGGGAGCTTCCTTTGAAGTCGAAGTGCATCTGCCTGAGAGGCAAGGAACCAGCAGTCTGCATACAAATGAGTCAGATCTGTAAAACGGATGCACACGCAACAATCAGGTTCTGGAACAGGACTGCATTCCAGAAGACGAACAACCAGAACTTTCCGCCGGAATTTACAGCTGGTGAACGTGAAGAAGAAGAAATCTGCGGTTAATTTTTGTGAAAATGTTTCTGGGAAAGATTAGTGGTAATAATAAAGGAGACTGGTCACACCAACTCATAACACTCAGTCATAATACAGCTAAACAAAAGTAAAGGGCCCTTTTTACACCAGTGGCACACTGGCCATAGGATGCTAGACAGCACTCAAAAGGTGACACAGTCAACTGATGCTATATCAGCCACCTTAACTTCTGAGGACTTTATTTGGTTTCCGGTCTAAGACCTTTGGGTTGGAAGGTGAGTGTTTAGTGACTACGCTACCGCACCACCTCAATAGACATAAATTAATGTGCGTCTTCGAAGTGTTTACAGGCACAGGTGTGAATATGTTATCTAAATATAGCATTCAAAGTGCTTTCCTTGTGAATCCAACAGCTTTTTCTTTAAAGCTAGCTGACTTGAAACTCTCCTGTACACCTCAGTGATAGAGATCATCAGGTCACTGCCTAAGTCACTGGATACATATTTCTTGTAGGCTCTGGGGAATGCATTCCACTGAACACTTCACTGATTTTTTTTAACTGATTACTCTATAGATTTTTTAATATAATTTGAAACTCTTTTTCATTGTTGCCCGGCTGTAAGCTCCATTAGAAAATCCTGGCTAATCGTCCATCTGGACTCTGGTGTGTACACCTGTTTTACTGGCTTATTTGTGGGCAGTTGGTTGTTCACGGCTGCTCGGGCAGATGCACTCCAACCAATTAGTCGACTCTCACAACCTGCTTGCTAGGGAGGCGGTGGGTCTATTCTTGTGTTCCCCATAGTGGGGCCCCGGAAACCACAAGGGGTCGTTCTGAAACAAAAATGTAGACAAGGATACAACAGAGCTCACCATCATCTGATGACCTCCCTGATTCTGCACAGGTCCATCTGAAGATGCACAAAACAAATCAAATATTATAAAATGTCTTGCATGTTTGTGTACCACACACTGCTAAGGTGTTTACTTCAAGCAGCAGAAGCAGTAATAATAAAAATGAATAATCTCATTCTTTACAGGAATAAAATAAGAGCATGTGGTAATTTTATAAAGGTAAAGGTAAAGTCGGGAGATGTGAACCAGTGTCATTGCACAGTTTTAAACCATTAGTGCTCTGCCACCAGTACGGACAGCTGGTAAGAATTGTCTGCCTGTGTCGCCGTTCACACGTAACTCTGTAGCTACAGCGACGTTCCTCCATTTACCCCAGAGTATTACTCTGGTACCCATTTCCTAGAGGCTGGGTGAACTCTGGGAGCTGCCCGGTTTCGAACACCGACCGTGGCTGCAGCGAGTCGCAGCTGGATTTGAAGGCGAGCTTCTTATCGACTGCGCTAACGCGACCCCCCAGTAATTTTATAAATACTGTGGTAACACTGGAGCTATTTTGAACTTCCACCAATGAGAGATAGAGATGTTGCTATACCAGAGAAGACAATGTGATTTGTGTATTTCAGTATAAATATTACCTTGATATAACTCTGTACTAACACACCAGATGAGATACACCGTTCACCAGCTGTAAACTGCAAAAAGTTCTATTTGTTCGCCCACATCTGGACTGTAGTCCTGTTCCAGAACCTAAGTGCTGCGTACACATCCGTTTTACACAGCTGACTCATTTCTGTGTAGACTGTGGGTTCTCTGACATTCAGGCAGATGCACTCAGACTTCGACGGAAGCTCCCAATTTATGACAAAAATATCATTTTTTTAATGTGTCCGTTTTTGTAAAGTTTGGGATTCGTACAATAGATGACACAAAAAATGTATGTCATTTGTAAACAATTAGCATTGAAAAGTTAATACTAATGACACCACCTCGTGCACTTTTTTAAGATAAAAAAAAAGTTTAAAAGTCAGTTTTCTCAAATCTTTAAATGTCAGTTTGCTGTGTGTATGAAATCCTAAAATCTAAGCTAATTTGAAGAGTAGAATCATGAAATTTTGTATGCATACTCCATAAACAATATTATAGGGACTGGTCTATCTAAAAGTAGATTTTAGAAAGTTTTTGTTTCTAAAATTTGATTATTGTCTAATGATGCTAGATTTTTTTGAGTTTTTCAATAAACCTACATTTTAAAATTCTACGAAAAATATTTAAAAACATGTTTAAAGTAAATAAACTAGACCTGTACCTCTAAATAGGATGAAAGGTCATGGATCTATCATCTATTGTTGAATACCTATGTTTGTTTTTAAAATTTTAGGATTCTAAGTACATATTGTTTTTTTCACAAGATGGCGGCTATTGCCATGACAACTATGATTTTTTAACACTTAAAGTATACAAATCTAATAACGTGTATCCCTACAAATGACCATTGTAAAATAACTGCTCTAAGTCTGTAAATAAAAAAATAAAAATTTTTGGTGTAGTGACCCCTTAATAGTTTTGTTTAATCACAGACATTTTGCCACACAAACTTACCTTTCTGGTCACTGCTGTGCTGTTGCTGTGAAAGAGAAAGAAACAAGAAGTATTTAATTCTGCTAAAACAGATGGTCTTGCTAACAATCAAATAGCCAAGATGATCACACCAAACATACCAGAAATACATAATACACAAACTGTATTGACCACTTGGGGTATGGGACAGGAGAGTTGCGAGTCTGATGGTTCAAGCAGCATCTGTAACAATTATAAATGTTGTAAACTACCTTTTTTCTTCTTCTCCTGAGTATCCAGAAACCATGAGTTTAACTGTAAAAACTTTGGCTTGGTACTATGGATATCACAACCCTTCGGCCTTGATTCCATGATTGATAATGTAAATCTGGGAGAAATGTTAAAATGGTTAAGGTTCTTACCAGCACAGAACTGCAGGTGACACCTGGCTGGTATAGTCTTTATGGATGCCCTAATTATAACTTCTATGAAGGTCGAACTGGGTATCTGGGATCTTCTTTGTTGGTCTGTCGTCCAGATTGATATTTTTCAACCTCAGGATGGCATGATAACCTTCAGATTGCAGCTCGGAAGGGAACAAGTGATTGAAACCTTCAGATAGCAGCTCTGAGGGGAACAAGTGATTGAAACCTCCAGATTGCAGCTCGTAGGGGAACAAGTGATTGAAACCTTCAGATAGCAGCTTGGAGGGGAACAAGTGATTGAAAGTGCATGAGGATGAGCTTATGGGAGATTGAGTTCCTTTCAGGCAGACCGTGGTTAAAGTGATGTTCTATAAAAGATCTGCTACATAATAATGATGATATAATAAAGATTATATAAGATAGTTTTCCTTATGGCAACATATACAATCTGTTCTATAAATATTTAATGTTTACGCCTCCAGTATACATACATACACGTATAGATTACATTACATATATACAGCCAAAGACACACTGGCAGAGTCAAATTGGGGATTGCCCTCCTACTTCAGAATGATCTGCTTTCATAAGAAGTGTTTTTCAGTGTCTAAGGTCAGCTTCTCATACTTTCATCTAAAAATATTAGTCTAGCATCAATGATTCAATCCTTTACTAGTCTTCTTTTAAACCAGGTCAAATAAGGCATCCCTTAAAAATCATGCCATTATGTGGCTCTTCTACCACAACATTAATGTGCTGATGTAGCAGTTCAACGGCAGCTTTCACAGCAACTGCTTTTTTTCCCCTTGCAGCTCATTCAGTTTTTAACCACTGGAATCAATCAACTCTAAAGCAAGTTCTGTCTGGGTGTTTTTGTGTACACCAATACATCTAACATGAAGCACTGAGACAAAACTAGTCTTGGCAGTGGTGAAATGATTAACTCTTTGCTTACCCAAAATAAAATAAAAAAAAAAAACACACATACACACAAAATACCTTGACTGATAACTTTATCATCTTCAGGTACTAAAATTTTGTGAAGTGAAGCTTTAATGCAATGACCTGGAAAACTATAAAAATAAAGTGATAAACTTGTTTCCAAATACTGGGCATATGACGCTAACTCCATTTTTAGGTGACACTGTGAATATTCCAGTCATCTTTACTTTCCAGAGCATTTCCATGTACCCATTTTAAATTGGCTTTATTAGGAAAAAAAAATAAAATAGCAATTATTAAAATCCTCTTTGATGGAGGTTCAAACCTATGGCCTTTGGACCAGAATGCTACATGCTAGCCACTGCATTAATGCAGCCACTGCAATACTATTGTTGCACTATATGATGGAAAGTTAAATAGTATTAGGGAAACAAATTATTTATTTGTTCATAAAAGATACAATATGTGATAGTATACAATAAATGCACACACACACTAAATGTATTATGCAAACATTTTTAACAGCAGTAAAGAGATAAACAATTGCTAAGTACTTACATCCATTTAACAAGACTTGTAACAGCAAGGTCAAAAACAACACACCAGGATATGAATGCCGGAAGAATAAATGTCTTTTCTGAAATGCAATGTCGGAAGAATAAATGTTTCTTCTGAAATCACAAATGATTCAAATTTATCATTAATTCCATAGAAAGTTTACAAGGTAACGATGTATAAACTAATGACTATTAATAATTATAACACATCCTTTGAATATGATTCCCCCCCCCCCTCCCCCCATATACTTCATATTGCTATTGAAAATATGATTTGTGCTAAAAAAAATATTTTATAATGAATGCTGCTTTTCACATCTGTTCACTACTCAGTAATTTCTTTAGGCTGAACGCTAGAAGCAATAAATTAGACAGTTAAATCATTACTTTAGAGTTTATAGTGTATTTAAAATGAATTGCCATTGGAATAATAATCTGGTTTTCTTATTGATATACTTTTAGATGCTCAAACAAAACACACAATCAACAGTATATTTACATTCTTGCTTGCTAAATTTTGACTACCTTAGTGCTAGTCTCACAAATAAACACCAACTATTTACACATGGAGATGTGACACTGACAGAGAGAGAGAAAGAGAGAGAGAGAGAGAGAGAGAGAGAGGTGGATTAGGAGAGAGAGATTGATAAGATAGCGTGGGCAAGAAGTGAGTGAGCTTAAATGAATGATGTCAATATTGTCAAAGGATAGAATCAAATTGAATTATTCACAGGATGAGATGAATGACTTAGATTAAGTCCTATGCTCCATTAAAATTAAGAATTAAGGCATCAAGAGCAGAAGAACTTTATCAATTTCAGGTGTTATTAAAAACTTACACTTAATAATAAAAAGCATTATTAGTTAAGTAGTGAAGTGATGATAGAGACGTCTGGTGATCTCTCTGGCAAACCTCTACACCCCAAAGTAGAAGAGGAGCGACTAAGTAAGTAAGTAAGTAAGTAGTAGTATTATTATTATACACAATTTAATATTTTAATCAAATTAATCAGTAAAAAACCTTTCTAATTTTGAACGAAGAAAGAGAATCAGAATTAAGATACAAAATTAAAATATATAAAATTATTAAAAAAACTACTTTAAAGTTACTTTTTACATATTACTCCTAATACTATTCTCGGTTATCCTCCAAATAATGGGTCCCAAATTATCGAGGCTAAGACAATACCATAATATGGTCTCAGTCATACGCACGGCGGGGTGCTAAACTAGAAGGCTAGGACTCACGAGCAAATAAATAGAGGAAGCTTCAGGAGATGCAGCACCGGTAGCTGCTGCTTATGAGTCTCAGCCATCTAGTTTAGCGCCGCTACGCACGGCACGGGGGAAACTCTCGATGACAGCTTTTTCGCGGTATGCTGTATAGTTGCTGGAAAGAGGTCTTCAATTTACATATGACTGAGGCCCTGTTGAGGTTTTTTCTTAGCCTTGATAATTTGGGATCTTTAGTCTGAGGAAAGCATAGTAGCTATCCAAATCTAACATCAAGCTACGGCTACACGAAGTCACCTGGTGTGCGTGTAAGTAGTAAATTCATGTTAGTTTCTGGACCAACATTTAAAATTAATAAATGAATCTATCAGCTATTTTAGTATTATCTATGATCGATTGATCGAATCAAAAAAGTTTATTAAGTATAATTAAGAGACTAGAAACAGTGCAATCAAACACAGCAGGTCATAAATACTTACGACCTACACATATCCGTATCATTCCCATAACAACGAAAATGATGTAATTAAGACAGTAATTGTGTTTTTATTATGTTTTATATTTTTTTATTTACACACACTACACACACACATGTCGAGGGAAAATGTCAGTCACCACTGCCAACTTTAGAATTGATAGAAAGACACTTTTATTGTTTATCTCTCTGGTTTTTACACACATATAAAATTTGCATCTTCTTCTATGTTGAGCAATATACAATGTAACAATCCAACATTAAGTATGCGTCAAAAAAATGAGCCAAACTGTGACATACACAATGATATTTAGTTGATCGCCCAGTGTACGTTTAGACACAGGACAACGCCATATTGAATCCGCTAGCACCGCTTGTTTCGTTGGGGGATTTGAGTTTTACAAAAGTGTCATACTTTTAACGAAATAAAACTGTGTTAATTATAAGATGTTATTTATCTATCAGTTGAGTTAGAAATTGACATCACAGCACTCGGGCCATTTCGATGCGTGCTCCGTCCTCATCTTTAGCAGCCAGTGCAGAGTTCCAATACTAATGGTACCGGTCGTAATCTGGTTATATGTCAGTCTTGCCTTTCCCCTGAGTGTGGTGAGCCGGCCAGACCCCCTGGTTACACACAAGTGCCTCATTCTCTCCAGGCCATAAAAATCTTGTTTCGCTTCTGACTCCGTTTTTTGTTCCCAAAGGGCCCTGACCAAATCTGCCCTGCCATGTATGAATTTACTACCTATTAGTGCAGATCCAGCCAGTCTGTCTGACTGTTCATTCCCCACTACGCCAGCATAGTTTGGACAGAAGATCCAAAGTGTGCTTATTACCCGTGACCTTCCCAGTGAAGCTTGCCACTCTACTCGAAGCATCCCTGTCTTCGCCTTTCTCAGCGTGCTTTCAGTCTCTATTTATTAGAGACGGCGTTGGTTACAACTATGCCATGTGTGTGCATTTTGTTCTCTGGCCACCGGAAAGCTGCAGTTACCACCTCCATCTCCATTCTCATGCTAGATGTGGTATCATATGCTAGGCTATCCTGCACTAAAGATTTTTCATTGGCTTTCACTATGAACCCCAAGTACTTTTCTTTACCTCAACACCGAACCATCTGTATAGATAATCAGATCATCTGGGCCCGAATTGTCGTGAATTAACTGTTGGACTTCCACTTCCGTAGCATCCGCTGGCCACTCTCTGCACTCCTGCCCCAGTGTAATCAAAACCCTACACAGATCAGACCTTTGCTCTGGTACTCTGGCCCACTCCTCTCCTCGCCCAATGTTCTCCAGCATGCATACTTGTCTTATTGTGTCTTCTGCTTGAGCCATCCACGATTTTCCCCTTTTCAGCCTCTGACCTTTATGACCTTTACCTGCAGCCAAAGCTTCATACAGAGGGTGTTCTTTGTCTGCAGCTACTCTGAGGTATGTCTTAGCCTGCAGCACCTTTAGCCTATCTGCAATAGTCGGCATTGCAAGGATGTATCGCAGGCACACAATCGGGGTGTCTCTTGTACATCCCAGGATCAGCCGCATAGCTTCATTCTATATGCGCTCTAGTTTCTCTAGCTGACTCTTAGAGACAGTGAGTAACCATAGCCCATAATCAATCACTGAGTAAAGTCTGAACAGCATTCTCTGCTCCATGTCTATTGCTGCCATAATCTTAAGTGCATTAAGACCTTTTTTGAGCCATTTTCACAACCCCTCTATGTGATCACTGAAAGACAAACTTCTCTCAAAGGTGATTCCCAGGTACCGCAATCTCCTGTCTGTTTTGATATCCCTGTCATTTATTTAGAGACTTGGAGCATCAGCTCTAACAATCCTGGTGTCCAAAGAACACCACTTGCCTTTTCTGGATTAATTACTATGTTATCTCAATCATTGTGGTCTGTCTGTGAAATGAACCCGCCCGCTTCTCCTTATCTGTGGTTAATAGCATAATCGTCATCTCTATGAATTGTTCCCATTTCGCTGAGCCGATCTTTCTTGAGAATCTGCCTATGTAGCTTCCAAAACTTTCCCAGTGTCTTATCGCCACCAGTCTCATCAATAAAATGCTCCCGTTTTACTTTTTTAGCTTCTGCCAAACTCTATACGATCTTTTTTATCTCTTCCCGCACACCCTAATTCCTCCTGTGAGCTTGGGGCTGTCCGTCGCACTTTCTTTAAACGCCTTACTACAGCTCTCTGTAACTTCCATGCCTGTTTAGCCTCTGATGTCCACCATGGAGGCTGCACAAAAGTAGATCTGCGGTCCTCTTATATGCCCTCTGTCGGAGGAGTCCAAGAAGAGTGCTTCTCCGCTCATACTTGAAAGACATATAAGCTCTTGAAGCCTTGACTTCCCTGGATTTGGAGATCAGTACCGAACATGGCAGATGGTCACTTTGATGATCGCTGAGGACCGTCCGTTTGGTATCCAGTACTGCTGACTTTGTAACCGAAGTCAGACCAACAGCGTATCTGCATCCCCGGGCCTTATTGCCAATCTAGTTGACCTCCCAACATTTAGGCAGACAAAGTCTGAATAGAACATGGCGTCAGCAAGGACAACTCCCTGTCGGTTTTCCCCACTAGTGCCACATTCATTGTTCCGTGCCTTGAAATCCCCGCAAACGAGATGCCTCTTGCCAGGGATCCCCTCCAGGTTCTTCAGCCAGTCCCACTGTTGCTTTGTCTATCAGATGTTTTTGACAGAGGCGAGAAAAGACAGTCATCAATTTTTGTTCATGTTATGAGAAGATGGAAATTGGAACTTGACCCCTGGAATTAACTGTGGAAATAGAGACAGGAAGACAGCGCGAGAGGATTCTTGACAGCCTATTGTCATGGCATGGAGGGGTGTGAAAACACGAACTGATACATTAAATTGCGGATAGCAGATTGCGGATATGCATAATCGCCTACGTCAGTCGACGAGGCACTTGATGATGATTTGTCTGTCACAAACGAAGAAGCCATACATCGCTGTGTAAAATTCAATTTGTATGAATACAAAGCTGGCTAATTAGGCCCATTCAAGACACAAGCAAATCCTCTCTCCGCCGCTTGAGTTGATTGAGATGAGCTAGGAACCAACATCACGGCAGTCAGGAAATTCCCATGAAGACCTCCGTCCCCATTTTCAGTGACAAACGTAGAGTTCAAGTTCCACTGGGAACCAGTAGTGGTCTGATGTATGTCCATCTTGCCTTTCCTCTGGGTGTTGAGAGTCGACAGGATCCGTTGATCACCCTCCGCCACACCACTCTCTCCAGACTGTGATGATCACCCTCCGCCACACCACTCTCTCCAGACTGTGATGATCACCCTCCGCCACACCACTCTCTCCAGACTGCGAGGACCACCCTCCGCCACACCACTCTCTCCAGACTGTGATGATCACCCTCCGCCACACCACTCTCTCCAGACTGTGATGATCACACTCCGCCACACCACTCTCTCCAGACTGCGAGGACCACCCTCCGCCACACCACTCTCTCCAGACTGTGATGATCACCCTCCGCCACACCACTCTCTCCAGACTGTGATGATCACACTCCGCCACACCACTCACTCCAGACTGCGAGGACCACCCTCCGCCACACCACTCTCTCCAGACTGCGATGATCACCCTCCGCCACACCACTCTCTCCAGACTGTGATGATCACCCTCCGCCACACCACTCTCTCCAGACTGTGATGATCACCCTCTGCCACACCACTCTCTCAAGACTGTGAGGACCACCCTCCGCCACACCACTCTCTCCAGACTGCGATGATCACCCTCTGCCACACCACTCTCTCCAGACTGTGAGGACCACCCTCCGCCACACCACTCTCTCCAGACTGTAATGATTAATTTGAGCTTCTGTGCTATTCACTCACTCCAAAAGGGCTTTTGGTCACATCTAGCTCGTCGTGTATCAGTTTACCGACAAGTTATGCAGAACCTGTCAGTCAGTCTCACTGTTCATTTCCCAGCACGCTGGCAAACCTTTAAAAAATATCCAAAGGACGCTAACTACCCGGGACCTCTGAAGCGAGGCTTGTTACTCTGCCAAGAACAATTTTGTCTTCACCTTTCCCAATAATCTCTGTGAGTCAGTTACAATTACAACATGTTTGTTCGGCTGGTTCTCAAGGCTGCAGTAATCTTCCCCACCTCTATTCTCAAATGAAATGTTGTATCATGTGTCAGGTTTTGCTGCACTAAGTTACGTCAACTTGCTTTGGTTGAAAAACCCCATGAATTTAGTCTGCTACTCAAGACAGAGCCATCTGTATAGTCAGTATAGACATTCATTCCCAAATGGCAGGTAGGGCATTGTCATAAAATTGTTGTTGAATTTCTAATGCTGCTGCACCAGCTGGCCAGTCCCTGCACTCATGGCCTAATGGGACTAGAATCCTACACAAATCTGATTGTCGTGGTCTCAAGGCATGGTGTCCGCCTCGAGTGCTGGAGGTTCCGGTTTCAATCTCCGGTAAGGGCTGGGATTTTTTCATGTGTATTTGGACTTCTAGTAATTCCTCTGGTCTTTGGGTATTGAGATCGGAAGCCTATGTGCATTGATTCGCACGTAACAAATCCATTGGCATTTGAAAATCTAAAAGAGTAGCCTAACGGCGCAGCCTTGGCAAAATTTGGAGTTGAAAATCTACCTAAAGCATTTCAGGATCTCGCCGGTGCTACAGAGGCTGTGCTGAGGAGCTTTTTCGGACTCAAATTGAGTTGGAAGAATAATGGAGTACTTATGGGTTACTACCTATGTACCATGATGTTGATCCGTTGTTCAAACTTCAACCTGATTGTCGTTCGGAAATTTTTTACCTACGTCTTTCCTAGCTAAATATTATTAAGCCTGCCCATATGTCTAACCGTGTCTTCAGTTTGCACCACCCAAGACCTTTTCCTTTCAGTTGTTACTGCCTCCATCCATTTCTTTCTTGGTCTGCCTCTCGACTTGCAGCCTGCTGTTCTCATGTAGTACCCCTAGCTACTGGCTGATTTTTTAAAAATGTTCTGATGAGATGACTGAACCATTTGATTATTTGTATTCTATAAAATCATTTACCGATACGGTTTCTACTATTGTTCTTAGTTCTTCATTGGTGTCTCAGGTCTCTTCTTGCATTTTTCGTTTTATAATCTCATCTCACATGTTGTATTTCTGTGTTTTATGTTTTTCCAGGACTGTCCATGTCTGACGTTAATAGCACAAAGTTGGTATGTATGGCGCAATTATCAGCTGATTTTTTATGTGCATGTTGATTGATATTTTGATGCCTCACGAGTGGGGCTATTAGGTCATCTGTTAGATTTCTGTTTTTTTTGTTCTATTTCTCTGCCCAATCCTACATCCTAAACAAAAACACCACCTAGGTAAGTGTTCTATTCACTGTCAGTATTTCTGGGGTTTTCAGTATTTTCTTTTAAAGCAACAGTAGAATAGGGCATGTTCCTCAGCAGATCTTCCTGCTGGGGTTTTCAGTATTTTCTTTTAAAGCAACAGTAGAATAGGGTATGTTCCTCAGCAAATCTTCCTGCTGGGGTTTTCAGTATTTTCTTTTAAAGCAACAGTAGAATAGGGCATGTTCCTCAGCAGATCTTCCTGCTGGGGTTTTCAGTATTTTCTTTTAAAGCAACAGTAGAATAGGGTATGTTCCTCAGCAAATCTTCCTGCTGGGGTTTTCAGTATTTTCTTTTAAAGCAACAGTAGAATAGGGCATGTTCCTCAGCAAATCTTCCTGCTGGGGTTTTCAGTATTTTCTTTTAAAGCAACAGTAGAATAGGGCATGTTTTTCTTTTAAGCAACAGTAGAATAGGGCATCAGCAAATCTTCCTGCTGGGGTTTTCAGTATTTTCTTTTAAAGCAACAGTAGAATAGGGTATGTTCCTCAGCAAATCTTCCTGCTGGGGTTTTCAGTATTTTCTTTTAAAGCAACAGTAGAATAGGGCATGTTCCTCAGCAAATCTTCCTGCTGGGGTTTTCAGTATTTTTTTAAAGCAACAGTTTAGGGTATGTTCCTCAGCAGATCTTCCTGCTGGGGTTTTCAGTAATTTCTTTTAAAGCAACAGTAGAATAGGGCATGTTCCTCAGCAAATCTTCCTGCTGGGGTTTTCAGTATTTTCTTTTAAAGCAACAGTAGAATAGGGTATGTTCCTCAGCAAATCTTCCTGCTGGGGTTTTCAGTATTTTCTTTTAAAGCAACAGTAGAATAGGGCATGTTCCTCAGCAAATCTTCCTGCTGGGGTTTTCAGTATTTTCTTTTAAAGCAACAGTAGAATAGGGTATGTTCCTCAGCAAATCTTCCTGCTGGGGTTTTCAGTATTTTCTTTTAAAGCAACAGTAGAATAGGGCATGTTCCTCAGCAAATCTTCCTGCTGGGGTTTTCAGTATTTTCTTTTAAGCAACAGTAGAATAGGGTATGTTCCTCAGCAAATCTTCCTGCTGGGGTTTTCAGTATTTTCTTTTAAAGCAACAGTAGAATAGGGCATGTTCCTCAGCAAATCTTCTGCTCCTGCTGGGGTTTTTCTTCCAGTATTTTCTTTTTCTTTAAAGCAACAGTAGAATAGGGTATGTTCCTCAGCAAATCTTCCTGCTGGGGTTTTCAGTATTTTCTTTTAAAGCAACAGTAGAATAGGGTATGTTCCTCAGCAAATCTTCCTGCTGGGGTTTTCAGTATTTTCTTTTAAAGCAACAGTAGAATAGGGTATGTTCCTCAGCAGATCTTCCTGCTGGGGTTTTCAGTATTTTTTCTTTTTAAAAGCAACAGTAACAGTAGAAATAGGGTATGTTCCTCAGCAAATCTTCCTGCTGGGGTTTTCAGTATTTTCTTTTAAAGCAACAGTAGAATAGGGTATGTTCCTCAGCAGATCTTCCTGCTGGGGTTTTCAGTATTTTCTTTTAAAGCAACAGTAGAATAGGGCATGTTTCTCAGCAGATCTTCCTGCTGGGGGTTTTCTTCTGGAGCTATCATATCCATATTCATTTATTATGTTTCTATAATTAATCGTGAGACTTGTGAAATCAGCTTTTCCTGTGTGGGTTCAGGGACCCCATTGTGGGGAAACAAGAATAGACCCACTGCATACCCAAAAGCCTGTCGTAAGAGTCGACTAAATAGGAGCTTCTTTCGAAGTCGGAGTACATCTGCCTGAAAGGCTGAGAACCAACAGTTTGTAATCAAATGAGTTAGACCTGTGAAACAGATGTGGACGAACAACGAGAATTTTCCGCCGCAGTTTACAGCTGGTGAACACAAAGAAGAAGAAGGTGATATCAGCTATAACAAACCTATTGTAGAGAGAGAACAGTAAAACAGCCTCTTGTCTGAGTGGATGACAGCACCCAAATCTGTACACCAGTCACTGTGTCTGGTGTTACATATTCCTTCTCTGCCTATACACTAGTACAGTATCTGTAAATGTTAGCATCATCCCAATGCTTGGTGCTTCTAGTTCCACAATCTTGCTTTACACAGTGAGGAACACCAGTAAAACTGTAGATGCATGTGTAAGTCCTGATGTGAAACTGCAGGACTCTGAGGTCCATGTGCCCATAAGTGAAAGCAGGACTGTTTTACAAAAGCTACACTTGCTGCCTTGCTGGTAATTGCAATGAAGTTGAGGCCATCTAAATGGATCTTCGCAGCTTCTTGCATGCCTGTACTGATGTCCAAGAGCTCTTTAAAGTCTTTTTGCAACATGTTGTCCTGCTTGGGAATCTTTATTATTATACTCTTAAACTAGGATTAGGCCTCATGAGCATACCCCCCCCCCTCCAACTTTTGCAACACGGGGGCTCAGACCCTACCCCGAAACACTTAGTGTCACCCCCCTGACTATAGCCTCTCTTGCAAGAGGCCTTGATCTAGGTCAAGGCTACTGGTCTGGCAAATCTGGCCCGCAGAGGACTAGCAAGCAGCTCGCGAATATTTTCTAAATGTTTTAAATAAATGTTTATGCTGACGCTGGGGCCCGTGAGATCCCTATGTTCTATATGTTGGCCCCAAGTAAACAGTTAAATAGCCCTGAGCTAAGTGCTATGGTTTAAAATAACTCTCATTTACCCCGGACAGAACACTATGGAGATCCCAGCATGACTGTGGAAAGGACCCATGTGTAATTCAAGTTTTGAGTACTCATTTTATTGCTTTAACACAGCCATGTTATTAAAGATAAATGATTGCAGGGCAGTTGAAAAGAAATATTTCCAACCCCACACTGGTCTACAGGTTACTTGTTGTCACTAGGGCTGTCCTGTATATAACCATGTTATGTGGTTGAACAAGATTTCTTGGATCTGCACCCGATTCTCATCCATGCTATCCAAGGACAGAATTCTTGTAGAAAAAAAAACGACCAACAACCAACCGACCAGAACTACAGTGCAGGAAACTAACCGAAAAAATTAAATAAAATGCAACCCTTAAAAAAATGCTCCCAAGTTCTTCAGCATTAAAGCACACCGGAAGCTGGTGAGGAAGATCACTCCAGATTCTCATCTTGGTGCAGCAAGGAAGGAGAGGTAATAAGGCAAACTAACAGAGACAAGCTAGAAAAGAAAACTGGGTCCCTTGTACTAGGGTCATAAATCAAAAGAAGTCTTAGCATAACTGGAACTAGAAGTTCAATACCTCAGAAATAACACCATCCAAAAAAAAAAATATGTATGAACTAACAATAGCTTGACTGAAATTTCATCAAACTGTAAATATAATACAACTTTATGTAATGTATTACATTACTGTAGTGAAAGGTGTAATTTTGTTGAACAGTTATTACAATTTCAATCACAGATAACCTTATATCAAATAAGAATGACATAATGATCCCATAACAAATATAATACAACAGATACAGGTATAAGTAACACATCCATAAATACTGATAACAATAAACACAAGGTATAATAAACAAAATGTATTTGCATAAATGGTGTAATTAAATAAATAACATTATTATTCTCCTACTCTTTATCCCCCAACGAAGGTAAGGCTCTTCACCACTTGGCAGCAAGTCACTTGTATCGCTGTCTACCACCTGTCTCATTTTAATACATTCAACAGTTTTCTATTCATTCCTTCTAGCCTTTCCAGAACATCAGTATTTGATTGGCTGATGGTTAATGTTTCCAAGATAATCTGGACTAAATTATTTTGTTCTCTGGATATATATATATATGTGTGTGTGTCTAAAAGAATAAATATTTAAGAGTTTTGGACACGTTATGAGAAGGAATGGACTCGAGAGCTTGGTAACAACTGGCCAAATTGATGGAAAGAGAGCAAGAGTTAGGCAAAGAAATAAATACCTGGATGGCCGGGGCAGATGTATGGGGTGGGACAAAAACAACAAACTGATCCGTGATTCTGGTGATTGTGTGAGATGGCACAACACGACAGCCTACGCTTACTGGCACAACACCTAATGACGATGATTATATACGAGTTTGGTAAAATCAGATGCGTTGAACCAAAAAATGCAGATGTTGCAGCCTAGCTGTAAACCACAATGTGCCAACCACCCTTTTTAAGGGTGTACTCAAAAGAACAAAATTTGTCTAAAAGATTCCTCAATCAATCAACCAGCAAATCCGTTACAGCACATCGCTCTCTTCACGACACGCCTGAAAGTATTCCTTTCCCTAGCCAGCTCTCTTCACGGCACGCCTGAATGTATCCCTTTCACTAGCCAGCTCTCTTCACGCCACGCCTGAAAGTATTCCTTTCTCTAGCCAGCTCTCTTCACGGCACGCCTGAATGTATCCCTTTCACTAGCCAGCTCTCTTCACGCCACGCCTGAAAGTATTCCTTTCCCTAGCCAGCTCTCTTCACGGCACGCCTGAAAGTATCCCTTTCCCTAGCCAGCTCTCTTCACGGCACGCCTGAAAGTATTCCTTTCCCTAGCCAGCTCTCTTCACGGCACGCCTGAAAGTATCCCTTTCCCTAGCCAGCTCTCTTCACGGCAAGCCTGAAAGTATCCCTTTCTCTAGCCAGCTCTCTTCACGGCACGCCTGAAAGTATCCCTTTCCCTAGCCAGCTCTCTTCACGGCATGCCTGAAAGTATTCCTTTCTCTAGCCAGCTCTCTTCACGGCAAGCCTGAAAGTATCCCTTTCCCTAGCCAGCTCTCTTCACGGCACGCCTGAAAGTATTCCTTTCTCTAGCCAGCTCTCTTCACGGCACGCCTGAAAGTATTCCTTTCTCTAGCCAGCTCTCTTCACGGCACGCCTGCAAGTATCCCTTTCCCTAGCCAGCTCTCTTCACGGCAAGCCTGAAAGTATTCCTTTCTCTAGCCAGCTCTCTTCACGGCACGCCTGAAAGTATTCCTTTCTCTAGCCAGCTCTCTTCACGGCACGCCTGCAAGTATCCCTTTCCCTAGCCAGCTCTCTTCACGGCAAGCCTGAAAGTATTCCTTTCTCTAGCCAGCTCTCTTCACGGCACGCCTGCAAGTATCCCTTTCTCTAGCCAGCTCTCTTCACGGCACGCCTGAAAGTATCCCTTTCCCTAGCCAGCTCTCTTCACGGCACGCCTGCAAGTATCCCTTTCTCTAGCCAGCTCTCTTCACGGCACGCCTGAAAGTATCCCTTTCTCTAGCCAGCTCTCTTCACGGCACGCCTGAAAGTATTCCTTTCTCTAGCCAGCTCTCTTCACGGCACGCCTGAAAGTATTCCTTTCTCTAGCCAGCTCTCTTCACGGCACGCCTGAAAGTATTCCTTTCTCTAGCCAGCTCTCTTCACGGCACGCCTGAAAGTATCCCTTTCTCTAGCCAGCTCTCTTCACGGCACGCCTGAAAGTATTCCTTTCACTAGCCAGCTGTCTTCACGGCACGCCTGAAAGTATCCCTTTCCCTAGCCAGCTGTCCGGTCCCATGTGCTTTCAATGCCAATGCTTCTTCAATGTCCTGTATCCATCTTCGCGGTGGTCGACCCCTGCCTCGCATTCCACAAACTGCATCCTCCACCATCGTCTTTTTCAAGCCACCATAACGCTTGATGTGGCCAAAATACTTCAACTTTCCTGACAGGATGCTGTTTATGAGCCAGTTCTCTCTGACATTCAACTTGTTTAGAACCTCTGTCTTTCCTTTTCTTGCTCCAAGGTATTCTTTTTCTATAACATTTTAATTCAAAAGCTCAATTTTTTTTGCTCAGTGACTGAGTACTTTTTTAGCTTCTGTGATGAGTTTCCTACATGACTGAAAATGAGGGACTGAGCTGAGCAATTTATTAGAAACCACTTCAAGCGTCGGAGACATGGTCCTGGGCCAGAGTGTTATGAATGCCTGTCACAAAGAATTTCCTTGTCTTATTAGCCCTTTCGCCCAGAGAAGCTGAAAAACCAACACTTCTGGTTGAGTCAAATTCCCCTAAATGTCACTTTTCTGACTCGACTACACAGTGCATAGTTAATGCACTAAGAGGTCAGGAAATGAATGCATTAATTAACAAAATAATCGGATCCCCTTAGCTAAATGGCTTTATTAACACCATGTTGACGCCAGTTTCTCATAAGCCTCAGTGACAGAAGTCACGGCACAAATCAAATGATACATAGTGTTTTTTTTCCAGGCCTCGGGGAAATATTCCATTTAATGCATCATATTGTTCATGTTTACTGATCACTCATTTCATATATATGTCCACATCTTGAAAAAATATAAAACAATGTAGATATGTACATGTTTTATGTATTAATTAGTGACCTTTGTAACAAATTTCTTAACCTCCATGCCATGTGGCACTGTCAGTCATGTCTATCCACAACTGTCTATACTTTCAATCAACTTTACCACAGACGATCCTCCATCACATAATGCTGAAAATAACACCTGATCATTTCTCGTTCACAAATTATTTCTTTGAATGCCAGAAGCTGTTTTATATTGCTGAATGTTAGTTTGGTCACTGCTATTCTGTTGTCTTTATTTCAGTCTCACACTTGTCACCACCCATTATTAACTCTCACAAGTAAGAAAACAGCAAATCAATTATGATATTACAAATCAATTATGTGTGATATTTTCAAGAAAAACATGCAAAAACTTGCTTGATAGCAGAACAACTTAACCCTAATTCTAGATTACTTTTTGAAATTAACTCCTACAAAAGCATAAAGTCTTTCCTTTAATAAACAAGCAAGTACAATGTCACAATACACATGCGGCTATAATCTCAAGACCTTTGACAATCTTAACTCTTCTAATTCTTTTTCTTCTGCTGCCACTTCTTCAGCTCTCCTGGCTAGAAATTCTTTTAACTCTGCAACTTCAATTGGACCTCTCACCACCTGGCAACATAGGTAAGCAATAAATTCTTCAAGTCATTGTGCATGTCTTCTTACTCTGCTAATATGATCACAATGAAAATGAAAAGTAAGATTATGAAATAAATAAAAAGTAAAGAGATCAGTCAAATTTTATGATCACCATGAAAGACATGAGGCGCTTCAAATTTTTTTTATATAAACTGAAAGCTGCCAAACAAAAGATGGATAAGGAAACAAGTCGGAAGAACAAAAACAGATAAATAAATTTTGTTATGAGTGTGTGGTCAGAGAGAGTCAAAAAGTGTTGTGAGATGTATTACAACCAAACTCCATTTTGGAAGAAGCACTTGAGACTTAATCATTAGGATGTTTAAAGAAATACCATTCTTATACAAAATACTGGCAGTGGATTTCAAAGTGATGAAGCACTGCATCAGCTTTATTCCCCCAATAGAGCATTTACAAATAATGTACACAATGAATACAAAACACTAACTACAATTAAAATCGACAACGAAGAGATTAAAAATGTCTCAGATTGCGAATATTTAGGCTCAACAATGAACAATGACGACGACTGATTTACTGATTGGAGCAATCCCCCCAATCCTTTATTATCTTTTTAGGTTCCATCCATGTCTTGCCAATATGAGAATCTATCTCTCTGTATGTGTGTCGTTCAACCCCACCAGGAACGTACAAAGAGCGACCCAGTGACATAAAGTGCCACCATTCAGATGAGGATCACCCGGGCACAAGTCCCAGAAAACCCATTCATCCATTAGGTTATATAAGGGCCCTGATAACAGTTGAGTTCCACAATTTGATAGGAATAATTATTCAGGCATCTCTTTCTCTTTAATAAATCCTTTCTTTATGGGGAAGAAACTGTTTTCATTGGCTGATTCAAGATTTTTCATTCTTAAGATCTGTTTATGATTGATTGGAGTTTAGATGCAGAGGTGCTGAATCACACATGGTCGTGCACTAGAACCAGGGCTCGTACTGGTCTAGGCCTTTCTAACCCTCTCTGTGGTCATCCTAGAAACATGTTCCTAGCCAACATAGATGGGATACTTTCCTTTGATGTAGGTATGCATCTGCTTGAGAAGCAAGGAACCATTAGCCTACCTGTAAATAAGCCACAACTGTAAAACAGAAGTACACAAAAACACAGATCCTAGAAAAAGTGCAAAAATGGACGAACAACCATGTTTTTCCCCTGAGCTTAGAGTTGTGAATGCAAAAAAAAAAAAAAAAGCCAATATTTTGCATACAATCTACAAAAGGCATGAAATTATTCAGTCTTCCGTCCTACATGCTAAAATAATTCTACTCTTCAGTTTACTGGCTATAAATTCTGCTTGTTTGTTTGCTTTAGTTTTGCATGCATATCTGTTTTACAGATCTAGCTTTTTGTAAACAGACTGTTGACTCCTCATCTCTCTAGCCATGCGCATATGATTTCAAAGACAACAAGGCTTGTGGAGGTGTAGGGAAGGAAGGGGGGGGGGGATGGATCCACCCCTCCCCCCCAGCCCCCAAAATGAGGCAGCGAAAGCTATACAGGGATAAATGTACTAACCTTGATGCCGATGCTATGGGCACATCCAATGATGGTTTTACAGACTTGGTCCAAAGTCATGCAGGTAAAAGCAGGGTCCCGACCCTTGATCTTGGCAATCTCATATACATGTTTTAGTGTAATGATGCCAGCGGTCTGTGTGTCTATGGATAATTTGAAAACAAAATGACAGAATCAATCCAAGTGGAAAGTAACATGCACAAAGACATAAAAATGTTGTTTATTGTATATATCTACACAAGAAGCAATGGTAGCGCAGAGAATTGACACTTCCTTTGTCCTTACCCCCCCCCCCCCCCAATGCAACCCATTGCACCCTGTTCCCACAAATCCATCTCAATATCTGTATCATTTAAGTGACAAGTCACTACTACAAATCTTTATTTTACAGCACAAGCCAACCTTGACATGTTCTACCATATGTAATTTACCACTGAAGATGTTCTTAGGGACTCATTCTTCATCTTCTGAGTGTGTCCCAGCCAAATGTGCCTTCGAAGGCCGAGCACTGAGAAAACTGTTGTCACACCTGCTCTTCAAATACCTCAGTGTATGTAATCTTGTGTCAATTAATGACAAGTATTCTTTGTAGATATTGCAAGTGAAATCCAGTTAGTTGTTTCTGTTGGTGCAAGTAAGTTTACCAAGTTTCATTACCACAGTAAAGTGTGCTGAAGATACATGCTGGATAACTACAAGCTTTCTGTCCTTTTAAAACTCTTTTTGTTAATCTGCTTATTGTTGATAATGTCTTACCTATCCTGATATTAATATTTTTGTCCAGGTCAATTGTCATTAGCTCATTTCTATTAACGACAACTGCTGGTCTATCAACAGCACCATAATCTTTGTCTTTTTTTTTGTTGCTGACTGTCAACTGTTGTTAGTCCACAAATTCACAAGAGGCATAAGTGAATGGAGAATCAGCATTAAGGTAGATGGTTTATAATAACCTAGGATCACAGGCTGACCCACCCTCAAATAGGCACCAGGAAATTTTGCCAGGTTATAATTTGATACAGCACTCTCTCTTCTTCTTTTTAGCGTTTACCAGCTGTAAACTCTGGTGGAAAGTTCTGGTTCTTCATCATCTTCTAGACTTTGGGTTTGATCCACAGCTTGAGTGGATATGCATATCCATTTTACAGATTTGACTTTTTTATGCAGACTGTTGGTTCCTTAACTCTCATGCAGATGCACTTCAGATTTTGAGGAAACACCCATAATTAGTCGCTTCGACATGCTTGTTGGGGGGGGGGGGGGGGGGGTATAGAGGATACATGCGTTGTTTTCCAATACAGCATAAACAGACTGGTTGGGGTGAGGTCTGAGTCACAGAAGTGTTTCTCCTACCTAACACATACAGACTGGCTGGGGTGAGGTCTGAGTCACAGTAGTGTTTCTCCTACCTAACACATACAGACTGGCTGGGGTGAGGTCTGAGTTATAGTAATGTTTCTATTACACAATACCTACAGCCCGGCATAAGAGTGAAACACAGACAAGTTTATCACTGATCTAAACAGAAATTCTTACTTGATGAGGTAGCACCTTTCTGGCAACCTGCAGCCTGCATTAGGAAATAGCTGGTTGGGGGATTTAACAGGGTAATGTTATAGGTACGATTTGGCTGTGGACGAAGAGAACAACAAAGTCAATTTAGGAATAATGTAATCTGATTTAAAACAGCAACTGGAAAATAAATAATAAAGTTAGCTGCGTATCAGTTTCAGGATGTCACAAAGTAACCAGAGAATTTACTGTCTGTTTTATGGTTGTACTAGGCAATTTTTATGTTCAGTTGTTCGCCTCAGAGAGGTGTGCCCAAGATAGAAGCTTGATAAACAATTTTTTTTGGGGGTGTTTTTAACTATCAAACTCTTTTTGTTGATCTGCTTATTGTTGATGATGTAGTATCTATCACAAATGTGACTTTAATATGTCACAAACTTTGAATATCTAGGATCCATCTGAAATGGCAGGAGTATGGTGACAGAATACAAAAATTACACAGCATTAATAATCTATGGCTAGGCACCAGAAAGTAAATCAAAGCCAACATTTTAAGAGCATGCAACTTACTGATGTGAGTGGTGGACTATCTCGCAATCATTAAGGAAAAACAAAACAGGGCTTTTAAGCTGAAACGCTATAGAAAGATTGGTCTACTCCGGCCTACGTCACTCGATTCTGTTGCTGTTCTGTCCCAGTCCTTTAAAACCACTAGTCGAATATTGTTTGATCAGTCCACCTATAATACATCCCCTGCCAGCTTGTCAGGCCTGTCGCAACATCACCCGGGCCCTGCTGGCCAGGAGGTTTCAGGGTCATCGAAGCAGCCATATGGCACAAGATCAAACCTTGCCTTGCCTAATCCCCTGATTTGTCTGTTACATACAGTCATCTAGCCAAACGTTTTTGTTAGACGCATGACCTCAACATGAACCCTCACACTTACATTTACACTAATCTCAGCACGCATCGGGATCCCAGTCTTTATGTGAGATGTTTTTTCATTGAAGTCTTTGCAGAATGCAGCAATCTGGATTTGCATCTGTGGATGGAAGTTATGTTACAATGTTATTTACATGGTAAAAGAAATGGGCTGGCTGTACTAGCATGGTAAAACAAATGGTTACAATATGCTGAACAACCCCCCCCTTCCCATTCAAAAGTGGTCAATGCAGGCAATATTAGCAGTTTTGTTGTTGTTGACTCCCAGGATTAAGGCTGAGAACTGCTTTGCTTCTATGGATGGGAAAAGCTGAAGGCAAGCAAGCAAAAGGCAGACAGTGACATAAGTGGAAGGAAAAATCAAGAGAACGACAAACATAGGGTGTATCCTGGGTAAGAGACAGAATGTGAGGAGATCCATTGCAGACAACTTTTAATGTAAAGATGTTACCTGACTGATGATTGGTTTTTAATTATAAACAGAGGTAACCATGTCCAAGGTTTATCACAGCCATTACCTCACTGGAGCAATACTTCTCCTAGATTTCATTTTATTAACACATGGTTAGTGAACCAAGTATAAGCAAGACTGATCAAACTAAACTCCTGAGTAATTCATTGGATGAGTACTTCCCAGGGCTTTATGTAAAAACAGAAAACGGTGCTGGTACTTAACATAAAGTGATTTTATAAAGCTGTTGGTCCTCACAGTAGTACTGAAAAAATAAAAACTATTAAAAACAAGGTGCTGGTATACTGTACCGCTGTGTCAAGCAAAAGAAATAATAGTGCTGGGACTCTATACCATTGTGTACCGCCAGAAAAAGAAAGAAAAACTTGGTCATGCAAGCACAAACAGATGGCTCAGGAGTTATAGGAGAGAACTGTGTTACAGATAAATTCAACAGGCAGAGGAGCGCTCCCTTTTCCCAGCACAATCACAATGTACTTGCTCTAAATACTCTTGGTTTCTATGAAACAAATATTCCGTAGACTGCATTACCCTGGTCTTTAAAGGTATCCATATAAAGGCATCCATATAAAGGATGGGTGGCATTACGCTGGTCTTTAAAGGCATCCGCATAAAGGATGGGTGGCATTACGCTGGTCTTTAAAGGCATCCATATAAAGGATGGTGGCATTACGCTGGTCTTTTAAGGCATCCATATAAAGGATGGTGGCATTACACTGGTCTTTAAAGGCATCCATATAAAGGATGGGTGGCTCAGTTTAAGCAAATGTGGTAAAGCAGTCAAATGCATGAGGTGACCCTATCTTATGTGAGCTTACCACCACATCACATGTTGGGCTCAACATTTACAGAAACCAACTTGAATGGTGAGAATCCCAGTGTGGCTGCAAGGGTCCCAGTGTGGGTACAAGGGTCCCAGTGTGGGTACAAGGGTCCCAGTGTGGCTGCAAGGGTCCCAGTGTGGCTGCAAGGGTCCCAGTGTGGGTACAAAGGTCCCAGTGTGGCTGCAAGGGTCCCATTAGGGTGATAAATAATAGACCATCTTTCCCTTAAGAAGCCTGCGGTAAAAGGTGACTGATGATGTCTGTTGAAATCGGACATATTAAGCTGAAAGGCACAGATATTACTTCCCAGTCGTAAACAGCAACACTATGTGCTGCTATCCTCCGAATAACGGGCACATAATATGGCGGCCCAAAAACAGGGCCTCAGTCAAGTGTCAAATGCGCACTTTCTGCGACTTAATTTGCCAACTTCTGGCGACTACCGTTACCGCTGAGAGTATCTCCCATGCTGCTACGCGTGTCGTGGATTGGGGCTAAACTAGATGGTTGGGACTCATCAGCAAAGCTGCAGGAGATGCGGAAGCTGCTGGCTATGAGTCCCAGCCATCTAGTTTAGCTCTTCGCCGCACATAGCGGCGTGGGAGATACTCTAGGCGTTGGCGGTAGTCGCTGGAAGGCAGCAAATTAAATAGCCAGAAGTGCGCAATTGACTGAGGCCCTGTTAGGGTGTTTACGGTCATAATATGTATATATATATATTATTCGGAGGATAGCCCAATTTGCTAACTGCCCAACAATTAACGGTGAGAGTAGAAGAGGAAGAATGGTGGGAAATGCCCATGTTTTGTCCCTGCATTCCAGTTCATTGCCTGGAAGATTAACTGGCATGCATATAATGATGACACACAATGGTGAGACTTAAAAATTTCCCATGAATTAATCGGCTATCTTCTGAATAACAGTCCCAAATTATCGAGGCAGAAAATATACCCTAACAGGGCCTCAGTCACGTGTCAATTGCGCACTTCCGGGGACTATACTGCCACCACCGAGAGTATCCACCGAGTGGATTGGGGCTTAACTAGATGGCTGGGACTCATGAGCAAATAATATCAAGGCAGCTGCAGGAAATGGGGTAGCTGCTGCTCGTGAGTCCCAGCCATCTAGTTTAGCCCCAATCCACTCGGTGGATACTCTCGGCCGGGCGGAAGTGCGCAATTTAAGCCGCCGTAAGTGCGCAATTGACACTTGATTGACTGAGGCCCTGTTAGGGTATATTTTTTGCCTCTATAATTTGGGACCATTATTCGGAAGATAGCTAATTAATCCAACTAGGAAAGCCGACACTACTACTACTAGTAATTATACTTACACCATAACATTCCGAAACTAAAACAACAATGACAATCAGATGGCCAGATCAAAGAATATTTCAGCGAAAATGCATGATGATGTACTCGGGATTTAATTTTTGAAAAGTTAAGAAAAGCTATACAACTATACATACACAGTAATTGTTGATTAAGTTCCTATCGTAGCCGTGACCCGTTGCTGAGACCTGTTTAGTGTCTTTACTGTCTAGTCTACCGACAGTCAATTCAATTTCATAGACATCCAAATCAATTTGAAGCGGAAGTTCCAATTCTGTTCACTTCTTCATATCTAAACTTCTTTAACTGAATTCGTATATTATCTCTAGAACAATATATTTAAATATGCTTACCTGTCCAAGTTCTGGACCTAGTGGTGGTGCTGGAGTAGCCTTCCCTGCTGGAATTACTGTCGATAAAAATGTTTTTCTTTTGACCTTATCGGCGACTTGAGCCACAGCCTTGCGTGCAGCCATGTTTATTCTATGAGAGAGATAAGAGTTACCGGTCTTGGTCGTTTATTAACCCTTTACTCCTAGGCATTTGTTGATGTAACTTTAGGCTGACCGCATCATTAACTTGAAACAAAACGGCGTTGAAATAAAAACAAAACCAGGCATCGGCGTGGGTGGGAGTGGGGTAACCCCCAGGTTCCGTCACTTACGGTTCTTGAGCTGATCAACTTGTAAGTAATGCAACAATGGGCAGACCTGCTTTCATCAACGCCGTACACAGTAGGTTGAGGGATAATGCTGAATCTCTAACGTTAAGACGATAGCGATACCTGGGATAGCACGTCTATGCGGTCTCCGAGGCCAAGACAGGAGACCATCTTCTCATGACAACAATCATTAGAAGTACCTTGGAGCGACTGATACATTAGAGGACCGAGCATGAATTGGAATTTCCAATGTTCAGTGACGTCAACTGTGATAACACAATATGATATAACCTACATTTCTTACTAGTAGAAGAATGCGAGCAACACCGTTCTGGTGTAGCCGTTTACGAATGTCCTAATTTAGGGTGGAACTTTACAGATTGAGAACGGGGTATCCGGAATCGCAGCCTCCTATCTAGAGTAGGTCGTGTTCGGGATCTGTCCTGTTGCTCTGTCACTTAGACTGAGATTTTCGTTTAAATTTTAGGGTGATAAACTTTCAGATGGTGGAATGCCAAGCAAAGTCACATTATATATATATATATATATATATATATATATATATATATATATATATATATATATATATATATATATATATATATAAAAGAAACTATAGACTTTGAAAAGGCCTTTAACAGTCTAGATTGAACAATGATGTTGAGGATCCTTGCTACGAATGGGTTACTAGATAAAGTTATAAACATATTTAAATGACTCTATAAAAGTTACCAGTGTAAAGTAGGACTTGGGGAAACAGAATACGTCAGGGTAACATCAGGAGTCTAAAAATGGCGCATTCTGTCATCTTTCTTGTTTCTCATTGCGCAGTAGCAAAACAGACATGGCTAGAAATCAATGTCAATAAAACAAAACTGCTAGAGATAAACCTCAAAGATGAAAGACCTTTAGTAATAGAAAATGTAGGTTTGGAAACACTAACTGATTTCACTTACCTGGGAGGCAATAACTCCTCGGATGGAAATGTAGTGGTTGAAATCAAGCAGAGAACTGCAAAGGCAAATGCTGCTTACAGCAGACTTCAGAATGTCTAGAGATCAAACATCTACAGCACTAAAACTCAACTCGGGATACACAAAACATGCAATGGGGACTGACTGATTGATCCAAACTTTCAGGTGGCATTTACGTCGGGAGACAAATCGATCGAACTCAAAGCCAAGGCGATTCATTTGAGTCCAATGCCGTGTTGTTATGAACAGCAAATCGACTGAAATTAATCAATGACAAAATAATGCATCAAAAGGTGACGTACTGCACACTGCCAGAAAAAAAAACAAAAAACAACAACAACAACACACGTGCTCGTATACTGACATTACTACCAAATTAATATACAAGCACGGCCTATTCTGGGTTCCCCCCCCCCCATTAATACTGTAAAAGACATTTAGGGCTGAATACCATCATCATCATCAGCTGCCTTGCCGACTAGCGTGGGCGATCATGCCTCTCCGCAATCTGCGATCTCCTGCAGCATGCATCAGTTCGTGTGCCGACACACCTTCATGCCATGCAACAAGACTGTCACGAATCATCTCTCGTTGTCTTTCTCTATCCCTCCTTCCACAGATCTTTCCAGTGGTCACAACATGGTCTATTTTACATCTTCTCATAACATGGCCGAAAAATGATGACTGTCTCCTGATGTCTGTGATTAGTTGTCGTCGGGCCCCAACCTCTTTCAAAATTTCTTGTTTGATTTTTTTTTTTTTTTTTTGGCTGTGAAGGTATTCTAAGAATTCTTCTGTAAAACCACATCTCTGAGGCCTCAAGAAATTGTTTGGCCTGCCTACCGATTGTCCAAGATTCACTGCCATATGTTAAAACTGGATGTATGTAGCAAGCAATAATTCTTTTCTAACTCATAATGACAAAGATATATTGCATAAGATGTTCTTCATTTGATAAAATGCAGTTTTTGCTTGTCCTATTCTGTTTCTTATCTCAGTTATGCATCTTCCATCTGATGTTATCCACGTACCCAGATACTTAAATTTATGTACTTGTCCTAAAATAACACCATCGACTTTTATTACACATTTAGGAATAATTCGTTTCTTTGATACCACCAATTTTTCAAACTGAGGCTCATTCTTCCACTTTCAAACACCACGATGTCTATCATTTCCTGTAGTTCTTTCTGACTTCTTGCTATCAAGACTGTGCCATCAGCATAACGTAAATTGTTTATATTGTGCCCATCAACCACAATTCCGGTAATAAAAATAAAGATCTCATTATATATTTACTGTATATTGAAAACAAATCAGGTGACAGTACACATCCTTGTCGTACGCCCCTCTTTATGCTCTGAAATGTACCTAAACAGTTGTTAATTCTTATAGCTGCTATTTGCTGCCAATACCAGCCCCTTTTAAAAATACTTTGTGGTAAGTATCTTGGCCCAAGGAACAAGTCATTTATACAGTGATGTTTAAATAGAAAATAAAATAACCAAAACCTATTTAACTAAAATGGTGAATGTTAAATTAAGAATCAACACCGTAGCACTCAGGGCATTCGAATAAGCGCTCCGTCCCCATCTTCACCAGCAAACGAAAAGTTTCAATTCCGATGGCGTCAGAAACTATCTAATTGTATATCCGTCTCGACCTTCCCTTGAGTGTTGAGCATCGGCCAGATCCCCTAGCAACTTCTCGTAGCGCCATTCTCCTCAGACTGTAATGATCTATATGCGCCTCACTCGCTCCCAGAGGGCCCTGTTTAACTAATAATTACTTACTGATAAGAGTAGATTCATGAAACAGATTACAGAGATAACATATAAGCAAACTATACAAACACAAATGACAATTTAAAGAACAAATACTGAACTAGGGTGAGGGTGGAGTGTTCACCAATAATCGCAGGTTCTCAGATTTCCCCAGCTGACATTGCTGTTATTGTCTGAATAAGTTTGCCGTTCAGAGAGCTTGTTTAAAAGTTGGTATAAAATTCTGCGAGGGTGTTTCACATCCCAAGATTCTACAAAGTATCATAAGATGAAGGATCGTTGCCATAACATCCCTTTGTTTATTTAATCGCTATTTTGTAAAGCAGGCACATAATTCTTCTTCAATGCAGAATGCTTGAAAAGAATAGACATTGTAAATAGATGTTAAAACACTTCTTTAAAGCAGAGCCAATAGCATAATTGCCGGCTCACTCAGGGATCTGAGCCCCCCCACCCCCGCCAATTTGTGTGCCTAAGCAATTTGTAAGGTGGTGAGGAGGACGTAGTGGGGGCAGGGCAAGGCAACCCCCCTCCCCCACCACGTTCTCCTAATTTATTAGAGAGGGCTTGAAGACGTCTGAGCCCGACCCGCCCCATGTTTACATAGGAGGGCGTTGTTGGTGCTGGAGGCGGAGTGGGTGGGGGGGGGGGGGTAAGGAGCCCCTAATGTTAATTTAATTTAGCCAGCCACTTTAATGTATTCAAGTGTCGTTTGGTCCATAAAATATAGGTTTAGCCCTATATGCACAGTACGCCCATAGGCGTGGAAAAAAGTCCGTTACTTTATTCTTATGTTTTCTTTGTGGCGGTGGGCCTGGGTAAGTGTTCTTGTCTGTCACTCGAGTAGTTTGACTTAGTCCTCAGCAGAAGAAGCAGGATTCATTTTCCCCCTCGTATGTTTGATTTTGGGATAAACACATTATAATACAAAAAGTTAAACATAAACAATTACAACAACAACAAAACGCCTAGGACAATTGTTCATAATTTTGTGAGAACTGTCTGGAAGAAAAAGACACGAATTTAACACTGAAATTGGGAATAATAATCTCGAAGCATTCAGTCCTATTAGACAGATATCTGCTTGTCTCTGAAGGATATATGTAGCATGGACCTAGCGGTAAATAGTTTGAGAATCATTGCAGTTCATGACCTCTGAGGCACGAGCGACTGGGAATTTAAAGAAAAAATATGTAGTAACAGGGAAAAGCGAAACACGAAACAGTATTTAATATATGACCATTGCAATATTACTAGTAGGCCAGTTTACGTCAAACACACACCATGGGCAAGAGAAAGGCATTTATTACGGTAGGCCGTTCATCCATGTGACCTCCGTTGTTATTGTTTATTTTACGTGATTAATTTACGCTGTTGCGAACTTGACTTATATAAAAACGTTATTCCTCTTAATCTTAATCTTTTCTCTGTGTTCAGCGACTGTAAACTGCAGACAGTTCTGGTTGTTCGTCTACTTTTGGACGGTTGTTCTCGTTTCGTTCCAGAACCCACAGTAGGAAACAGGTACAACTATCCTGGAAGTCATTAAAATTAAAGCCTATGAACAATTTTTTGTACAGATCAGAACAAAAATCTCCCTGGCAAAGTTGCCTTGTACATGATTGAAAGCACACAAGCTATTAGTTTCAGTGAGAGCACATACAGCGCCAAACACTAATGTTGTAGTCTCTTAGGCGTACGGCGCTTTTGTTCCTTATTTGCCGTCCTTTTTAGGATGACATTTCTCTTTATTTGAAGCCCCGCCCCGGCTCTTGCCAGGGGCTGCATGAATATAGCCAGGCCATAAATATGGCCAATTGGCTGAACGCGGTTTTTGGGATCTCTCCACGGTGATCCTCATCCACATGGTGGTACATTGTGTCATTGGGTGTTTATCGCTTGTGTGCTGTCCTGGTGGGGTAGAAAGTCAGTCAGTCATGTTAAGTCTGGTTTGAAATGTACTATTTCCTGCAGGGGAGTCGTGTCAGTCAGTCATGTTAAGTCTGGTTTGAAATGTACTATTTCCTGCAGGGGAGTCGTGGTAGCATAGTGGCTAGCCGCTAGCCTGTTGGCCCGAAGATCTAGGGTTCAAATCTGACTGGAGACTGTTTTAAAAACACCTTGGCTTCCAGGTGGACCCAGCCTAAAGTGGGCACAAGGAAATGTCTAGGGAAATAAAGGCAGCCGGCATGATGTTGATCACATCGCCCACAGAGTGCTTACTGGTCTGTAGAAGTTTGAGTTTAGCATTGGCATAAACAAGGGAACCTTTACTTACTTTGACTTTGATTTTCTGCAGATTTGTGCAGTTCTGTTCTCCATTTTGACAGTCAGTTGTAGTCTTCCTGGCGTACAGAAGTCACTTAGATTTCAAGGTCAGCAAAGTCACAGACCTGTGGCATCAAAGACCCTCAGAGCTGACCTGTGCCCACTATGTATACAGTTTACAGATGAAGCTTTAGATGTGCTTTTGAATATTATTCTCAGTAAGTATGTGTGAAACATCTGTGTGAAATACTGATAGTTGTTGTGTTAGCCTCCTGCAGTAATCCTTGCCTATTGATTAATGTCTGCATATAGATTTTTGATTTGTTTGGTCATATCTCACCATGATTGACACCCTACATACAGCAGGTTGTCTTTTTCAGTCATATCTTATCATGACTGATGTTCCTACACACAACAGGTTGACTTGTTTTGTCAAATCTTACTGTGGGATGTTTGTTCAGTCATATCTTACAGTGACTGATATCCCACATGCAACAGGTTGACTTGCTCAGTCATATCTTACTGTGACTGATATCCCACATACAGCAGGTTGACTTGCTCAGTCATATCTTACTGTGACTGATATCCCACATACAGTAGGTTGACTTGTTCAGTCATATCTTACTGTTGATAGATTTCTTGAATATAGGAGGTAGATTCAACAAAATCCACCCACACTGGGCCTCACGTTACTTTGTAACCAATTTGTGGTGCCCCAGAATAATGTGCTATATGGCTATACTGATCAAAGGGGTTTCATGGATTTGTATGTGTTTGATTTTATCCTTGAGATGAAAATCCTACAGATTGCAATCATATAGGGAAAAAAAAGGGTTGACTTATTAAGTCATATCATTTTATTGGTTGATGTACTCCATGTAGCAGCCTGCATTCTTCAGTCATATCTGACTGTGGATTAGTTTTGTAATTAAGTAGTATATTATGGTTGCTAATAAACAGCATCCTGTCACAGAAACTGAAATATTTTGGTCATTTCAAGTGCTACAACGGATTGGAAAAAATAATAGCATATAATTATAATAGCATGATATTATGGTTGACTTCTTGAGATAAATCTAGGGAAGACTGGCAAAGAGGAGGACACTGAAGTTACTCATATTTACAGCCTGAATGATGTATGTCCATCCTAGCGAATGAAGAATGCTCATCATGCTGTGAGATTCAGTTATTAAGAGTGGAAAGATCAGTATGAACCTGTTGTTGACCCAGAAAGATCTTGATCAATGTGGACAGTAGTTGACTGACATACTAGCGGAGAGAAAAAGGTTATGAGATATCCAGCTAATCCCTATTACTTTTGCCAGAGCAATCTCTGCTGTTAACATTTTGACAACATTCACTTATATTTAAATATATATTCTTAAAATACCATAAACAAAGAAAAATAAAAACACAACTATCCGACATGATCTGAGCATCGAGGAGAATTGGCTCATAAACAGCATCCTGTCTCAAACGCTGGGGCATTTTGGCCATGTCAAACATCACGGTGGCCTGGAGAGAACGGTGATGGAAGGTACAGTTTCTAGAAAATGAGGCAGACGCAGTCCTCTGCAAAAATGGATACAAGATATTGAAGATGCACCAGTATGAAAGCACATAGGGCTGGAGAATTGGCTAGAGAAAGAGAGACTTTCAGGCATGCTGTAATGAGAAGGACGTTCGGTAAAAGACCTGATGACTGATGATGATATTAAAATATACTTTTTTGTCTTTTCTGTAGTGGAATTTTATATTGTCCAATTTAGCAAAGGCAGTTCTTTTAGAAGCAAGGTGACTTTCTAGGGTGATATCAATTTGATAATTACGTAGGAAGTGTCTTTTCAGATTCAGGCATTGTGGGATCTTGTGGGGTGTTGTGTAATGCTTTAGAACAGAAAACAGGGAGCAAAGTGATTGGTGCCGTCTGCAACATTCTGTGTGATATTGCTGGTATCAAGGAGTTCATTAAAATTATTGAACAGTAAGTGCACTGAGAAGCATTAATGAATATTCATTTTTTTAATGTCAGAATGTCAAATCTAATAAAAGGAATCTTTATTTCTGTCTGAACTGAAACACTGATAGTGTAAAATCATAAAAACAAAGATGATATTTGTAGAATAACTACTAGAATAACAAGAAGAAATACAATATAAAAAAAAAAAATTAGAAGATAACTAGTACTGAACCAATCATAGTTTATTAAACAGCAGCGGATGAAAACGTTTGGCCATCTCATAAGACAATTGCCATAGAGAGCTATGCTTGAGAAATATAACAAAGACAGAACAAAGGGAAGATAACACAAAATATAGAATAACAACATCAAGAAGAGCCTTACAGAAATGAAGATAAACTTGTTCAATGCATTGGAAATAGAACACAGAGGATCCTCATTCCCCCCCCCCCCCCCCCCCCCCACTCCACCCCACTCCACCCCAACACATCATTGAGGTAACTGGAGAAAGAGAAGACGCAGAAACACTGAAAAACTTCAGCCATTTCAAAGATGCAAACAGCGGGGAATGGAAAGTGAGAAGCAACAATGAAATTCATAATCTGTTAAAATTACCATTGATCACTGAGAGCTAATAAACTGAAATGGTTGGGGCATATTGAAAGAATGTCAGATGACAGAGAAATAAAATCTGTATACACAAGGGAGATGAATGGTTGTAGACCATGATGCAGATCAAGAAGATGATGGAGAGATAATGTCAAGAGAGACCTGTAAACACTTGGTGTCACCAAATGGAAAGAGAAGGCCAACCAGAGAGATGAATGGAGTGCAGCAATGAACCTCAAGGGTTCAGAATGCTAAAGAAGAAGAAGAAGAAGATATCAAACAACACAAGGATTTGATGAATAACGGAAAGCATAGTTCCTGAAGTCAATGGCTGACAGGCAAATTGGTGGGCACAGATTATCAGAAATAATTCAGGCATGAAAACTTGTGAGCAAGGGGAAGTAACAAAGAGATGAGTATCTTACTGCCATGCAGTGATGGGAGTAATGTTTCTTTGACTGACTGACTTTTTACCCCATCAGGACATAACACAAGCGATAAACACACGATGACACAAAGTGCCACCATGTGAATGAGGATTACTGTGGAGAGGTCCCAGAAACTGCGTTTAGCCATATGGCCATATTTATGGCCGGGCTATATTGCGACCCCTGGCAAGAGCCAGAGTAGGGCTTCAAATAACAAAAAATGTCATCCTAAAAAGGACGGTGTGTGACAGTGTTTCTTTAAACTGATGATTTATTCTGTCTTCATTCGTTCTTGTCCTCCAGTCGAGCATAGGCCCACAACCATTTCACACCAGCTCCTCTTGTCCTTTGCAGACGTGTAATTCCGTCCATATTTTCCTGTCCTACTTGACGTCTGTGGCTTAGGCGTTGTGAATGGGATGCCGGGTTCGATCCCAGCAAGGGATGATTTGTCTTGCATTGGTTTTGACAGTAGTACCAAGAGCTGACTATTCAGAATCAGTGGCAAACTACCGAATGTAAAATTTGCCTAGAGAAACCACAACAGACAAAAGAAATTGGTGGGACTGGTTCTGCAACGTCCTATAAGGGATGCACAGCTAACTTGTTTAACTCATCTGTTTTCATATTTGTTCTCCCTGCATGTAATTCATAATAGTAATATTTTGTTGTTAATTCTCAACCATTCTTAATAAAATAATAATTCACACATTTCTTGATGCTATCAACATAATTTCATGTTTCTGGACAATTTTTGAGAAAAGAAGAAATTAAAATTAACAACATTTCTTGCATGCCATAAAGCAATTAACATAAGACCTTCTTAAACTTCCAAATCTAAAGTAGTAAAGAGATTCAGAAACTGTCACGGACAAAGCAATGTTATCTACAAACTATTTTTCTGTTGGTTATATATTGTTTAAAGAGTGTGTAAAAGAGCAGAATGTTAATAATGATAATGGTATGCATGTAAAAATAAGGATTATAAAATGTATATTAACTGTTACAGAGCTGACCTTGACCCCATTTATTTCTGTGAACTTCTGAAGGTGTGTGCAGTTTTTGACGGAGGAGATGCAACAATCACAAAGATAATTGTGAGTCCCCAAACAGGACCTCAAGGTAACAAACTGTTTGACTATAAATTTGGTTTTGTTTATTCTTCGTAGGGCTGTGCCGAATATTCGCTTCATATTCGCTTTAGGGCCGAATAGTGGACCTAATAACTATTCGGTATTCGGCCGAATACTTGCGATCGGGCCGAATACTAATAGTGGTTACCTTACACCCGTTTCTGCATACACTGCGATAGACTGAAATAATTCTCCCATTAACACAACAGTTGCTGTTGCCTAAGTGTGTTGTAGCGAGTGAAACTGTGACCAGGTTGCATGATACAGCAGCTGGCAAGGTCTTTGCTTGCTGATTTGACCGAGGCATTACAGCAGAGGTTATAAAACTGGGTGCGTATGCCAGCGGTGCCGCAGCGAAAATCAAGAAAAATCGGCTATAAATTGTGACATTATTAAAGAAGGCATGAAGATACTTAGAAGTTAAAATTTAAATTGTCTTTCCTCGCCACTGTGGAAAGAGTGTTTTTTTTCCCTTGTTTTACACTCAAAGTGTATCATGCTGCATAAAATGCCAACCGCATCATGCTAAAAATGCACTTCCAACATTTATATTCAGTGGCCTGTGTGTTCTGCTGATCTTCATAACTTCTGTTTTTTCTGTACTGATTCTCATATTATGTTGTAAACAGCTGTTGTTGAGAGTAGTCAGATGTTCCTGTAGATCATATTCATTTTGATACAGTATGCTTTGATCATCAGCAAAAAGTAATTCGTTTATAGCATACACGTCTGGGTTTGCTTCTACAGTGATCTTATCCATGTATGTTATGAAAAGTAATGGTGACAGTACACATCCTTGTCTGACACCAGTTGTGACTTTGAACCATTCAGAAAGACCACTAGATGTTCTTACTGCACTTTCACTTTTTTCATAGAGGGCTCTGACACTTATTGGCTGGCTGAAATATGTTCAGAACTGGCTGGACACTTATTGGCTGAATGAACTAGGTTCAGAACTGGCTTGACACTTATTGGCTGAATGAACTATGTTCAGAACTTGCTTGACACTTATTGGTTGGATGAACTAGGTTCAGAACTTGCTTGACTGTCATTGGCTGGCTGAAATGGTTTTAGAACTGGCTCGACACTTATTGGTTGTGTGAACAGGGTTCAGAACTGGCTTGACACTTATTGGCTGGATGAACTAGGTTCAGAACTGGCATGACTGTCATTGGCTGGTTGATATGGTTTAGAACTGGCTTGACTCTTATTGGATGGATAAACAAGTTCAGAACTTGTTTGACTGTCATTGGCTGGTTCAAATGGATTCAGAACTGGCTCGACACTTGTTGGTTGGCTGAAATAGGTTCAGAACTGGCTACATACTTATTGGCTGGATGAACTAGGTTTGGAACTGGCTGGTTTGACTGTCATTAGCAGGGTTAACTCGGTTCAGAACTGAACTGGCTGGTTGAACTGTTTAAGAGTTGGCTAGACTTCCTTTAGCTAAATGAACTGGATAAGAATTGACTAGAAAATTATTGGGTTGATGAGCTTGGTTGAGCTGAGTATTTTTATGGTGGGAATAACAAAAAATAGACCAAATGCTGGCCTAAAAAAAAAAAAAAGCACATCATACAAGGCAACTAATTAAGGGTTTGCTGAAAATGGATGTCTTGGGCTGAAAGGGGCAGAAATAATATACTTTCTGTAAACCACAACACGCCAACCACTCTTTTACATATGAACACAGAAAAAAGTAGCAACAAGTATAAAGAAAGTCTGACTTAAACCTTGTACTTTCTTTATTTTCCAGAAATCTGTAATGGAGAATGTGGGAGTAAACATCCTCATAGCAAAGTCAATGACCACAAAGAGACCAATTTTACAATTACTGGATGACGTAAAAAAAAAAAAAGCCAATAGGCCTATATTAAATGAAAGCATGAATACAAATGGCAGAATAATCTGTAAATCAAGCCAAAACTTGTTTACTGCTGTGGAATGTAAACATAAGCAAATCAATACTTGTCAACATTTGTTTATTTGTCAGAATAAATAATGAAATGTATTTCTAAGGAAACCATGTGTTTTGAAATTGATGGCCTTACTATTTCCTCTAGACAGATTTTGCTGAATTGTTTAAAGGAGTGAGGTATAACTTTTAACCAGGTTTTTGTGAATTGTTTAGATGAGTGAGGAATAACATTTAACAGGTTTTTGTGAATTGTTTAAATGAGTGAGGTATAACATTTAACAGGTTTTTGTGAATTGTTCAAATGAGTGAAGTATAACATTTACCAGGTTTTTATGAACTGTTTAGATGAATGAGGTATAATTTTTAACTCTTTCAGTCCCAAGTGATTGAATTCAGCACTGCATCTCCTAAAGATTTTGTACCTTAGAGGTTTGGTTTGTACAATTAATCAACATCATGGCACGAGTAGGCAACCATCAGTCCCTAGAGACCATGGAGTGGTACCACTGGACTTGGGAACAGTGTCTGCTACGACTGTACATTCCAATGCGGAAGTGGCATTCTTTGTCCTATAGTCCACATCAAGTGTGCATTGTCTAATGTAATTTAACATTCAACTTTGATGGTTTTGTAGTAGCCTCAGATGCAGCTGATGCCGAGGTTTTTAGAGATGCATGAACACATATGCCAGTCGACAAGGCACATTGTGAGGATGACATAATGTTATGTGAATCTTTTACCCCAGAACTTTGGATCAGTTATCGAGTATATATAGTTCAGGAAGTTCCAAAAATAATCCCCACACACACACACGCTCGTATGCATGCATGTATGCATGGATGCACGCACACATGCATGCATGTACGCATGCATGCATGCACACACGCACACGTGTCTGCGCACACACACCACACACACACCCTACACAGACACCACACATATACACACACCACACACACCACACCACACACACAAACACACCACACACACACACACATCACACCACACACACATCACACCACACACACACACCATTAAAAAAAGCTCCTTCACTTTTTATGCCCAGCAATCAGCTTCAGTCAAATTTTTGGACACAATTTTCACTGATAGTTTTGCTAAAGAATTTAAATGGGCAAAATGTATTTACATCTTTGAATGAATGCAAAAGAAGATTAACTTTGTCTTGTCGGTCATCAATTTTCAACTCTGCAATCATGTCTTTGAAACTGAGAGAAATGCAGTTTTTGTTGTCTCTCCCACCCCTTTTTTTTCTTTTCTAAAGCAGTGATTCTCAATCTTCCTAATTTGGCGACCCTTTAATACAGTTCCTCATGTTGTGAAAACCCACCAAAACACAATTATTTTCGTTGCTACTTCATAATTTCAGTGAATATGTTTGTCTGATGGTCTTAGGCGCTCATGAGAACAAGTCGTGCAATGCCCCATAGGGTTCGCGACCTACAGGTTGAGAACCGCTGTTCTAACGGGCCTTACACTGGTGAGAGAATATATATTGCATCAATCAATGAACTGCTTTCCATTTTTATTTTACCGCTGTGAGAATGAAACCCACTGATCACCGTTTGAAGATGGTACAAATTCACAAGCACGTCGTATCTGTCTAGGTCAGTGGTTTTCAAATTGGGGGGTGGGGTGTACGCCCTTAATGAAGCGCAAGGAAGTTTCAAGGGGGCGTCAAGCGATTTTAAACTCAGTTAATTTTTAGGCTACTTGTAATAATCTGTCACACTATCTCTGTTTTTAGTTTAATTGTAAATAAACATTTTCAAAACTATTGATTAAAAGACGAAACAGGCATTTATCATCAAGACAAGATAGTCCCAGCCACCCAGGTATAACTGGACACTAAATTACCAGTTGTTGGTCATTGTTTTTTTTTGTTTTTTGTTGTTGCTTGACAGTTTGATTTATGTCGATATTTTTTCTCAAAATTCTTGTTAAAAGTGCTTAGGATAATCTTTGTGTCCTTGTAAAAAAAAAATCTTATACATATCTGGCTTTTACTTTAGTTGCTTTTAGTTGGGAAAAAAAGGAAGTGGGGGGGGGGGGGGGGGGGCGTGGGTTTCCTGCCATCCAATCAAAGGGCGCTACCTGAATACTGTTGAAAACCACCCTTCTGTGGAGCAGCGACAGAATTACAGATTCTGCAGCAGTCAACAATACAGTCCTGATTTTGGCCAGCTGAAAGGTCATATAATTTGTTTCGGTCTGTGTAGATGGCTTTATTAACTCTTTCGCGGCCTTTCAGTTCATCATACTTTCGTTAGTTAGTTTTAATACACTGCTGATTTCTGACTTTTTTAATCCAGATAATTGTTGCATTAACTCATTAATCCAAATTCCTAATTTTGTACAATTAGCACACAAGGTCCCAATATGGGATGCAATGTTTCCTTATGTTAATGCCACACCCTGGCTGTTGCTAGGAGCCCTAATATAACCCAATCTATGGGTTGAACTAGGTTTCTGAGACCTACCCCCGGGTGATCCTTATCATAATGGTGTTACTTTGTTTCACCGCGTGTTTATCGATCGGTGTGATGTCCTGGTGGGGTTGAACGTGTTATTATTTCAACCCTTTTAGGTGCAAACACTGTCTCAGAGACCTTCTTACTGCCATCAAGGCAAATATCTCGTTGACTGCTCATAGACAGAAACGTCAATCCTCATACACAATTAAATCAACACTGTCAGAGCGCACGCATCAGTCTTTGATATAATTTAGCACAAGCAGTCGGCAATTTGTTCGCTTCAGAGGTGGCTCGCTAACCCTACCAACACCAAACAGCCGCCTTTCTTTACAATCGCTACGCACGCCCCAGTTATTCCTAGGCATTAACCGGGTCTGAATTAACAGGCTCTGATCTAAACTCTTTCCTACATTTATGCACCTTACAATGTGACCAAGGAGCGACTGGCCCGACGGTTACAGCGTCGGGATCTGATGCAGGAGACCTGAGTTCGACCCCGGGTAAGGGGATGTAGTTTTTTTTTTTTTGTCTGAGGCAAAATTATACTCCCTAACCTGCACAATCCGTGGCGACAGCACTAGTTAGGCGGCCCTTAATCCTCAGTCTCAAGGCTCTCTTGTCTACACTGGCCTAAAAAATGGTAAAACACAATTACACTGTGATTGTTGTGCTACTGCATGGCTGTCACGAAACGATCTCAGTGATTCCAGAAGTTAGTACTTGTAATAAGTTCTTCTGGTTATTGAGAGACAAGAGACTATGCCCTTAAACCAAATGTTACTTTAAACCGTATTGATTTAAACGTTTCCAGTCCTTAGTCCAGACAAAGCGACTGAACCTTAGGTAATATTACCTAAAACTTTACACTGTAGCTAGGAATTCTATTCTCATGCCAGTGTCAGAATGTTATCTCCTGACCAGACTGTAAAGACTGAGGGGGGCCCTTTTGAACAGGTAAATTGAGTAGACGCTAGACATTGTGGAGCCGGGAGGTCGGAGTTTCACACGTCAGTGTAAGACTAGGGAGAACGAGGTGGAGAACGAGGTGGAGAACGAGGTGGAGAACGAGGTGGAGAACGATGTGGAGAACGAGGTGGGGAGGAAGTGGAGAATAAGCTGAAACAGGCAGACAACAGGCAAGGAAGAGTTGGACAAGCTTGACAGTTCCTCACGGCTGTCAGAGGCTTATAAGTTGAGTTAACCCCTTTATGTTAACCTTTTATCATCATTATCATACCACTCTAAACCCCGAGCTGTTTGTCTCGCTGAAGCGTATCACTTTCATTAACCAGTCACTGTTTGTGTAAATCAACAAACTGGGAATTTCATTGTAGTAAATAAAGCTGTATGTCAAGTTTTAAACTACATAGTTTGTTAAATTCCAAATGTCTGTTCTTACATGTTTAATTAAACTTTTAGGATAGAATAACATTTGGTGGGGGCTCATATAATATGATAATAATTCTTTAATTATTAATAATAACACCGGGAGAAGGTAGATGACGAAGGAATCACTTGCCCTGTCTAATAATTCATTTAGTATGTTAGACATCTAAAATTCCTTGCTTTCTCTTGTGGGTACCAAGTTCAGCTAATGTTAATATACTTAACGAGCCAATATGGCTGTTTTCTTGGATATCCAGGACTTTGAGAGCAACATAGCTAAGATTTTAGTTCGGTTTATCTAGTGGAGAGAATGTGTTAAAAGGAAGATCCCTACTCAACAACATAAACATTTAAACCACGCGTCACGTCACACTGGCGAGCTCGCCGAGATTTGGACGGGGCTAATTACTCCTAGACTAACGAAAGTAAATTTATTAAATTTAACTTTAACTCTTCTGCCAGTATATTCTAAATTCAAATTAGTAATTTATACATGGGGAGAGATTACAGAGTAATAAATAACTTTTTACTAAAATAAATAAATGGACAGTATCATGTCTTATCATTGATCACTTCATAACCATTGATTATTGTTTATTTAGTAAATTTTAATGTTGATGATTATTATATTTGCTTGCATGTTTCATAATTTGATATAGATTGTAGAGCATTATATGTTGACATCATATCATTGATACTTATGCTTAGTGACTGAATGTAAAATCACATCATATCATTTATTGGTGTATCCTCTGTGCTGCTATACTATTCTAAAAGCTGTCAGTCTGGTAGGCCACTTTGATTTATTTACATCTTTGTGCGGCTGTCATTGGCTACTCTTTTGCCCAGTTTACCTTGCTCTGATATATTCTTCTAATCTGGACTCGGGGTAGTATTTTATTTATCTCTAGATAGATCTAATAAGATAGAATGGACTTACGCACCGAGTTCCTAAAAGATGTAATGGAAGATCGGGATAGCAGAGGGTAGAGTGGGAGCGCAGTTAGAATCATATGTTAAAGGCCATATGGATACTTTCGATTACATGAGTGCCCGTAATGCTGCAGAGAAGAAACGCCAGTTGGAGAAAGAAGAATATGACTCGATGCTTGCTCGTCATGCAGCAGAGAGGCTAGAAGAAGAGAGAATGCGGCAACTTGAAGAAGAAGAATATGCTAGACAGTTGAAACTCGAAGAGGAGGCAGCTGTTGAAAGAACGAGGCGTTTTCAAGAAAAGCTGCGTAACTATAAACCTCATAGGCAGACGAATAGAGAACTGCAGTTAGATACAGGGAACGGTGAGAACACTATTAGGGTAGTTGAGGGAACTGACAACTCCCATACTGACACTCTGGTAGAAAGGTCTGGGACTCACTCTCTCAATGGAGAGGTGTGTACTATTCTGCCAAACGGTACCTCATCAAGTGATGAAGTATTAGACCATCCACGACCTTGCCTCACCCCTCTTATTCCTAATAGGGACAGAGCTGACATTAAGAAGAACTTTTCTGTAGGGATGACCGGATCTACATTGCTGGCCCCATTTACTTCCATTCTTAAGCCTAAAAGGAAAAGATGGAGTAAGAAACAGAAATCTTCAAAAGGGACCGGATCTACATTGCTGGAACCCCTTACTCCCATTATCTCAGATGAGATATATGAGAGCACACCCCGCAGTAATCACAAGCGTGATAACTGTTCTGACCGTCGACATACTGGTTCGACTGGCACACCAGCCATTAATGAGGACGAGGGCAAAGACTTACCCAACTCCCATAATCCCTTTGGTCCTTCCAAACAAGAAGAAGAAGTAAAGCAGACTAATGTAGGGAATAACACTAAACCTGTTTCCCCTATTTCCCTTGATGCGATTGCATACAAAATAGAAATAGTTAGTTCTGACTTTTCGCCCAAAGTAGTTGACTGTTATGGCCGCAACAAATACCCTTATTTGCCTCCACTAGACTTGGTATGTGAAAGCCAAACCAGGGCGGAGATAACAGATAAGGAGGATAGTTCTCTTAAGTTCTTGACGACCTTAGAAACAGTGAGTAAACAGGACATTGCTGCAAGTCCCGTGCACTCTGATACTGGACAGACAGAAATGTTTGCCATTGATGAAGAAGAAGGTACTTCTTGTGTGCAGGGAGACAAATTGTCTCTATCCTGTACAGCTGGGGCGACAGGGATACTTCTGATGAAGGACCCTGAAGCGGAACAAGCCATAAATAGTAGGGAACCCCAACATTCTGGTCTTGTATTACTCTTCGCTTCGAAGGAAGTGACAGGGGTATCTCAGCTGATAGTGGAAACTTCATTGCGAAGAAATGCCACTTTACTGTCTGCAGGAAACCCTGAGTTTCCTAATGATTTGACTGTACCCCCTGACTTGATTTCGTGCTCTGATTCTGGACTGATCTTAATGAAAGAGAATTCCACCCGGACAATTTGTAAAACAGATAGGATGCACCTAGGAGGAAACAAGTGGACACTCCTTCAAGAAATCGGCAGTGGTCAGTTGTACTCACGGCATGCTGTCATGATGAGTGACTATATCCCTCAATTTGAGAGGAGATTTATGACAGATTTTTCCAGGATCTGTAGATGTAGGAAAAGAGAATCCTACCTGACTACAACTCATCCTTTTCGGAGAGCACTTCAGGCCCTCCCTATGCTAATAGGGCGTGGCGAAGTGAGGAAATGGACAGGGATTATCAATCAACGATGTCGAGGAATCCCATTGTTGAAGCGGAGATCGATTCTTATCCTGTGGGAGAAGAAACCTCCAGATAAATGGATATTACTGAGCGGCTGCTCAGAATATCCGCATGATTCTAGGACTAAGGACTTAGCCTGGAATGAGGGACAATTGGTGACTGTACATCGATGCAGGACATCACGATTCCACAAGGAATACTGGAACAATACTGGAGATGACAGGTTGTACTAACATTCTTGGGAATCACTGAGTATCGTAAAATTGGTCTTAGTGGCTGCGACCAACTTAACGGAGGGCCTGTCACGAAACGATCTCAGTGATTCCAGAAGTTAGTACTTGTAATAAGTTCTACTGGTTATTGAGAGACAAGAGACTATGCCCTTAAACCAAATGTTACTTTAAACCGTATTGATTTAAACGTTTCCAGTCCTTAGTCCAGACAAAGCGACTGAACCTTGGGTAATATTACCTAAAACTTTACACTGTAGCTAGGAATTCTATTCTCATGCCAGTGTCAGAATGTTATCTCCTGACCAGACTGTAGAGACTGAGGGGGGGGGGGGGGGGCCTTTTGAACAGGTAAATTGAGTAGACGCTAGACATTGTGGAGCCGGGAGGTCGGAGTTTCACACGTCAGTGTAAGACTAGGGAGAACGAGGTGGAGAACGAGGTGGAGAACGATGTGGAGAACGAGGTGGGGAGGAAGTGGAGAATAAGCTGAAACAGGCAGACAACAGGCAAGGGAGAGTTGGACAAGCTTGACAGTTCCTCACGGCTGTCAGAGGCTTATAAGTTGAGTTAACCCCTTTATGTTAACCTTTTATCATCATTATCATACCACTCTAAACCCCGAGCTGTTTGTCTCGCTGAAGCGTATCACTTTCATTAACCAGTCACTGTTTGTGTAAATCAACAAACTGGGAATTTCATTGTAGTAAATAAAGCTGTATGTCAAGTTTTAAACTACATAGTTTGTTAAATTCCAAATGTCTGTTCTTACATGTTTAATTAAACTGTTAGGATAGAATAACATTTGGTGGGGGCTCAAATAATATGATAATAATTCTTTAATTATTAATAATAACACCGGGAGAAGGTAGATGACGAAGGAATCACTTGCCCTGTCTAATAATTCATTTAGTATGTTAGACATCTAAAATTCCTTGCTTTCTCTTGTGGGTACCAAGTTCAGCTAATGTTAATATACTCAACGAGCCAATATGGCTGTTTTCTTGGATATCCAGGACTTTGTCTGAGAGCAACATAGCTCAGATTTTAGTTCGGTTTATCTAGTGGAGAGAATGTGTTGAAAGGAAGATCCCTACTCAACAACATAAACATTTAAACCACGCGTCACGTCACAATGGCTTTGGTTAATATGAATTGACAGACCAACGACACTTAACCAGACAAGCCCCTTACACGAACCCCCTAGCTAACATACACAGCTAAGTACCTAGGTGAAAACCACTATAATTAAAGGTTCTTAATTTATAACGTACCCCAAACAGGAAATCCCCGTGGGAAATCCACAGCTGATCTGACAGTCCATTATTTCAAGGGGTGCAAGTGTGCTGTTGTGTGGTGCTTTTGTTGTTGTTGAGTGTTCATCTAGTGTCTTCTAATCCTAACCCTAACCCTAACCCTAACCCTAAACTTGGCTGTAGATAAATCGCGAGAAACTACAACCTGAACACCCTAGAATTTATTGGCAATGTCTTCCGTGACGTTGTCGTGACGTCAGGGGTAAGTTATAAATTAAGTACCTAATTAAACACAATGAACTATCTCTCTATAACACACGCGTTACACTGTCTACTAACACTAAAATTAAAATACCGTCAGTGTTGCATGAAACCACTGACTAACCGTCACTAACTGAAGACAAACACGCAAACATCTAACGGACAAAACACCATATGTCTTTGTCCAAGTCTCTGACAAACTCCCCGAAACACTTCCGTTCTGCCAGTTCTGTCCAGTCTACCTTTCAAAGTAAACTCCGTCCTTGCCTCAGTAAATCCCTAAGTCTCAACTCGTCTACCATGCTTCTCTAGCAGGCAACTCCGTGGACTGTTGAACGCTGAGTCGCTAACCGGTCACCTAAGAACTAGTCCTTCATCCACTATCATCACCCACAGACGTCTTATAGCCACATAGACTATTACCACGCTGGTTACAGTAAACTAGAAGTTTTCAGGATATAATGGGTTACAGAAATTATAGGCTGGTGCGAAAATAGTTTAATAAACACGTTAATTTACCGTGTGAGAATATTTCCCACAAAAAAGCAATGACACCTTATCAACATCGTCTGTTGAAAATGACATAGAACATGTGGGGATGTCTCGAGGACTGCAGCGTCTTCTTCTTCCTCTTGACTGTCCTCTGTTTATGTCGTCAAGAGTTGTAAAGAGAATGTGATGGAGTTTCCTGTTCTTTGCTGGTTGCCTAGCTAATATTATTGTCACACAGCATTTCTGCAGTGTCTCTTTTAACCTCTCCATCCATATCTTTCTTGGTCGGCCTTATAGTCAGCTCTAGCTGCTGGCTTATTTTGTTGCATTCTGACCAGATGACCGAACCATTTGATTCTTTGATGTTCATTGAAATAATTTGTGGGCACTATACCTATAAATTGTTTTAGTTCTTCAAAAGTGACTCTGTTCTGCTCTTTTTTAAAATCCCGCTGCATGTTTTACACATCTCATATCTTGTGATTTTTCGTTAACTTCCCCCCCCCCTATTACAGTCCATGTCTGGCATTGATAGCACAAAGTACGTACGAATGGGGTCCGGCTCGCTAGCGTAGTTGGATAAACCTGACTTCGCGACGACCGGGTGACGAACTCCTTGTGGTCCGGATTTACGCCCGGGGGTAGGCAGAAAAGCCACATTCCTCCCAGATGTACGGTACCTATCATGGAACCAAGGCCGAAGGGTTGTGATATCCAGAGTACCGAGCCAAAGGTTTTACAACTCATGGTTTCCGGATATTTAAAAAAAAAAAAAATATACGAATAGCACCTCTGTTGGGCGAAAACGGCGACAATTTGTGAAGCATGATTACCTAGCCACATCTCCAATGACTGAAGCCATGAAGAGAATAATGCTTCGTGCGCTGCCTACCAAGACGGCCTGGGGGCAGACACGAAACTACTAAGAAATCTGGAGGGGGGCGGGGGTGTGATGGTTAATGTTTAATGGTTAAGGGGTGTGGCTAAAGTGGCTTAAACCTTAATTAAATGCGCATTAATAATAAAAACAATGCTCACTGTCATAGCCCTGTGGGTCAGAGTATAGACAATACGACGTGTAACTGCATGTTGGTGTTTGACGGACCAAAAAGTGCACCAGCGCTCAGCCAGTTGATTTGATGATACGGGGAAAACCCGAGATGCGTGAACACTGGTGCAACGTACACGTTTGACCCGGAGCTGAACGGGGAAAAGAGAACGGTTAGAATGGACGTGCGAGGATGAAGACATTTTTGAGACGTGATTGTATTTTTTTTTGTTAGGAATTGACAGATAGGTTGTGTTAACGTTGTCGTCATATATGTTGGTTAGCTGTTTTTATTCCTCGTGTGCTTGTAGTATGCTAAGACCGCTGTGTTGGGGTTGTACCATGTTTAGGTAGGTGTTCTTGTCCCTGGGTTTATTGGTCTGCGTCTTGTGCTGTCGTTGACATTGTCCGCTAATATTTGAACCACTCACCCTGCATGTGCCACTGAGTCTCGCATGGCGAAGATTGAAGCCTAGTTAGCGCTGAACTACAGGAGGTGGAATCGTGTCCTCTGGTATATCCATGGGAATGGCTCGGGGTGGATAGGTAAATAATATTTAAAATATAACTACTGGCACTGCCCGGGAGTTTCGGATAAGGGACTGTCCATAACTGTGGAGGTTGTTGTAGGTTATGTTGTTCTTTGGTCATCAAAGATGACGTGTGCGCTCCATATGTGTGTGTTTTGAGTGTGTTCTGGTTTAGTGTTTCTGTCACGGGGCCATACATCGAGCCCTAGAATATAGATTCCAGGTCCTTGACACTCAGTCTATCGTATTCTACCCTGGGGCGGAAAGGCTAGCCTTAGAGATAGCTCAACTTGTCTATCAGCAGTTTTCTTTTTGGCTTTGTTTCATTCCAGTTCTCTGTCAATCAGGGATTGTCAGATAGTCTTCCCAGCGAGCCCGGGGTCTTCCTGGAGGTGTGGTTCCTTTGTTCTTGGCTTTGTATACCTACCGTATTCTCTTCCATCCTGCATACACTTTCAAACCATCCTAATTGTGACTGATCCACTCGGGATGAAAGACCTGAATGTCTAGATCACGACTTATTGTCTGATTGATAACAAACAATGATAATTAGATAATAAAATAATTATTACATGCCGAATTGCAAATCAATATAATAATATATTTAATGTTATATATATATATATAAATATATATATATATATATATATATATATATATATATATATATATATATATATATATAAAACTTCTGTATATAGTTAGAGAACCAATTAGCTGCCTTGACACTTTTCGTATGTGGGGGAGGGGGGGGGGAAGAGGGAGGGGGGGGGGGTTGTCTACGGTTTGGTCCAGGCTTAGTTAATAAATCTATACTATTTGTCTCGTTCACATCAACATATTCGGCAGCTGCAGTATCGTAGGAGCTGGACGCTGCCTTCCGGCCTCGAGGTCCAGCGCTCGAATACGAAACCCACGTGTTTTAAATATTTGACATTTAATATTTTGGGGCTAATTTTGCCAGTCTCTAATTTGTTTTGAAGGTCAAGATCAGAAGATGCCGACGAACACAATTTTGAGATATCCAAAGCTAATTTAAAATAATCATACGCCAGGCTCGCTAGCGTAGTTGGCTAAACCGGATTGCGCGGTGACCGGGTGACGAACACCTTGTGGTCCGGGTTCACATTTCTCCCAGATTTACGGTATTTATCATGGAATCAAGGCCAAAGGGTTTCGATATCCATAATACCTAGCCTAAAGGTTAACAACTCATGGCTTCTGGATACTAAAAAAAAAAAAAAAAATTATAATAATAATCATACGCCCCTCACAGGCTATCTTTCTTTCCTCTTGAGTTAAAGGTTTGTCATACAATGAAGAACTTTGTGAAAAACTCGTTACTTAATTTTTATCAAGTACTACGTGACGCGACCGAGTAAAGATTACAAAAATGATGGGACACACTTTAGCTATAAATTTACCAGCGTGTGTATAAACAAAACAAGTTTAAACAAATTCTCTTAGTCTGTTCGTGTGTGTGAATATATATACATGCGGAACAAATTTTGTATCCCGTATAACAATTTAATCCAGTACCGTGTTCTAACGTATTCGTTTGAATATAGAGACAGTCGGGGGGAAAAAAACATACTTCAGAATTTACAACATAAACATGGAGCTCTCCGGGAAAGTTGTCTTCATAACTGGCGGAGCTCAAGGTCTTGGCAAAGCCTACACGGAAGCTCTGCTTGAGAAGGGGGCACAAGTGAGTATACAAACCTTGCTGTAGTTGTCTATTGATCAGGTGCCGTCTTTACAATAAAGGTTGGCTGAAAAGGATTTCAAGCACTATCTGTCGCCTCTTGCAGGGGCGCCGGAACAAAAATGGGGGGGGGGGGGCCAGTTACATTGAGCCTTCTACAACTATTAAAGGTGGGGTGGGAGAATGAGTCCTCCAGTAGATTTCACCCACATCCTATCTGATATGAACATCGAGGAGAATTAGCTCAGAAACAGCCTCCTCTCATATTGAGCATCACCGTGGCCTAACGAGACGGCTGATGGGAGTGCAGTATCCTGAAAACGAGGCATAGACCGAACTCCGCAAAGTTGGATACAAGACGCTGGAGATGCATTGGCTCTACAATCACACCAGGCTGAACAACTAGCTCATGATACATTTTTCTTTACGTCCTTTTTAGAACGTAATTTCTGGCTATTTGAAGCCCCACTCTGGCTTTTGCCGGGGGCCGCAATATAGGCAGGCCATAAATATGGCCAATTGTCTGAACGCGGTTTCTGGGACCTCTCCACGGCGATCCTCATCAACATGGTGGCACTTTGTGTCATCGGATGTTTATCGCTTGTGTGATGTCCTAGTGGGGTAGAAAGTCAGTCAGTCAGCCAAGAACTAGAGAAGAAAATGGCAGGCGTGCTGTGAAGAGCGCGACGTCGTGTAAAAGAACTGCTGATTGACGAGGGTGGGATCTAACAAATCCACATGTTTTCTGTTTCGATCCAGCGAATTACCTTAATATATTCGTTTGTTTATTTACACTTTCAGGTCTTCAAATCGCATGTGGTTTAGTCTGTGTAAACATGTTTTCAAAACAATGTTTTTTCCGTAATGAATTTAAATAATGCGGATACGAACAATACATTACACAATTTATTGCTAGGCATATTTCGCTGTATGTCATCAGGTGCGTTACTACAGAGTTACATCAACATAAAATAAAGCACAAAACTGAATAATTTCAACTGAAATGCGAATAGTTTCTTCCGAGATATTGTGTCTGTTTCATGGCCGCCGGAAGCTCACCTTGTTCGTTGAATGAAATATAATCATTTGCAAGCATTTTGTTTTCAAAAAGCTCTGCCTGAGTAAGATTTAGACTTGCTGTGTTCAGTATGTCTGATTTATATATTTGTTACATCATCATCAAGTAGCAGGTCCTTTTGCAGAACGTCGCTCGTATCACGATATGCCTGAAAGAAACTCGGTCTCTCGCCAGCTCTCCCTCCTCATGCACTTTCATACTTAAGGAGTCACTTATATCCTGTGCCCATCTTCGTGTTGGTCGGTCCCTGCCCGCCTTCCTGGTACCATGCCTTCTGCTATAGTTTTTTTCCCCCATCCGTCGTGGCGCTTGTTATGACCCAAATATGTTAGCTTCCGAGACAGGATGCTGTTTTTTAGCCAATCTTCCTTGATGTTTAGATCTTTCAAGATGTCAGTATTTCTCCTCTTCTTTGTCTAAGATATTCTGAGAATCTTTCTATAGCATTTCAGCTCAAAAATATTATTTACACTGGCTTTAATTATGCATAACTTATTCCTATCCAGGTTTTCTTTGGAGACGTGAACGCAGTCATGGGTGCAGAGACTTTGAAAGAATTGCAGGAAAAATATGGCGCCAAAAATGTCAGATTTGCTGCTTTTGATGTCACAAATCACCAACAGTTTCAAGGTAAGAAATTTTTGAAAACTTCAAGCACCGGGGACTCTTTGAGGCCACGACTAGGACACGTCATGTAGCAGGTCGTTTGCAGCACGTCGCTCTTATCACTAGTTGCTGCTACTTCTGTCCTTCGCCGGTTCTGCTTCGTGGATTTCTGTCTTCAAAAACAGAAGGCTAGCTAGAGAAACAAGTACCCACAGGAGTCTGATATTTCTACCTAAAGTTGCAAATATCGCAGCCATTTTGTAAACGGGCAGAACACATCTACATCTTCAGCTGAAAGCAGAAGAAGAAGTCTTTGATAATAATAATATTAATATCTTATGTCCATCTTGCTGGCCTTTGCATCGTCTTCCATCAATGACGCTTTCCATTATTGTTCGGTCTAAGCCGCTGCTATGTTTACTGGGCCAAAGCAGTTTCAGTTGCAGAGAGGCATGTGTATTGTGTGTGCGCGCGCGCGTGTGTGTGTGTATGTTTGAGAGAGAGAGAGAGACAGAGAGAGAGAGAAAGAGCGAGAAGAAAGACATAACTTAACATGCTCATGTTACTATCAGACAATGTATTGAAGTTACTGTAAGACAATGTTGTATTGAAGTTACTGTAAGACAATGTTGTATTGAAGTTACTGTAAGACAATGTTGTATTGAAGTTACTGTAAGACAATGTTGTGTGTTGTTCGTCAGTCACAAGTGATGAGGACCACTCTTGCTTCCATCCGTCATTAACTGAATGTTTTGTGAGCCTGGAGGTGACTTGTAAGTCCAATGCGTGCCAGAAAGATTTTATGATAATAAGTACAGGACACGTACTGAAGTTACTGCCAGTATTGTTGTATTGGGGCTATTGTCAGACAATATTGTACTGAAATTACTGTCAGACTGTTACTCTTCCAACACTTTCAGTACCAGAAGTTTTAGCAGCAGATGTTCAAGAAGGGACTACAAAAAGCCTTTTACAAAGCTTTAATTTCATTAAGTGCAATAATTACACAGAGTTGAAGTGGCTAGATGGTACAATATGCTGTAACAAGATGAAAATAAACACATTACGGAATGTCTGAGATTCATTTGGGCATTTGATACGAGGCCGTCACCCACCATGCGTTACTTGGCATTCAGAGAGTTAACCGCCCATGCCTTTGTGTTTTGTGTGTGTGTTACAGACGCATTTACCCAGGCGGTGTCCGAGTTTGGCCATATAGATATTATGGTCAACAACGCTGGCATCATGAACGAGGGCAGCTGGCAGCTCATGATTAACATCAATGTTGTAGGTAACCTTTCAGAAATACGTTTTTTATACCTTCTTTTTTTATGATCTCTGTTGCTACACTTAAGAACGTTGGTAATCTTGTCACTAAAGTACTAGTGTACTAAGACAGTGGCCTGGAGTTCATTTCCTAATAATGGCGACAATATTATTTGATACCATGAAACGATTTCAAACAAAACGAAAAGTAGAACCACTGAGCTTCACAATATCACAAACGACAAGTGAGCGTTGCAGCTAGAATACACACACACACACACAACTATGTCTGAACACGAATACACAAAATCGCTTAACTGATCTATCTCCAACATAAATGGCATTTCTGCTGGTCAGTAGCTCTGGCATGTATGTTTCCACCGGAAGTAGATCTTACACGCTTGCTGCCACCTGAAAAAAAAAAAATACTGGCCAGAAAACACAGCGAGAAACAAGGACCGTAACTCAAAGATATTAGAAAAAACTGTTGGATGTTAAATTCCTTTAGATGAATTGACGCCCATGAGATGAGAGGGACGAAACAGTTCTCGAGAGACTTACGGACTCTGTTAGTGGGGAAAAACCGAGACACTTCTGTATTAAATGATCCCAGCATGGCTCTACAGCTGAACAAGCCTCACAATATTAATTTTAGCACACCCCCCCCCCCCGCCTCTCCCTCCCCCCATTTCCCAGGAGCTTAAAGACGACAGCATTTGAATACGACCGTAACAAACTAAAGCACCTCATCTGCAGGCTCAACTACCACATGCATAAAATAACGATTGTACTGTCCCCACAGAGTGTGCCTGTCAGACGGAATCTCAAATACCTGAGCACATTCTTCAGATCTGTCCACTCTACTTACAAATTGGAAAAAAAAAAAACATGGCCTCATGAGCAAAGTATGCGTAGCAAGCTTTTGGGAACCATGAAAGACCTGCGAGTTCATAGAGGCAACCCATCTGACTGACCTTAGCATACGAAACCGAACGTAAAGACGAAAAAGAAGGAGGAGGAGGAGGAGGAGGAGAAGAAGAAGAAGAAGAAGAAGAAGAAAGCAGAAGAAGAAGAAGAAGAAGAAAAAGAAGAAGAAGAAGAAGAAGAAGAAGAAGAAGAAGAAGAAGAAGAAGAAGAAGAAGAAGAAGAAGAAAAAGAAAAAAGCAGAAAAAGAAGAAGAAGAAGAAAAAGAAGAAGAAGCAAAAGAAAAAGAAGAAAAGAAGAAGAAGAAGAAGAAAAAGAAGAAGAAGAAGAAGAAGAAGAAGAAGAAGAAGAAGAAGAAGAAGAAGAAGAAGAAGAAAGAAGAAAAAAAGCATAATAATAATAATAATAATAATAATAATAATAATAATAATAATAAGAAGCAAAAGAAGAAGAAGAAGAAGAAGAAGAAGAAGAAGAAGAAGAAGAAGAAG
>CAJHNH020000034.1:242500-265000 GCA_905116865.2 Candidula unifasciata
TCTGCATTGCTTGCGGTGGCTTCTTACCCCGCCCCCTGTTCTACATTGCTTGCGATGGCTTCTTACCCCGCTCCCGTTCTACATTGCTTGCGGTGGCTTCTCACCCCGCCCCCTGTTCTACATTGCTTGCGGTGGCTTCTTACCCCGCCCCCTGTTCTACATTGCTTGCGATGGCTTCTTACCCCGCCCCCGTTCTACATTGCTTGCGGTGGCTTCTCACCCCGCCCCCTGTTCTACATTGCTTGCGGTGGCTTCTTACCCCGCCCCCTGTTCTACATTGCTTGCGGTGGCTTCTTACCCCGCCCCCTGTTCTACATTGCTTGCGATGGCTTCTTACCCCTCCCCCTGTTCTGCATTGCTTGCGGTGGCTTCTCACTCCGCCCCCGTTCTACATTGCTTGCGATGGCTTCTTACCCCTCCCCCTGTTCTACATTGCTTGCGGTGGCTTCTCACTCCGCCCCCGTTCTATATTGCTTGCGATGGCTTCTTACCCCTCCCCCTGTTCTATATTGCTTGCGGTGGCTTCTCACCCCGCTCCCTGACAAAGAAGCCACTGACAAGGAACGTAGAAATCCAAAATTTCGCAATTTTGATACTCACCAACCGTCGGGTAAGCGTCACAACGTGGAAATAACCTTGCACGTAAGTGATGACAGCATGAGAAAAGAGACAATGGGGATTGAGAACTTATGGGAGTGTTCCGAGTGCTGTGATGTTCTGGATTCCTTATTCAACATTCAGCTCAAGTGAGAAGTAAAACAAGAAGTAAAGGCTATTTTACGCTAGTTGTGCAGCAGGAAAATGGGAGAGGGGGGCGGGCTGGTTGTCCCCAAAACGGATGAACTTTGGCCATATTAAGTGTCATGATGGCTTGGAGAGAAGGGTCTTGGAGAGTACAATTTCCAGGAACAGCGCAGAGGCAGGCCTCCATGAAGGTGATGGAAACAAGACATTTGAAGATTCATTGTCCATGGTTCTGGTCTAAGCTTTTCGCACAGTGCAACATCTTTCAAGTAGATCTTGGTGCTGACTGCACAGTTCTTTGGCAAGACCATCTCCATCTGACAGATGGAGACGGTCTTTACTCCAGCAAGATGGTTGGGGTTCTGATGCTTAAGTCTGTTTCTTTTCTATCCTTTTTTTTTAAATTTTAATGCAGAGGGTGACTTTGTAGTCTTTATAATTTCTCATACTGTAGAAGAGTTTTGTATTGTCTTCTAAGTTCAAGTGGTTTAGTAGAGAAGGGTGACTATGCTCTTTGAATTACTTAGCTTTAGACCCCACTTTTCAGTCCAGGCTTCCACACTTTCCAATTTTCTGTAACAGAAATGAGGCTGTAGTCGTGTATTCGGAGGCTGTGCAAACTGCACATTCGCATGTAGGGTATTAGAAACACGCTGGTGGCATGCTGTTGTAATATCATAAATGTAAACAAGGAACAGGGTTGGTGCGATCGCTGTGCCCTGAGGAACTCCTCTTAGTTTTGACAGTGTGCCAACGTGTCCATCAATTCTGAATCTGGCCCTACGTTGGAAAAAGGAAGTCTTTGATCCACTTGAACATGTGCACAACTCCTGCCCGTAGCACGAAAGCACGAGAGAGGTCAAAGAAGGCAACAAGAACTGTCTTTTTTAATCTATGGAAGATATTCTCAATGTCCTGTGCCAGATACGTCAACTGGTCTTCTATGTTTCTGTGCTGTCTGTATCCCGTCTGTGTAGTGGTGATTACCGAGTTTGTCTCCAGGAACTACATTAGTCCATTGTTAACTAGTTTTTCCCCATCAGTTTTCCCACAACTAAGAAAACTGATTGGTCTTTAGCTTTCTGAGTCTCTTCTGTTTCGACATTTTTTTAAGGATAGGCTGGTTGAGGGTTTCCTTCCAGGCTGACGGTACTACACCTTTCTGCCAGCTCTGGTTGTAAATTCAGATGAGAAACTCCTTGGCAATATGCCCAAGATGAGAGAGACATTCGTTTGTAATGCCGTCAGCCCCAACTTTTCTGAAATGCAGGCCTCAGTTGTTTTCAAGTCTTTTATTCTTTGCATGGGAATATAGATCAAACTTTTCTTCTGATATGGTTGTAGCGAGTATATCTGCTACTACCCTGCCAGTAACCGCCCCTTTTACTGTTTGGGGTACATCTGCGGCTTTTTCTGTCTTTTATTCAGGCTTTTCGCGAGATTCCACAGACATAAAGTGTCCTTCTCGAGGTTAAATGATGCCGTCTCTTTTATGCATGATTTCCCTCATCTGTTGATCTCTCCCTTTGATGAAAGCTGCTTTTGCTCTTTTATGAATTATAACATTTTTGCCTGAAGGATCCTTCTCCACATTTTCCCTCCTGGTACCCAGTTTAGAATCGACAGCGTCCAGTTCACGAGACGAGTAGTTTAACGTTTTTTTTTCTGCCCCGTGGTATGTTACCCACGGCTGCATTTAAAATAGTTGTGTTGAGGATCTTCAGCATGGCGTTTGGTTCCAATCTTTTGAAGAAGACTATCCAGCTGTCGTCCAGCTAGAAAGTGAAAAGGCTTTAGTTAGCCTTCTTGTAGTTCCAGCTAGGCCTGCGATCACTGACTCCCAGCTGTTGACATACATCCAGGCTGGTAACTTTCTCCACATACTCAGTTGCTATCGCCAAGTCTGGGGTGTTAGTTTTCCTAAATGATCGAGAGTAATGTGTATCTGGGTCAGTAGGCTGAATTATCAGAACCAGAGTCTTGCTGACGATCCAATTTTCTACCTCTTCTCGTTTTGCACCGAGGTCTGTGTAGCCCCAGCTGGGCGAGTGTCTGTTTAAGTCTCCGACAGCAATCCACTCTTGTGTGTTTGTTTGGATGGGTCCTAGATCAATATCTCTGTTTGGTGGGGAATAGATATTGCATACTGAGACATTTCCCCTTACACCCTAATAGTGACTGTGATAAACTCTGTATCCCCACACTGAGATCTCTGCGTTTCCAAAGCTGTGATCGTGTTCTTGACAGCAGTCAAGAGTCCTCCTTTTGGACGATCTGACCTGTCAAGTCGGAAGATTTAGTATCCTCGGAAAGAGAATCTGTGTGCACTTGTGAGGTGAGTCTCTTGGATGCAGCATATGTCAATATCGTGCTGCTTCAAGAAATCCAGTGCATGATTGTCAGTTTATGTCCAGCTGTGTTAGTTTGTTCTTCCCTGGTCCCTCTAGAAGATTCAGAGGTTGTGGCTGTAGTAGCTTGGCGTGGGCTTCTTCGAGGCAGGAGGCCCGGCGCCATCCCTACCCGGCCAGGTCCCATAGGAATGACACCATAACGTAATAATGTTGTTTGCATGACCATATCGCTAGTGTGTAGATGCCCGATTGTGTCAAGTAGGCTGACATTTTCCGACTTCGACGGCTGAGATTTATTTTCAGGATTCCCCCTCCCATAGGCTGGTTGCCTTACATGGCTTATGAGCTCTACCTACCCATATTTTCTGTCAGGATTTGTTGCCCTAGCTTCTGTGCTTACAGGAACTTCCACAAGGCAGTGGTGGTTTGGGATTCGATGTGTCTTTCCTGTAGATGAATTGCCTTTCAGTGCTTTTGAGCATTGTCTACCCAGGATGGTTTCCGCTCACTTAGTTTTGTCAGTCAGCCAAGACTGTTGCCCGGCATAAGTGAGCTAGGTAAAGAAATAGGGCTCAAGGAATTCAAACCACTAAGAAAGGATCTGACTGTCCCCCTTCTCGAGGTACTAGCCTTATCTTTTTATCCTACACGCATAACAGTGGATGAACAACCATAGATTTGCGTCAGAATTTACAGCTTGTAAACGCTAAGAAGAAGAAGCAGAAGAAGAAGAAGAAGAAGAAGAAGAAAAGGAAAAAGAAAAAGTAGTAGTAGTAGAAGAAATAGAAAAAAAAAAGAAGAAGAAGAAGACGAAGAGGAAGAAAAAACATAAGAAGAAGCAGAAGAAGAAGAAGAAGAAGAAAATGAAGAAAAAAAAAGGAAGAAGAAGAAGGAGAAGAAGAAGAGGAGGAAAAAGAAGTAGTAGTAGAAGAAATAGAAAAAAAAGAAGAAGAAGAGGAAGAGGAAGAAAAAACAGAAGAAGGAGAGGAAGAAGAAGAGAAAAAAGAAAAAGAAGTAGTAGAAGAAGAAGAAAAAGAAGAAGAAGAAGAAAAAGAAGAGGAAGAAAAAAAAAAGAAGAAGAGGAAGAGGAAGAAAAAAGAAGGAGAAGAAGAAGAGAAAAAAAAAGTAGTAGAAGAAGAATAAGAAGTAGAAGAATAAGAAGAAGAATAAGAAGAAGAGGAAGAAGAAGAAGAAAAAAGAAGAAGAAGAAGAAACAGAAGAAAAAGGAGAAAAAAGAGAAGAAACAGAAGAAGAAAACGAAGAAGAAAAAGAAGTTCTGTAATTCATTTTTGTGGGGTCATTGCTCAGCTCCAGTACGACCTGGCTGCCCTGGGAGTTGAGTTTGGCATCCTGTGCCCCGAAGCTGCAGCCACGGATCTCATACTGAAACTGGACAGTGATAAAATACATTTCTTCGACAAGGTGAAGGAAACCATTGAGGAGAACACGATGCCGTAAGTAGAGACATCGTGGTGTATGTGTGCGTGTGTGTGTGTGTGTGTGAGACCGAGTTAGCTATTGATAGACTGTGAGTACTAAGTTTATGTTGTGTTTGTATTAGGGCTGTACCGAATATTCGCTTCGAGGCCGAATAGTGGACCTAAAAACTATTCGGTATTTGGCCGAATACTTGCGGTCGGGCCGAATACAGATAGTGGTTACCTTACACCAGTTTCTAGACTGGTGGAAAATAAACAGGTCAAGATTTCCCACCTTGGTTCATACTGTCAAGCGTTATCTTTGTGCACCACCTACGATCGTACCAAGTGAACGTCTGTTTAGTACAGCTGGAAATACCTAGTAAGACGAGAAGCTGCCCTAATGCTGACAACATGGAATGAATGTTTTTTTTTTTCCTGAAAACTAATGCCACTTTCATGCGTTAACTAAGCTGTCAGTGACAATTTACAAGTTTAGTCACTTGTGATAAAACTAAGAATACTTTCATTCCAAGACATTAGTTGCCACAGACTGACTAACTGAAGGATGCAAAATATAAAATGTTTTTACATGTTTACTATTCTGTACTATATTTTGTGAAGTAAAAGTTCAGCGTACATTTGACATTTTAAATGTTTTTTTTTTAAATATTTATTTTTATACACTACACTATTCGAAAGTGGAAGAAAGGGCCTCAGTTTAAATAGTGGGAAGACAGAAGTAATGGTGGTATCAAAGAAAAGAATTATTCCTAAATGTGTAATAAAGGTCAACGGTGTTATTTTGGGACAAGTACAGACATTTTAGTATTTGGGCACATGGATATAACATCAGATGAAAGATGCACTACTGAAATTAGAAACAGAATAGGACAGGCAAAAACTGCATTTTATAAAATGAAGAACATTTTATGCAATATATCTTTGTCATTGAAGGTTAGAAAAAGAATTCTTGCTTGCCACATACATCCAGTTTTAACATATGGCTGTGAGTCCTGGACAATCGGTAGGCAGGCCAAACAATTTCTTGAGGCCTCAGAGATGTAGTTTTACAGAACAATGCTTTAAATAACTTGGACAGCCAAAAAAAAAAAAAAAAAAGCAACCAAGAGGTTCTGAAAGAGACGGGAGTCCGAAGACAACTTATCACAGACATCAGAAGGAGAAAGTCATCATTTTTCGGCCATGTTATGAGAGGAGGGAAAGTGCCACATCTTGTGACCACTGGAAAGATCTGTGGAAGGAGGGATAGAGGAAGACAACGAGAGAAGATTCTTGAGTCTTGTTGCATGGCATGGAGGTGTGTCAGCACACGAACTAATACATGCTGCAGGGGATGGCAGATTGTGGCGAGGCATAATCGCCCACGCCAGTCGACAAGGCACTTGATGATAATGATACACTATTCGTATTCGGCCGAATAGTTGGTCCCGTTATTCGTATTCGGCCGAATAGTAAAAATCACGTTTCGGTACAGCCCTAGTTTGTTTGTACCGACTGCTGATGGAGTGTAAGGACTGAGTTCGTGTTGTGTTTGTTTATAACCGACTAGTGACTGAATCATTTACCGGCTTGTGTAACAAGCTATTCGGCTATCTAATGTAAGAGGGCTAGGGGCGGGGTGTTGGGCATTGACTAGGACGCTTGCTTGTCGCCTGGTAATCAAGCGTTCCAATCCGCATCTAAATGGGAATTTCCCCACCCCTGACTGGTCTGGTCTCGAATGCAGTTCCAGTCGAAATATGAATTCTTAGAAATGTTCGGGGATATTAAGATGACCGGCATGGCACTCATCCATCGAGTTGTGGTTGGCGCAAAATAAGTCTATGTCTAACACTCTGTTGTTTGACTTGTGTTTTTCTTTGTTCGCGTCTACCGACTGTAGACTCCATTAGGACCCGAACCAACCTTCCGACCCGCAAGCGAGCGCACAGTCACTACACCACGCTTACTTTTGATATGGCTAGACTGGCTTTTTCTGGCTGCTGGCCGGACATTGTCCACCCAGGGCGTAGGAGAGAGGAAGGGCAAGTCACTTGGACTTCTAATCACGTTTGTACACCAACGGTATGGGAGACTTTTCCTTGGCTGCCGAACAAATGGACAGAACACTACTGGGAATGTCCTGTGAGCACGTCGATTCTTGAAGTGTTCATTCATCATCATCAGATTCCACTTCTACCGTTAGGCGTTGTGGGGAGGAACATTTTGCGATCCATTGCTTGATTGGTAGCAATGGCTACTGTCATTCTGTGTCGATGTAGAAACTTTTTAACGTCATCAACCCATTACCTTCTAGGACGGCCTCTTGCATTCACTTCCGATCATTTCATGAGTAGCGCCTGCATTGGTAGTTGTTCTGGCGGCATTCTTACTCAATGGCCAAACCATTCGATCTTCTGTTTCTCGATGAATTTGCTGCATGGTGTAGTTCCTACAGTTTGTCTGATAATATAATTTCTTTGTCTGGGATGGTTATGTTGGCGGCTTCTCAGAGGCATCTCATTTCACATATGTTAAAGTTACGTAGGTTAGTCTTTGATAATGTCCAAGTCTGGCGCTAGTAGCAAAGTGTTGGTATGAATATGCTGTTTATAATCTGTTTCTTGGAGCTCATATTTATGTTTGAATGTCTTGATAACGGTAACTCAGACAGGTACCATTCAACATGATATGTAGTGGACTAGGAATTATGCTCCCCTGAATTACTTCAGTTTTGGCAGTATTTTTTTTTCTTCATGTTATATCTTCTGCTTGTTGAACTCAGCCTGTTCAAATGTTCTTGAAGTAGAATTCATTCGTTCATGATAAAACTGATATTAGAGTCCGCTTGCAATGTGTGAAAATTAACACTCTTACATTTTGAAAAAAAAGAAGTCTACCTTGTATGTTAATAATGTTAATCAAACAAATGTGTTTACACTGATATTGTTGATTCGTTTCTATTTTACAGCGTATCGACTGTAGTTGATGCTTTTTTAGAACTTGTACAACTGGAGAAGATGAATAACGCCATTTTATTAGTTCAGAAGGATGGAAAGACATATCAGAAGATGGAATACCACCAAGTCTCGCCGCCAGGACCAAGCAAAGACAACTCTCCTACACAATCGCATTAATTGTTTCGCGAGGAAGAAGAGAAGGTGCTTGTAATTTAACATGAAATTGTTTTTAACTGTTTCGACGAGGAAATCTGGCAAATCCTCCACGCTGATAGGAAAAGCAAAATGGACCTATAATCAGAATGCTTCTAGTACAATTGGTATGGGAACTCTGCGCTGGCTGGTGAAGATGTGGACGGATCGCTTATGGGAATGTCCCAAACGTTGTGATGTCAGTTCTTGAATCAGCTCAACTAACTGTTTGAAAGAAAAATACAATTATAATAATGAAGTAAAGTTTTAATTTCTTTCGGCATACTTATTCTGTGCGAATGGATGTATGCGTGAATGCCTCTGTGTGAACCTAGCTTTAGTTTACTAAACTAGCTAGCTTTCAGTTGACGGTTGGCGATACTGTGTATCTGGAGTCGCCGTGGTGCAGCGGCTAGAAGCTCTTCTGCGGATCAAAGGGACATGGTTTCGGGTCCTGATGGACGTTTTGAAAAAAAAAAATTACCGTGGCTTCTAGGTGGACCCACATTGAGTGGGTACAAGGTGGAGTCCAGAGAAGTAAAGGCAGCCAGCGTGATGCTGAAAGCATAACCCTATATGTACCTATTGGTCAATAAAATATATGTCTAGCCCTATATGCCCAATACACCTAAAGGCGTGGAAAAGGGTCCATATAGTGTATCACATCAGCAAAATGCACGGAATTCGAACGCCTCAAAACTCGAAGTACTTGGATTTCGAACAACAAAATCAAGAACATATTACTTAGAACTCGAACGCCGCCGTGTAAACGTCTGACATGTGGCCATCATGCGAGCGAGCTGAAAACGCAAGAGCTTTAGCATCAGTGTTGCCACTTTTCTTTGACAAAAAATATTCAAAACAGTGTCAAAAATATCTAAAAAGATCTAAATCTGCGTGGAAAAGATCTAGAAAAACCTCCAAATTGAAAAAGTCAAAAAATTACATAGCTTTTGTTATGACTTATCCTACATAATCATGTCCTCACCTTCACTGATGTCTGCCTCACAAGATCCACAGGATAAACTTAGCTTGGATAATGAAGTTGAAGCTTCAGATCCAAAATGACTCTGGTATGCTTTAGCTGTTCAAATTTCTTTATAAGTGGAACAGTAGGCTTATTTCCCTAGTCTCATCAGGCTGAATTTTAATGGCACGATAGCATTTAAGGGGTCAAATATCATCCTATTTTTTAGGTTAGATTTGATATAATTCCTAGCACTGAAAACTCTTTCTACGTCAGCATTTGAGTGGGGTAGTATCATGGCAGACATGGCACTTTAAAGAGCTTACAGAATGGACTGTTTGATGTGGCATCTTTAAATTGTCTCACTTCACTCCAAAACTTTAGTTTCTGTTTTGTTTGTCCATTCAGCTAACTTTATTTTGGTTAACTGATATTCTGCTTCCGAGACACTTTTATCAGTAGCCCCTAAAATTTCATTACTTTACAATATTTAGGTAGGTCCTATACTGGCTGAAATATGTTGCTCACAGAAAAAAGTGAAATATTTTTCAAAACATCTAGATTTTCAGGAAGTCTCTGCTTCAGTTGCTTGAATAATGAGATAAGGAAATCTTGACAGCGTTTTCTTAAGTTTTCTTCATTCTCTGTTACCAGTCCTTTTTTTTTTTTTTTTTTGAGTCATCAATTTTTGATTCGATTTGATATCCAAGGTGTGGCTTAGGAGCCAAATAGCTCTCTATAGTGCAAGTGAGCAAATCAGCTTTAGAAGTTGGCAACACCCGTCTTTTACCAATTGAGTAAAATAGCAAAGTGAGATCATCAAGTAATTTAACTTTATCAGCATGTTTAGATTCGAACAGTTTATTAACTTTTTGCACTTCTATTAGAATAGGTTATAAAAAGAGAATGAATGACAAATTTTTTTCATCACTGTAAATTCCATATAGTATTTCAGCTGTGTAGCACTTTTCACTTTGTCTTGTTATTTCAAAGTGTGTCTTCAACTTCAACCATTGCTTCATAATTCTTTCAACAGCTGGTTAAATTGATAACAATCTAGTTTTGCAATCTGACAGAATTTGCGGTGGTGTGGAACCATCATTCAAGCCTGTATATAATGTATTGTATTGCTGTTGTCTGACAAATGATTTGGAAAACCAGTAAAGTGTTTCAGCAATAAGGTATTCAAAATTCCTTGGTAAATATTTAAATGAAGCATGTGATAATGCTAGCTGCAATGAATGACGCATACATTTTATTAGTATTAACGATGGGATAGCTTCCTTCAAGTTGGCATAAACGCCATTGTTTATACCAACCACACCTGAGGCATTATCAGTACCAATTAAAGCCAAATTCTTCAAGCCTAACTGTTTGCTGATTAAAAGGTCCTTCAGTTCCTAAACTATACTTTCTACATCACACTTTTCAAATTGAACTAGTCCAAGATGTTTTAACAAATCGATCAAATGGTCACAGTTTGAAATTGCACAGTGACAAATTAAAAACATTGCGACCTATACTTCAACTTTTGATGATTCATTTATCAGTATAGTTCTGAAAACAGATGTCAGCGGTGTAATATCTTTAAATGGAACTGCAGTTTTGTGCTTTTTAAGTCTCTGCATGACTGTTTGAGTTTTGTATTTTCACTTTAATTTCACACTTGCAGTACTTACAACGAGCTTCGGTCATACACAGGAACTGCCATCAACCAGTTTTTAATTTTGTCATCATGCAACCACTCGTTCCAAATTTTTTGCTCATATTTTACTTTTGGCATGTTGAAAGGTTTTTCAGAGTAAAAGCCACATATGAAGGTGAGCAATTTTTTTTTTTCAACAACATGAAAAAGAAACACGAAGTCAGCACAGTGAGGATACGGTTGAAACAAAGATTTACGCGCGTTTTTAATCAGTATCGGGGCTGCCAGATATTTGTGTGTGTGACCCCAGTGAGAGTTCAACGTTCAAGTAAGGACAGTTGTCACAATGTACGTGTCAGACCAAAACAAAAATATTGTAGTAAATATTTTACACAGTAATTATTACATTGACACTGAAAGGAAAACAAATCTATAAAATATCTAACTCCATACGAAAAGAATCTAGAAAAATATTTACGATCTAAACGTCAAAAACACCATCTAAATGCAATAAAAAAGATCTAAATTTTGATGTAAAAAATCCAAAGTGGCAACACTGTTTAGCACCTTTGCCAGCAGCGGAACAAGAAATAGCAGAAGAAATTTCTTCCGATGAGGAAGAGGGGCACACTGAAAGGATTAAGCTGCTGAAATCCAAAATCTGTTGACCAGCTGGTCGACCCCCCCCCCCCCCCCCACTCCTCCCCTTTTCCAATATATGTTTGTGTGTGTGTGTGATCATCATCAGGTGCCTTGCCGACTGGCGTGGCCGATCATGCCTCTCCACAATCTGCGATCCGCAATTGCGTGTATCAGTTCGTGTGTTGACACCCCTACATGCCATGTGCTGTCCTCCTCTGTCAATCCTTCCACAAACCTTCACAGTGGTTACATGTTCCATTTCCCCTCCTGCATTAGAATGACCAAAAAATAAGGAGCGTCTCTCTTCTGATGTTTGTGATAAGTTGTCTTTACGCATTCGTCTTTTTCATAACATCTGGGTTTCCCTTCTTAGCTGTCCGAGGAATTCTAAGTATTCTTCAGTAAAACCACATCTCCGAGGCCTTAAGATAGTGTTCAGCTTGTTGATTAATTATCCAGGCTTCACAGCACGCAAGAATTCTTTACCCAACCTCCAATGATATGGATTAATTGTACAAAATGTTCTTCATTTAATGAAAGTCAGTTTTAGCCTGTCATATTTTTGTTCTTTATCTATGTAATACATCTTCCAGCAGATGGCATACATGTGCCTAGATATTTAATTGATGTAACTGTCCTTAAGTAACGTCTTTACCTTTCATGATACATTTAGACACTATTATTTTCTTCGAAATCACCATTATTTCTATTTTCCTCTTATTCAAATGAAGCTCATCAAATCACTTTCTACCACCAACGTATATATCAATTCCCGTAGTTGTTTCTGACTTGTCGCTATCAAGACGGTGTCATCAGCATAACGCAAGTTATTTATGTTATGACTACAAACCACAATTTCTGGCATGTCCATAATCGTTCTCATGATATAATCACTCATTATATATTTGTGTGGCACCCATGGCTAAAAAAGTAGTTAAATCTGGCATTTTTCTAAGGTTCCCAATAAAATTTAACAAACGATACACAATATCATTTAATACCATTTATTTCATTGATGAATTTGTCACACTTATACATTACATTGTCCATTGATCATTATGTGTGTTCACAAACCAAATCCAGCGTTTAATCGCTGTCTTGTTGTTTTACTAGCCCACTTTACGTTAAGTAGTCAGTAATTTGCAGTTGTTGTCTATACCATTCAATGTTCATAATCAATATGTTTTATTTTTACCGGTGACTGCGTGGTCTCGAGGCATGGCGAGTGCTAGAGGTTTCGGGTTCAAACTCCGGTAAGGCCTGCGATTTTTTTCACGTGGACTTGGACTTCTAGTAATTCTCCCTTGTAGTGAGATCGGACACCCGTGTACATTGTTGCGCACTCAAAAAATTCCTTGGCAGTTGGAAATCGAAAAGAGTAGCCTAACGTCGCTGCCCGGGCAAAATTTGGAGTTAAAAATCTACCCAAAGTTTTCCAGAATCCTCGCTGATGCTACAGAGTCTCAGACATGAGTTAGAAAGAAGAACGGCGCACTTATGGGTTACTACCCGTGTGCCATTATATTGATCCGTTGTTCAAAAACCTCAAACCACATTTTTACCGAACGCCACTGTTGTTACGACACCCCTGAAAGTATTTCTTTCGCTGGCTAATTCTCCAGCCCTATGCGCCTACATAGCCATTGCATCTTCCGTGTCTTGTATCCACGATCGCGAAGGTCTGGCTCTTCATCGTTCTCCATGAACTATTTCCACGCTCACACTATTAATAAAATCAACTTCGAACTCCTGTTTACTGGGGTTCAGAAATTGCCAGATGTACTAAAATTCTCAATTTGTAGAGTGTATTTCATTTTAAAACATATTGTAAACATTATTCGCGAACCTTACAAATGAATTAGTTTACGTCTGACGTTTGGTGGAGTATAACATAAATCAGAACAGTGCTAGTATACGTCAGCACAACGGTACTGTCACATACCGCTCATGTCTCGTGCCTGATTTAAGGATTTCTCCTTAAGAACCAACAGCACTCTGAAATAATAATGTTGAGGCGTTGGCTCGTATTGGTCTAAGTGAGATCCCGTGGCCAATATACGCCCAACTTATTTCAGGAGTAGGGCAACTCAAGCTCTAGCACTACAGAATATATAATAGTCCTAGGCACACTTGGCTAGACACCCCCACTACTATAAAAAGCTAGCCCCCAAGCTATGATAGTATACTATCATAGCCATGTTAACACAGATTACACTGATTAATCACACACACACACAAAACTAGACAGTTAGAATGGTGAAACAGGGACACCCAAGTCAGCCATGAAAATTTATGAGAATGCAGGTAATATTTTCAGTATATACATAGATATATATATATCAAGACAATCAAGATGGTTTCCAGTGAAAGGAGTTCATGACTTAACGTCACAGCAATAATGTTGAAACAGCCAGAGTCAGTTCTTAAACAAGTACATATTTCATCACGGTGAACTAAAGGTGAGCATGGACAGAGAGCATGTAGGTGATCCTAGATGTACTTAACCAAACTGGTAGGTCTCTGCTCCCCTCAGTCCATGGTGACTTGAACCGGCTGACTCAATAGATTGCTTTTCTCTCTGGTGGATCTGGCACCCACTGATCGTCTCACATATGAGGACAAGGAACCACACTGGAGCCCAGCACAGCTCCTGAAGAAGACTTCCTTGGACTGATGACACGGGTGGCCTGCAATACTGTCACTCAGCCACTGGAACTCACACACAAGCTCCTGAGGAAGGATTCCTTGATTGATGACACAGGTGGCCTGCAAGACTGTCACTCAGCCACTGGAACTCACACACCAACTCCTGCCATGTTGATGTTCTGCCAACAATAGGTAGGGTTTTGGGTAGGATTGGTGATAGGAATGGTATGGGGTGGTGATTGCTGGTTATGGGTTGGTGATTGCTGGTTGGACTGTGATTCGTCTGCTTGACTTCTAAGGAGATTTCATTCCAAGCTTAGGAATCCTTCAAGGATTAACTGGTACTTTGTAAGCGTCAAAGTTGAGGAGCGAAATACAAATTCTTCCGACACCTCAGATGTTTGGCAAAAGAATGCCCGCTCAGACTAAACTTGGCGTCTCTAGGAAAGAAGTCCCTGTATTCGTGCCCAAGGAGTAAAAAGGCTTACAGGAATGTCAGAATAAACTCAAAAAATATTCATCCCACAGTTGCAAGTTTGAAAATATAGACTTCTCAAAACAACTAGAAGGTCTAGAAATGATTATTTCCCCAGATAGAGGTATATATCCATATAAGGGACTATATACCCCTCTGGACGGGTTTTAATTTGAAATGTGACGTGCCCGCTTAGGGAGGTCAGCGTCGCGAACAGTCCACAGTGTAGGGTTGGCTGTTCACTCCACGACAGGTACCATACATCAGCACAACGCTAACATACATCAGAAAAACGCTAACATACATCAAAACAATGCTAACATATTTCAGAGCAACGCTAACTTGCATGAGTGTAATGCTAACCCATATAAGAGAAACGCTAAAATACTTTAGAACAACGCTAACATACCTCAGAACAGCGAAAATATACTTCAGCACACCATTTAAATACATCACCACGACGCACACCGCCATCAGCATAAGGCTAACAAACACCAGTACAACGCTAACATATTTCAGCACAACGTCGCTATATATTAGACTGACGCTAACAAACCTCAGTACAACGCCACTATATATTAGACTCACGCTAAAAAACCTTAGTACAACGCTAAAAAACTTCAGCGCAACGCTAACATACTTTGGCACAGCGATAACGTATATTACTAAGATACATCAGCGCAACGCTGACATACCCCAACATAACGCTAACACACCTCAGTACATCGCTAAATTACATCAGCGCAGTGCACACATACATGAGCAAACGACTAACTTACACCAGCACAAAGCTAACATACAGCAGCATAGAGCAGACATACATCGGCACAATGCTAACATTAATTAGTATAACGCTAACATACAATAGCACAAAGCTGTTGATTCACTCTGACAGTTATACAGAGGAAAGAGAAGTGCCCATGGAAAATCATTAGTGCAAGAAAGCCTAGCATACGACATCACTACATCTAGCTTGAGAATGGAGGTGGAGGCGGTAACTGTAGCTCTCCGGTGGCTTGAGAACAAGATGCATATACATGTCGTAATTGTAACAAACTCTGCATGCATGCTGAGAAAGGTGAAGACAGGGATGCTATGAGCAAAGTGCCAAGCTTCACTGGGAAGAAGGTCACAGGTAGTAGGCACACTTTGGATCTTTTCTCCAGGCAATGCCGGTTTGGTGGGTAATGTACGGGTAGATAGATTGGCTGGATCTGCACCATTGGGTGGTGAGTTGATACATGACAAGGCAGATGTGGTCAAGGCCCTTTGGGAACAAGCAACAGATTCAGTAGAGAAACAAGGTTATTATGGCCTGGAGAGAATGAGGCACCTGAGTGTAACCAGAGGGTCTGGCTGGCTCACTACACTCAGAGGAAAGGCAAGACGGACATAAAACTAGATTGTGACTGGTACCATCAGTATTGGAACTCTGCGCTGGCTGCTGAAGATGAGGACGGAACATGCATGGGAATGTCCGGAGTGCTGTGATGTTAATTCTTGACTAAGTCAACTCAACTCTGTCTGATTGTGTCTCAGGTTAGGTGTTGCATTCATCACCACTGAGCTTTTGACTAACTCTAATCCACACAGAAAATCACAACTCTCTAGAACATGAAAACATCAGCTTCAACATGCCGACTACAATGTCGGCATGTTGACTACACTCTTTGAATACTGTTTGTCTGAAAAGGGATATACTACAAAACAATTCACAAGAATTTGTATCACAAATTACTGGCAGTGTAGAAATATGTGGCCATGAATGTCAGCAGCCGCCGTCGTGTAGTGGCTAGATGCTGACCTGCAGATCTGAAAGTCGTAGGTTCAAATCATCATGGAGCCGGTTTTGTTCTTTTCAAACATGACCTTGGCTTCAGGTAGACACATTCTTAAATTGATACCGGGCAAAGTGCTGGGAAGCGAAGGCGGCCGGTGTGATGTTAATCACATCACCTATCGAGGTCAGTACAAACATGAGTCAGCACCATATGCCAGGTGCGTCACTGACATGAAGAGAGACATTTATTTACTGGCTTCCATCCTGACCAAATGATAAAATCGTTTGTTTCTTTAATTATGACAAATTCGGCACTAGACACACTCTACAGAGAATTAATTACAGACCCCCCCCCCCCCCCCCACCCCCCCCAAAAATGCATTTTAAAAGGTTCTGGATAAAAAAAAAGAAACTAATTTGTACTGCACGAGTCACATACATATATTATATTATTACAAAGGTCAGGGTTCTAAGTATAAAATGTGTTTAAAATAAAAAACAATAAATTATTTAAGCGCACGATAAAGCCTATGCTTGCTGCATTGAAACAAATCAGTTAGAACTGGCCAACACACGGTAATAAACAACATAACAGTTGTTGGTACTCTGGCCACATTTCTGCCGGCATCAGCCGACACAGGGGCGGAAAAGAACAGAAAACATGCGAGGAGGAGGCAATATTATGATATATTGAAAAAAATATTAACACACTAACACAACCACACACACACACACACACACACACACACACACACACATGCACACACATGCACACACGCACAGCCAGCAGCTGATACTCAGCCATTCATACCAACTTTGTGCTATCAGTGCCAGACATGGACAGTCCTAGAAAAATATAAAAGCAAAATTACAACATTTCAGATAAGATGTATAAAAAAATGCAGCAAAAAAAAGAAGAGACGATGTCACCAGTGAAAAAACCAAGAACAATGATAGACGCAAAAGCGGTAAATGATTTCATGCAACATCAAAGAATCAAATGGTAAAAGGTAAAGTCAGGAGATGTGAACCAGCGTCTTTGGACATAGTCATAAACCATAAGTGCTCTGCTACCAGTAAGGACAGGTTAGTTGCGTATCCTTTACAGGACGTTGCAGAACCAACCCCAACATCCCCTGGCTGTTGTGTCGTTTTTCTAGGCAAATTTACATCCAGTAGTTCGCCATTGCTACTGGACGGTCGGCTTTCTTGATACCACTGTCAAAACCAACGCAAGGCGCATGGCCTGCAGCTGGGATCGAACCCGGCATCCCGGCATTACGAAGCGTTCGCATCGACTTAGCCACAGAGCCGACACCAGTACGGACAGCTGATAAGAAAATGTCCACCTGTGTCGTCGTCTGCATGCAACTCCATAGCTACAGCGACGTTCCTCCAATTACCACAGAGTGTTAACTCTGGTACCCATTACCTAGAGGCTGTATGAACCCCAAGAACCGCCCAGTTTTGAACACTGGCCGTGGGCTGCAGCGAGTCGCAGCAGGATTTGAAAGCGAGTCTTCTATCGACTGCTCTAACGCGGCCCCAGAATCAAATGGTTTAGTCACCTGGTCAAGGTGGGGGGGGGGGGGTGGGTGGGGGGAGCTAAGCTAGCAGCTAGAACGTACATAATGAAAACCACAGGCTGCATTCAAGAGGTTGACCAAGAAAGAAATGGATGGAATTAGTAAAAGAGACATTACAGAAACACGCTATGACATTACAACAAGCTACGGAGCTAGCAAAACATAGTCAACTACATCCAACCCCACTGCGCGAAGCTTGGGGGGCATAAGCCGCAGGACAACAGAAGAACAAGAATTGTACACCTGTCTACATGTTGTTCTAGAATGTTGAGTAATGAAGAATCGACATCACAGCGCTAGGGACATTCCCATAAGCGCTCCGTCCCCATATTCAGCAGCCAGCGCAGACCTCTATCTCCGATAGTGCCATCAACACTGATTTTTATCCCTCTCGCCTTTTCCCTGAGTGTTGAGTCTGGCCTATAAACAAAAAAAAAAAAAAAAAAAAAACACACACACACACACACACACACACATACATATATATATATAATTGGAGAAAGAAGGGCGAAAGTATTAATCTCTCTCTCTCTCTCTCTCTCTCTCTCTCTCTATATATATATATATATATATATATATATATATATATATATATATATATATATATATATATATATATATATATATATATATATATATATGAAAATGCAGTGACATAGGACCCTCTAGTTTGCGACGGCTATGATTCGACAGGTAGAAGAGAGAACTAACGTTAGTTATCTCCTGGCCGAGTCTACGTATATAAGTAGGATGAGACCAGATGCAGCTTGTCGGTGGTCATACATCGTTGTAGTCATGCAAATATCAGGCAAAGTGGTTTTTATCACAGGGGCCGCTCAAGGCCTGGGAAAGGCTTATGCTGAAGCCCTGCTGGAACATGGCGCAAAAGTAACATGTTTGTTTTGTGTTGTCATCATCATCATCATCATCATTTTCACCATCATCATCATCCTCACCATCATCATCATCACCATCATCATCACCATCTTCATCATCATCATTATCACCATCATCATCACCATCATCATCACCATCATCATCACCATCAACATCATCACCATCATCATCACCATCTTCATCATCATCATCATAATTATCACCATCAACATCACCATCATCATCACCATCTTCATCATCACCATCTTCATCATCATCACCATCATTATCATCAACATCATCATCATCACCACCATCATCATCACCATCATCATCATCATCAACATTGCCATCATAATCATCATCATCATATTCATCATGTGTCATGCCCAGTGTGCGTTGACGATCATGGGTCGCCTTCTCAAACGATAACCAAAATTTTAGGTAACTTGTGCACTCATTATGATCCGTGTCTATGTCCTCCAGGAATTTATGTCTTAGCATTCCAAAAGTTTTTTCCCCCATTAAATTCGCCTTTTGCCGCCAAAATTTCATTTGTTCAAATACTGTAATTTTGTGTAGATGAAAACCGCTCGGTACAGAAATTAGACATGTTTTTTAAACACTGAACCATGTTTGTAGACATTGTTAATACGACACAGCGCAATTCTCCTGGCGACTGTTGGTTTTGGCATCTCTAGCAGTAATCTTATTTATTTACTGCGTGTGCATATTTCTAGATTTTGCTAGGACTAATTGTGTGTTCACTAGATTTTAAATAGGACAGTGATAAGCATTTCGCGTAACATCTGCTGGCATAGGAATAGAGCAGCTATATGGTGACCCGTTGGCAATGAGGTTTAAATCTTGACCACTGAGACTATGATAATATTGTTTAGACCAGGGATTTTCAACTTGGGGAGGATGGTACCTTCCTAGGAAGCTCAAGAAAGTTTCGAGCGGACGTTGAACAATTTTAAAACCGAGTTCATTTGTAAACAGAACAGCTTGACGTGGAGAGTGATCACTGATGTGCCGTGTCCAACGTCAGACTAAAAAAATGGACATCGTCAAGACAAAACTGTGTCAGCCATCACATTGATATTGGACACTGAATTACCATTTGTTGGTGCCTGCTCTCTAGCGTAGGTGGGTAAACCGGATTGCGCGGTGACCAGGTGACGTCTCCTTGTGGTCCGGGCTCACTCCCGGGGGTAGGTAGAAAAACCACGTTTCTCCCAGATTTACGCTATTTGCGATAGAATCAAGGCCGAAAGGTTGCGATATCCATAATACCGAGCCTAAGGGTTAACAACTCATGGCTTCTGGATACTAAAACAAACATACCAGTTGTTGGTGATTATTTCTTTTATATTGTTTAACACTTAGATTTTACATGAGGGGTTTTCTCTAAGACTGTGGGTGCATGATCGCTAACGCCAGTCGGCAAGGCACTTGATTATGATGATGATGATTTTTGGCGGGTGGAACTCAAGGTGACTATGCCTACAAGTGCAGGAGCTCATTGAACACATTACAGCCCATACTGGCAGGCAAGAGAGCTAACCCGGTGCGCGGATTGTTTGTGCCATCAAAAATAATATAAATTAACTAGCATTGGTCACGTCTGCAGGTTGCCTTTGGAGATGTCAACGCTGCTCTTGGAACGGCCACGTACCAGGAGTTTCAGCGACGGTTTGGTGAAGAGAACGTCGCATTTTTTGTGTTTGACGTCACCGATCACAACCAGTTTCGAGGTGACCTTTTTCTTCTTTAGAACATGAAATACATTAACCACTGCCAAATGTTGATTTGTTAGGGCTGCCAATATGTTTTTCTTTAAATAGTGCCAAACTATTTTTGTGTGTGTGAAAAGTAACAAAACACACCCAAAAGTATCAAATTTTGTATTAAAAAAGAAAAGTTAACACTCTTTAAGTAACTAGCTAACCCTAACTTTAATAAGAATTGATATTATTTCTTTATCGCAACAGTGATTTTCTAATGTTATTATTGTGTACTCCTACCTTGTTATAAAGCTGTGTGGTGGCTTCCAAGTTGATGAAGTGAATGCACTGGTGCAACAACTTTGATCTCATCAATACATTTATTGTTGAAGTCTTCAGAGGAAAGCGAATTTTTATTTTAATGTTGTTATGCAGAAAGAAAACTCTTTCTGTAGCTGCAAAGGATTGAGGTAAAACCAAAAGTTAAGCATAAATTTTGAAAATGGAAAGCGATTTTTATCTCATTTTTTCTTCCGAAATTGTAAACTAAACTATTTCTGGTGGGTTTTCAGCATTAGGCGACTAATCTTGTATTACTGATACCCCCCCCCCCTTTTTCCTCCCCCGCCCTGTTATTTATTTATTTGTTCATAATGTTCTTCTTAAATACGACTTGGACATTTTATGATCAGTGGCATTATTGACGTCGGTCTTCTTTCAGTAAAACTTTTTAGATAAAGGGCCTCAATGATACATTCGCATCAACAGTTGCATCACACTCACTTTCGGTACACTCTCAATCACACTAGACGCCGTGGTGTAAACGGGTAGACCCTCGCCCGCGGATCGGAAGATTGTGTCTTTAGGACAGGAAGGAGCCAGAATTTTTTTTTTCTCCAAAAATGACCTTGGCTCCCAGTTTGATCTATCCTTGAGCGGGTACCAGATGTAGTCTTTGAAAGTAAAGGTGGTCGGCGTGGTGTTGACCACATCGCCCAGTAAGTGCTGATTAGTCGATGAAATATTGATCTAGCCCTCTATGCCCAATACACCTGAAGTGGAAAAAGGGGTCCTTTAATGTTTGTACCGTACTCAGAGACATTTGTTAACAAATTCAACACAATGCCAACATTTAAAATATTGATGCGAAATTTCTAAAACGCACTAAAGCGTCGGGCGTGCTACACGAAGCACACTGTTGCTCGGCAAGGCTCAAACAGTACCAAATGTGTAGGAAAGTACCAACTTCGACAGCCCCGGGTGCAGGACCATCTTAACCCCTGGACCCGCTGAAAACTTGCCTGGGGACCCCAAGTTATTCTGTGTATGTCACCCCAGGACCCCACGTTAATCAGTGTATGTCCCCCCGGGATCCCAAGTAATTCTGAGTATGTCACCCCGGGATCCTAAGTTAATCTGTGTATGTCACCCCGGGATCCCAAGTTAATCAGTGTATGTCACCCCCCGGGATCCAAAGTTATTCTGTGTATTTTACCCCCGGGATCCCAAGTTAAACTGTGTATGTCACCCGGGGACCCCAAGTTAATCAGTGTATGTCAGCCCCGGGATCCCAAGTTATTCTGTGTATGTTACGTAACTTGCCATAATTAAAAATATATTTGATGTTTAAATTAATTCTGTTTAATACAAAATCCAAATTATATTTCTCCTTTCGCAAGAAAGCGAATTACAGAAACCTGACGTGCTATGCTGATATTCCTGCTCTAAACGATGTCATATATATATATATATATATACCAACATAGGCACAGAGACATGGGACAAATCAGCTGCAGATCGACTACTATGGAGACAGAAAGTGAAAGACGGACTGTCACATTTTGAAAGAAACCGAACACAACGAGCTGTGGAGAGGAGACACCGGAGAGTAAAACTGCCTCACAACGAGGGAGTATCTGCTTTTGTGTGTATCCTGTGTGGCAAAGACTGCCATTCCCGCATCGGACTATACAGTCACAGCAGATGCTGTTCCCAAAGCCAGCGGCACATCTCCATAGTCCCCCGGGACTGACGGATGCCATTATCATATATATATATATATATTTCTTCGAGAGAATCAGATTATTTTGTCACAACAAAATGGTAACGATTTAAGTACACTAAAGACGCTGAGTAAAGCTGACCCTTTCCCGATAGAACACCTCACAATGTAAGGACATTCTGGAAAAGGGAAACCGTAATTTTTTGTTTAACGAAATTTTTGTGAGGAGTTTTTTTTTGGAATTAAATGGACAACAGGTTTTGGTGCTATCCTGGAAGAAGTAAGAAAGTCAACGTATTATTCAACAAGTGTAGATTTCATTCTCATAAACAGATCAAATGTACTGCATGATATATTGAAGATTTTGAGTCTGGAAAAAGAAGCGACTGGCCAAGGGGAAACAAAGTCGTGATCTCAATCGGGAGACCCGGGTTCGATCCCTGGGAAGGTGATGCAGATTTTATGTCTCGAGCAAAATTAAACATC
>CAJHNH020000034.1:270000-302500 GCA_905116865.2 Candidula unifasciata
TCTGTGTGAAAGCCAAGAGAACAGTGTTTGTTCACATCATCCACTGACAGGATCGAAGCCTGGTAGACGACACTGAGGACAGCATTGCGAAACCGTTCCATTAGCCAATAAGTCCCAGACACAAAATACAGCGCACGGATCTGGCGTGTTTAATCATGTTTACGAGTTTGAAGTCTTCGACATAACGTGGCCAGATGTAGTCGTCATCCTTTCCCGGCCAATTCTTAGAGGACTGTATGGTGTGCTGATGTAGGTCAGAGGTCAGTCGCCAGCTTGCAGACCCGAATGTCTTGGGGTCAAATCCACATCGCGTCACATATTTTTCAAAACTTAACTTGGTTCAAAGGTCGACATAGCATAAATTGGGTACACGGCGATCTCACGAAGAGTTCGACGGCTTGCTTTACATGGACCCCATCGTGACGTGGACCACATCGTCACATAGACCACATCGTGACGTGGACCACATCGTCACATAGACCACATCGTGACGTGGACCACATCGTCACATAGACCACATCGTGACGTGGACCACATCGTCACATAGACCACATCGTGACGTGGACCACATCGTCACATAGACCACATCGTGACGTGGACCACATCGTCACATAGACCACATCGTGACGTGGACCACATCATCCGACTGGATCTCATAAATCGGAGTCTAGGATGAAATGTCCATACGCTACTGACGTAAAAGTGGTCTTTTACCTATCTGAAGAAACTGGGTCTACTCCAGTGTCGTACAAGTGGAAATAAATGACTTAAGCATTGGAGGGAACTGAATCAGAGCCTTATTGTTGTACACTTACAGATATACCAGCGCCATGCCGTGCTATGATTCAAAAATGAAGCTGCATCAGGCGGCATCGTAAGGGAGCGGCATATTTAGCGAAATCAAAATACAGTTCAGACTTTTGATATGACGGCGCAAAGCTTTTGTTCTTATTTGTAATATATCGCGCGGCCACTCCTTAAAGCTGAGGCGGCAATGATCACAAAAGACAGGTGCACGTGTTAAGTATTGATAGTTCTGCTTTGAGCAAAACCGTCTCCATCTGACGGGCCATGTTGCTGACGTCACCAAACCAGGCTCGAAATATTTTAACGTATCGTTAGCCCGGTTTGATGCTTGTTAGATGGAGACTGTCTTGTTTGAGCTTACAGTTATTGACAATATAAGATGCAGCATTTCAAAGACTTGCATCACACTAAGAAAATCTACCCCACGGCCCTGAGATATACCACTGTTTTTTTTTTTTTTTTTCAAATCATGACCACTGTGTTATATATTTGCATTTCTCCTCAACCTCCTAGCTTTATTCGAAAACATCTATGTCCCTGTGTACTGCGGGACCAAGCATGCAGTCCGGAGTTATACGTCATCACTGTCGGTAAGTGGTGAGTGAACAGTATGTGCAGGGCCCTTTCTCTGTAGAGATATTCTAGGCTAAGACACCATTTTATAAATAAATGACGTTTTTTTCTGAAAGGTTAACGCTAGTTGACTCAATGAGCAACTGTTACAATGTCAATCCACAATTAACGAGCCCAGGAACCTTGTTCAGCCGTGTACGCAAGCACGAGTGACCACTAGTTCTTAGCTTCATTGTAAGCATGTTCAGATTGTCTTCTGAAGCTGTACTTAAATGTAACAACGTGTCCGATGATTCAGGCACCCTTCGGTGTGTTTTGTAAAGCATCACGTAACTTGCTTACTTTAACATCTTTCTGCTTGTTTTCTGGAGCTCCGTATCTTTAACTGCTGACCTTATTTCAACATTTTCCCGCTCTTACTCTGTGGAAACATATCTTTACTGCTGACCTTATTTCAACATTTTCCCGCTCTTACTCTGTGGAACCATATCTTTACTGCTGACCTTATTTCAACATTTTCCCGCTCTTACTCTGTGGAACCATATCTTTACTGCTGACCTTATTTCAACATTTTCCCGCTCTTACTCTGTGGAACCATACCTTTAACTGCTGACCTTATTTCAACATTTTCCCGCTCTTACTCTGTGGAACCATACCTTTAACTGCTGACCTTATTTCAACATTTTCCCGCTCTTACTCTGTGGAACCATATCTTTTACTGCTGACCTTATTTCAACATTTCCCGCTCTTACTCTGTGGAACCATATCTTTTACTGCTGACCTTATTTCAACATTTTCCCGCTCTTACTCTGTGGAACCATATCTTTTACTGCTGACCTTATTTCAACATTTTCCCGCTCTTACTCTGTGGAACCATATCTTTTACTGCTGACCAGATTTAAACCTTTTCCCGCTCTTACTCTGTGGAACCACATCTTTTACTGCTGACCAGATTTAAACCTTTTCCCGCTCTTACTCTGTGGAACCATATCTTTTACTGCTTACCTTATTTCAACATTTTCGCGCTCTTACTCTGTGGAACCATATCTTTTACTGCTGACCTTATTTCAACATTTTCCCGCTCTTACTCTGTGGAACCATATCTTTTACTGCTGACCAGATTTAAACCTTTTCCCGCTCTTACTCTGTGGAACCACATCTTTTACTGCTGACCAGATTTAAACCTTTTCCCGCTCTTACTCTGTGGAACCATATCTTTTACTGCTGACCTTATTTCAACATTTTCCCGCTCTTACTCTATGGAACCATATCTTTACTGCTGACCAGATTTAAACCTTTTCCCGCTCTTACTCTGTGGAACCATACCTTTAACTGCTGACCTTATTTCAACATTTTCCCGCTCTTACTCTGTGGAACCATATCTTTACTGCTGACCTTATTTCAACATTTTCCCGCTCTTACTCTGTGGAACCATATCTTTAACTGCTTACCTTATTTCAACATTTTCCCGCTCTTACTCTGTGGAACCATATCTTTTACTGCTGACCTTATTTCAACATTTTCCCGCTCTTACTCTGTGGAACCATATCTTTACTGCTGACCTTATTTCAACATTTTCCCGCTCTTACTCTGTGAAACCATATCTTTAACTGCTTACCTTATTTCAACATTTTCCCGCTCTTACTCTGTGGAACCATATCTTTTACTGCTGACCTTATTTCAACATTTTCCCGCTCTTACTCTGTGGAACCATATCTTTTACTGCTGACCTTATTTCAACATTTTCCCGCTCTTACTCTGTGGAACCACATCTTTAACTGCTGACCTTATTTCAACATTTTCCCGCTCTTACTCTGTGGAACCATACCTTTAACTGCTGACCAGATTTAAACCTCTTTCTGCTCGTTCTGTTTAGCACAATCTCGTTTACTGCTGAAATTATTTAGATATTTTAATGGTCGTCTTCTGAAGCATCAAGTCACTTATTGCTGACAATATTTTAACATCTGCTACTCCTGTTGTGTGGGCGCAAATCAGTATACAAATGTATTTATCATGGTAGCTTGAACAGATAATTGCATTGGTGTCGATACTTTTTTGTAGACATGCTTACACTTAATTCTTTCGTTACCATCTAACACACCATGCATGATCCAGCTAATACTATATCTGTTGCTACTTTACCTAACTTGTATTGCGTCCGCTGTTGTTAAATTAACCCATTGAGTAGACAGACTGGCCGGTTCTGCACCACTAGATGGTGAACTGATGTGTGACAAGTTGGATGTTGTGAGGGCCCTTTGGAAGCGAGTGAACAGTGCCGCGGAACAGATAGATCATTACGGTCTGAGGAGAATGACACTGCGAGGAGTTACAAGGGGATCTGGCCGACGCTCGAAACTGAGGGGAAAGGAGACATACAATCAGACAGTAACTGGTACCATCAAAATTTAAACTCTTCGCTTGCTGCTGAAGATGGGGACGGAGCACTTATGGGGATGTCCCGAGTGCTGTGATGTCGATTCTTAATTCAACATTCAACCCATTTGACATCTTTTGTAATAAATTTATCTTCTCAATCCGTTCATGTTTATTACTGTAGATTATTCTGTTCCTTTTTGTCAAGACGGATATAATTTTTAAGTTACAGGTGGCTGAGACATGTTTGAAACCATTTATGTCGTGGTTGTAGAAAGCGTGGTAATTTTGAATGTGACATTTCCGACCTAACTTTTTCGGCGATAGAGAAATAGTTATATTGACATTGCTAAATGAACTCTTTCAGTCCCATACAATTATTACTCTAACTCATTCTTTTCCAGGAAGTTAAGACTAACAATTTAGAAGTGGATAGATCTGAAGACGATGAAAGACGAGACATTGTGAGACATGAGCAATTAAACTATCAGTGTCAAACAATATGGGGCACACACACACAAATTATCACTTGAATATCTTTGCCCTAAGACATTTGTTGCGGGAGATTGAGCTTCTGTTGCTATGTTCGGTAGGCTGTGATATCGTTTCTGAATTGAGTATACCAATACTAACTTACTGTGGCAGAAGGAGGCAGGATTGTTATATTGTCTTTAGAGTGTCTAGAAATGCAATATAACCACGGAAATGAGGTATAAGAAAGACCGCAGAAGTAATCAGAAAAGATAAACCCAGGAATGAAGTCATAGAAAAATCAGCATAGAAACAATCCTAAATTAGATACAAAGAAAGCAAATGGTTTGTCCCCTAGAGAGAATGTTTGTGACGTCATACCATACAAAGCATACATTAAATTAGTCGACATGAGACATGCATTGAAGAAGCGGCAGACCAAGAACAAAATGGAAAGATAACATCAGAGAGACTCTACAACAGTACGATGTGTTTATGGTCGAGGCCGCCAGACAAATAAGAACCAGAAGATTATATCTCCTCGGCACCCGAAAAGGTAAAAGAGAAGTGTTGAAAGAAAAGCAGGGTTTTCTTCCTGTTGACCGCACAGCGTTTTTAAAAGCGAAGTGTGGTGAGTGTTCTTGTTTCGAAGGAGTTAGGTTTGTCTTGGATATGATTTCTGCAACTACATTAAGAGATGTTTGTCTTGTCCTTCAGCAACAGCCTAACATGGAAGAGCTCGGCGTTGAGTTTGCTACCTTCTGCCCTGGTGGAACCGTCACTGAGCTGATGTTGAACAGTGAAAATAAGGTTCAGTTCTTTGATGAGTTCAAGAGAATACACCTTGACAACTTGTTAGAGTACGTAATGTGTATATATATATGTGGGTGGGTGTCCGTGTGAGTACGCGCGGGCGTGTATGTCCGTGTAACTATTCTATACAATCTTTTTTGCCGATTGAGGCAAAAATAAATGATATCCTGATATACTGAAGTGAATCATGGACAGTTGGTCGATTAGGAAAAAAAATTATTTGGAAGCTGGGAGATGTTGTTTTAAAGACGAATGATAAGAAAACCCTGGACAGATGATACAAGAAATAAACTGACTCACGAAGAGAACTGATTGCTGACATCAGGGGGAGACAATCTGCATTCTTTGGTCATGTGATGAGAAAGAGAAAACTGGAATACATGGCGACAGTGGGAAAGTTTGAGGCGAGGGGAGGCAGAGGGAGACAGAGAAAAGATGCTGGACAACTTGACATCATGGCATTGGATATCATTTGTATCAGAGTTGATTGAAAGTAGACAGAGGATTGTGGATTATCAAATAGGCTTGAATAAGAATAAGAAGACCCATTCTTACCAAATGTGCAGATGCTATGTCGTTTTCCTAACCATTTATAGACTTTCTTTTCTTGAAGTATTACACATTGTTTAATATAAATATATATATGTGCGTGTGTGTGTTTGTGTGTTATTTGCCAATCAGCACATACCACCACCAACACCATCACCACCATCACTCCTACAACAACAACAACAACAACAACAACAACAACAACAACAACAACAACAACTACTACTACTACTACTACTACTACTACTACTACTACTACTACTACTACTACTACTACTACTACTACTACTACTACTACTACTACTACTACTACTACTACTACTACTACTACTACTACTACTACTACTACTACTACTACTACAAATAATATTACAAAGTGTTTTTGCTCACCGGCGGCATGCCTAAATCATGCCCCTCTTGCACACATCTTTTCTCTATGTTCCCTTTACACCGTTGTTCACCTTCTCAGTCCCAGTTAAGTAAATTATTATCTGTGTTCTGTAGTAAAAGTCGATCCCGATGTCTTCTCAAAGTAAAGTAAAGCACCCAATAAACATATCGTTTCTGTTCGCGATAGTGGGAAGCTGGCTGGCTCTACTTTGTTTCTTGACTGTTGCAGGACGTCTATCGTGGTGAATGCCTTCATGGAACTGGTGCAGCTGGAGAAGATGAACGGAGCAATCCTGTTGATTGCGCTTGAACAGGGAAAATACTACAGGAAGATGCAAAATGTCGTCTGCGCATAGGAAGCCATCTTAAATCTGTTTCTGGCCGTCGTGAAAGGACAGTGTTCCACCAGGCATTAGATCTAAGAGATCAAACGTAGAATGTGCAGATTGAGCGCTCTGTCTATTTTGTAAATCTATTGAGACATGGGTATGCAAGGCTGCCGAAACCTCAGCATACCCCAAAACATTTTTGGTGGGGGTGGTGTGGGGTAGGGGGGGGGGAAGCCTAAACCTCCCTTCCCCATCCAAATAATTGTTATCGTGACTACCCCCCCCTCCCCTTCCCCACATATCCTTGATGTATTTGAGCTAAGTACCCCCCCCCCCCCACCCCAACCATTCTCTTTCAAGTTTTCTTTATACATTTCTTATTATTTAAAAATATAATTATATTTATTTGGCATTCAGCATATAATAATAATAATAATAATAATAATAATAATAATAATAATAATAATAATAATAATAATAATAATAATAATAATAATAATAATAATAATAATAATAATAATAATAATAATAATAATAATAATAATGACTATTAAACAAACGCTTAAGCCCCCCCCCCCCCCCCCCCACCCATCCCCAATTAAGCCTTTCCCCAACAAATGTAATAGGGGTCAAAGGTTTCCCCCTCCTCACTCCCATGCTATCTTTATGTCGGTGCCCGTGTGTATAAACTGTTTAGCAAACATTAGTGCCAGTACCAATCACAGTGTCGTACAGGTGGCTGATACATGCACAAAGTGTAGTGCTGACATAATGTTAGCTAAAAAAAAGTGCCGGTACTGCGTTACGTACCCTCAGAATAAAGCCCTGGGTGTTGGAAATATACTGTGAAGTAACGACTGCCAGTGTGATGTTAGCCACAAAAAGCTTCGCAAAAGAAATACCCACACATACAAGTACAAGTTTACAACAAAATGTTTGTCACTGGGCAAATCGTAAAAAAAATAAATAAATCAAATTACACATATTATCCAGTAGAAGTACCTCAGACAGGCTGCTGCTTCGGAGGACTGAGCACGCATGGGAATGCTCAATGTCTAGTGACGTCAATTGTGATAACATAACATACCTGTGATAACATAACATGATTTTGATAACATACCATAACATCATAAGAGACCACAATCTAGAGGACTGCCTTGAAAGAGACAGGACGCCGCCGCAGTGTTGCCACTTTTCTTTGACAAAAATATCCAAAACGGAGTCGAAAAAATATCTTAAATCATCTAAATTTGCGTGGAAAACATCTAGAAAAAACATCCACAGGGAAAGAGTCACAGATTACATAGCAATTGATATGAGTTACCCTACAGAATCATGTCCTCATGTTTACTGAAGTCTGCCTTACAAGATCCACAGGATAAACTTAGCTTGGATGATAAAGTTAAAGCTTCAGATCCAAAATGACTCTGGTATGCTTTAGCTGTTCCAATTTCTTTTATTACCTAATCAGGGAGCTGATAAGTGGAACAGCCTTTTCCTACTCTTATCAGGCCGAATTTTATGGTCAAGATAGCATTTAAGAAGTCGAATTTCATCCTGTTTCTTAGGTTAAATTTGATAAATTCACTCCAAATGAAAAATGTCTAGAAAATATCTACCATCTAAACGTCAAAAAACGCCATCTAAATGCAAGGGAAACATCTAAATCTGGATGTAAAATATCCAAAGTGGCAACACTGCGCCCCCGACACCAGGAGCACTTCCTGTTGACGAACTGTATTCAAGACGTGCCCCTTTATTACCCAGACCTGTGATCTGCAACTTTTTTTTAAAAGTGGCGCCCTCCCCCCCCCCTTAAAATATATATATATATATATATATATATATATATATATATATATATATATATAGCAAGATATCTACCCCCACGCCCCGCCTCCTACCCAACATAACAAACATGTGTTTAAAAAGATGGACACAAATAAACAAACATCCCTTGTACTGTTAACAATAGCTTGGAGAAAAACACACAATTTACGGTGTCAAAAAACAAAAGACACAATCACCAACTGGTAATTTGGTGTCTAAATTTCAGTGTAATGAATGGTTGACACTTTTGTCTTGACGATGTTTGCTGTTTTTGGTCTGCTGTGGGGCGAGGCACAACGGAGATCAGTCTCCACAACAAGTTGGCAGCGCTGTTCGTTTTTATGACTGTTCAAGCTGAAAATCCTGGTCATTACAAGTGCAAATTTACAAAATTTTTACTAGACGTTCCCCCCCCTCCTTCCCCAAAACTGTTTCACGCCCCGTGGAGGGAGGGGGAGGGGGGTGTGATACCCTCCAGAATGGAGACCACAGACACCTCTTAGTTAGTTCCTCGAAGAGTGTCTTTCAATGTTAGGAAGCATATCCCCGTGTGGGTTAACAAAGCCCCATTATGGTATGGGGGAAAAAAGAAGGGGGAAAAACTCAATCGCCTTAACAAGATGACTAATAAAGATATCTGACTTGTTGTGTCGAAAGGCTCAATATCACAGCCTAGCTGTAAACCACAACAATATACTAGCTGCCTGAAGTAGGCAAGCATTTGCTCTAAAACCTCGAATTTTAATTTATGCTTATATCTGCAAAAGAGGTAGCATAGCATACACTGGCAGAACTGGTCGGAAGTTAGTAGATTGTTTCTGTGAATACCTTGTAAACATTAGTTATATCCAGTTTCGTCCTTTTCAGGACGAAATTTTTTGTCATTTGAAGCCCTACTCTGGCTTTTGCCAGGGGCCGCAATATAGGCAGGCCATACATATGGCCAAATGTCTGAACGCGGTTTGCTGGGACCTCTCCACGGCGATCCTCATCCGCATGGTGGCACTTTGTGTCATCGGGTGTTTATCGCTTGTGTGATGTTCTGGTGGGGTAGAAAGTCAGTCAGTCAAACATTAGTCAACATAAGTCCTTACGTCCTTCTCAGGACGTAATTTTTTTTTTAATTTGAAGCCCCACTCTGGCTTTTGCCAGGGGCCGTAATATAGGCAGGCCAAATAAATGGCCAAATGTCTGAACGCGGTTTCTGGGACCTCTCCACAGTGATCCTCATCCACATGGTGGCACATTGTGTCATCGGGTGTTTATCGCTTGTGTGATGTCCTAGTGGGGTAGAAAGTCACCCACTCACTCAAACATTGGTCGTTAGTCTTGCTTGCAACTATTGTACGTGTAAATAGTTTACTCCATAATTATTTCATTTAATCAGAGAGTAGTCCTGATAAGACAAGTAGCATGCACACGAATTTAAGTTATAAAACACCAGCATATAATATTGCTGAATTGCCTAGTCAACATTACAGAAGTAACCAATGTAACCTTCTCAGTATCGATATTTTAATGCTTGTATCGGTGAACATTTCTTTGAAATATTTCATTTTTCAGTGTCACGATACTCGAGTACTATATTTCGTTTGCCGTGGTGGGCGGGTTAAATTATATATTTAAAAAAAAGTCCTCGTGGTTTTTGGACAATGGTATGAGAGTCACGCCGACGAAGTGTCTAGGACCCTCACCAAGTAATATTCATAAAGATTAAAGTGTTTGTGTATTGGCAAAATATTTCTTGTTGATTGTGTACTTTATTTGTGTTTTTGTATACATATGTAGTTATTTGTATGTGCATAACCATCTATTGCCTTCTTCACTTTTACCGGGTTGCAGCCCAGTGTCGTGGTTTAAAATATTTGTTTTGTGCCTCTCGCGTGATTTGAGTGACAGTTTTCTGGATCTTCTGGCCGTATTCAGCTACTCCATCTATCCATTTTTTCCTGGGTCTTCCTCTGGCCTTTCTTCCCGATGTTCTACTGTAAAAGGCCTTATAGGCAATCTGATCCGGTTGCATTCTTACTAAATAGCCAAACCACTTCATCCTCTGTCTTTCAATATGTTTCATTCATGCTCTTGTTCCAACTTTTTCTCTAATGCTGACGTTTGTGACTCTGTCTCTTCGTGTATTGTTGGTGACTCTTCGGAGACATCGCATTTCACATGTAGTTATTTTTTGCATATGTGATTTGTTCATTGTCCACGTTTGGCACTGATAACATAACGTAGGGATGAAAATGCTGTTGATCATCCGTTGTTTGGCTGGTAACGAGATCTTTGGATGAGCACAACTTTACACATTCTAAATAGCCAGAATTAGAATTGATTGTGATGGTATTTACATTTATCATTGCATGTTTTGAACTACCTAAAGTCTAAGGTCAAGATAACCCCCCCCCTCCTCGCCTTGACCCCCCAGTCCCACAAGTGTGAGTCTGTCCGGCAGTCCGAGGTTTGAGAATAGAGGTCAAATGAGAATCACAATGCACTGACAGAAAGTTACAAACATGGAATATTTACCTTAGAACAGCTGACAGAAGTGGAGTAAAGTCGCCTTAAACACTTAAAACAGCATTTTTAGACCAGGGCAAAATGTTTCAATTAAGTAGACAGAACCAGGTATTGACACGACTAACTTTACTGTTGACACATAGAAGTATATCGTTCTATACCAAGGAAATTCTAATAAGAACTTGGGAAACAAATTAGCGGTATACTAACAGTGTCAAACACAGACGCTTACTGAAGTAGAAGCGCACAAAATCGGTATAAGAGAGATGAGATGTTTTAGGAGAGTTTCCGGAGTAATAAAAAAAGATTAAAATGAAACAATGAAATAATTTTAAATTTTAGGATTGAAACAAGTAATACAGTTTATCAAAGAGCAACAGAGGAAATGGTTTGGTCATCTAACGAGAATGCTGTGGTACCAACTGCCACAGAGAGCCCTCTAAACGCTTAAGAAATATAATGGACACAGAGCTAGGGGTAGACCGGCAACAAGAACAGCTTTGAAAAATGAAGACTAAACTTATAAAACAAAGTGGAAAGAGCCCACATAAGATCCTTTTATCTACCTACCACTTAGATCAGCGGTTCTCAGCCTGTGGGTCATGACCATTTTGGGGCTCGAACCTTTCACACTGGTCGCTTAAGACCATCGATAAACACATATTCCCTCAAGTTATGAAGTAACAACGAAAATTATTTTATGGTTGGGGTCATCACAACATGAGGAACTTAATTAAAAGGTCGCGGCATTGGGAAGTTTGAGAACTGCTGATTTAGATGAAGTAACTGATTGAAGTAAAGACGACAAAGAAGACAGACATGTTTCGGGGTTGCCTACAAATATGAAATTAAACAACGTAATTTCGAAATTTAAAAAGCGCCCCACCCCCCACCCCCCCCCCCCACACAGTGCAAAGAATGCTTACGAGCAAAAGATACATTAAAAGCTTTTGAAGTGAATTTAGGATGACCAAGACATACAGGGGAAATGAGGCTAAACATGGAACGATGGCATCACGAATCTTATTCTTAAATTCCACGCTGTATGGCGTTGGTAGTCATGTCTCTCCATAACCTTTTGTCTCCTGTACTTTTAATTAACGCTTACACAGATGATTGTCTATGCCATGATGTCAAACTGTCCAGTATTTTTTCTCCCAGTTTTCCTCTGCCTCTCCTCCCCTCCAACTTTCCTACTGTCACGATGTACTCGTTTTCTCCTTCTCATCACATGACCAAAGAATGTAGATTGCCTCTTTCTGATGTGGGCAATCAGTTTTCTTCGTGAGTCAGTTTCTTTCAAGACACCCTCATTACTCTTGTTATCTGTCCCGGGTATTATTAAAATTCGTCTATAAAACCACATCTTCCAGCTTTCAAATAATTTTTCATTAATCTACCAACTGTCTATGATTCACTTCTATATATCAAGATAAGATTTATGCAGCTTTCAAGAAATCTTTCTCGTCTCAATTAACAAGAAAGATTTCATAAAATATTTTACAATTTGGAAAATGCTGCCTTTGTCTGAGCTATTCTACATTAAAATTGTTTAATGCATTTTCCATCTGAGGTTAACAGGATACCCAAGTAATTGAAATTCATCAATTTGTCACATTTACTTTGATGTTGCATTTTGGAGGGTCCGGAATCGGGAATAATCTAATCAAAGTAGAGAAGAACTTACACAACACATTAGTAAATAAAGGCAGAAGATTCTCAACTCTCTCCCTCTTTCTGTCTATCTCCCCCCCCCCCCCACCTCCTTACACTTCAATGAAGTCCTAAAAGTAAGAAAAAAAGAAATGAAAATGTTAAACGGAATTTAGCAGAACCGCCCACAAAAGGGGAACTTACTCTGCATCCAAGATGGTGGCTATGGAGGAGTCCAGAATGGAAAGTAAATGTAACAACGATCCTTGGGCGCCGTTACATGGGGAGGGGCTAGCATCCTCCCAGCTTCTCATTGCCCAAGCACCTGAGAATCCGTTGAACCAAATGATTGAATCTGAACGTTATATCCAGACATTAGGTAAGTAGATTAGTAGACCTCCCTCTAGGCCCCCAGCCATATGTAATTCGCCTTTCTTCGGTGATGACGGTGATGATATGATATATGATTCCGGGTAAATGATCGTTTAGTGAAGTTTTGTATATTGGATTTGTACTTATGGATTTGAAACCATCACAGCTGGATAAAGATTAAAATACCAAATCCAACGATAACATAATGAAGCCTGTAAGTCAATTCTGAGCGGAGACATGAACATTTCAGTGGCGTATCGTATACTGTTATACATACCTACCACCATAGACAAATTATGGCTCTCCTCCGAACTTCTACCCGATATTATGGCGGCCAAGCAAATAGCCTAACAGGGCCTCATGTGTAAAGTGCGGACTTTCTGCCAAGGAACAAATCACGGCAAAACTAGGATCGGCTCCGAATAGCGAAACATATGCTTCAGGATCTTAGCGATGTTAATTGTGGACCTGTTTCTGCGACTATGCCGTACCGCCGACAGTATTCCCCGCGCCGCTACGTGCGGCACAGATGTGGGGCTAAACTAGATGGCTGGAACTCATGAGCAGCAGCTAGTGCATCTCCTGCAACTTCCTCTAATTTATTTGCTCATGAGTCCCAGGCATCTAGTTTAGATCCCCATCCGCATGTAGCGGCGCGGGGGATACTGTCAGCGGTGAGTTTAACTGCATTTTGCGCATGCCGAAAAGTGTAAGGACAAAAACAATGCTAATCTGCATCAGAGCGCGTGGTCTCCCCGCCATGTGGCTATTATCGTCTGTAATGTTGCGTGTTGAAATTGTCAATGGTCGCTATTATCGTCTGCTAGTATCATCGGCAGAAATGCTTGAAATTGTCAATGGTCGCTATTACCGTCTGCTAGTATCATCTGCAGAAACGCTTGAAATTGTCAACGGTCGCTATTATCGTCTGATACTATCGTCTGCAGTGTTGCGTCTCTTGAAATTGTCAAGTAATCCTAGTTTTGCCGCCATTTGTTCCTTGGCAGAAAGTCTGCATTTTACACACGAGTGAGGCCCTGTTAGGCTATTTGCTTGGCCGCCATAATATTGGGTAGAAGTTCTTAGGAGAACCTAAATTATTGTGTATCTAAAGATGGATTCCATGCTGCGTCCCAGTGGAATATAGGGTTGGGATGACTCATTGTTTGCATTTCATGACAATAGTTTGTTTTTTAAATGAATCCCTTAGCACCTATATATCTTGCAATCGTGGCAGTGAGGCCTAATTGTATATGCATTTCCTAAATACCCATGATGCAATATGAGCCTAATTAACATATTAAAATGGCTACCAGTTCACTATTTTAAAGTAAACACCAAATGAATTTATAGTTATTTGCCAACGAGCCTGGTAGAAATGTTAAAATAATCTACCCTATTTAGATAATACATTGCCTTATTTAGACTCCCAGTCTCTGTCATTGGTGTTATTTTTTGTTGGTGAATTAAGTGTTCATTCTTTTTCTCCTTCTTCTTTTTCTTGGCGTTCACTAGCTATGAGCTTGAACTTATGTGGAAGAGCAAAATCAGCATAGCAGTCAAGGTCAATATTTACAAATCACTGGTATTGTCTGTTTTCTTTATACGGATGTCAGAGTTGAACTCTCAGTGTGGAAATAGAAGGGAGGATACAGGCTTTCAAATGTAAATGCTACAGACATATTTTACGAATTAGTAATTTAGAACACAAAACTAATAAATATGACAGAGAAAAAATATACAAATTTGCGGGACACCAGGAGCCTCTCTTGGCAGTGGTGAAAGGTTGCAAGCTAGCTTAGTTTGGGCATATGGTGAGACATGATTTGCTTGCAAAGACTGCTTCAAGGAACATTGGCGGGTAGTTGAAGAAGAGGAGGGCAAAGAAGAACCTGGAATGTCAACATCAAGAAATGGACAGGACTAAGTTATCATACACTTATTCATTGTACCGAAGACAGAGAAAGATGGCAGGTTTTATGTGCTTGTGCTTTCGTCAATACATCTCCATGAATGACCCTAATGGGTCGAGGGTTATGTTATGCTATGTTAATGAGAATAATCAGATATATTATTATTGGATGAGCTGCCAAATTGTCAAACTGTGTTGACACACCCATTCAATTCTAGTGCACAGATATCTCGAAACTCAGATAAAGACAAGCTCAGTGGAGGACCACCTAAACACTAAGGATTTAAAATCACAGTAACTTATCATGGCATCATCATAGCTTGGTGAGTTCAATCACAGATGTGGTAGAAAGTTGAGGCCATTGTGCAATATATATATATATATTTAGGAATACCCTGTACCTCACCTTGGGTGCCAGGATTCACCATGCTGAACCTGCGTGCAAGACTTCTGCCACACATCTACATCGGGTGCCAGGATTGACCATGCTGAACCTTCTTGCAAGACTCCTGCCACACATCCACATCGGGTGCCAGGATTCACCGTGCTGAACCTGGTTGCAAGACTCATGCCACACATCCACATCGAGTGCCAGGATTCACCATGCTGAACCTGCGTGCAAGACTCCTGCCACACATCCACATTGTGTGCCACAGATATTGCAGTTAACAATCCAAGCAGTGTTTCACTGTTGTAAATTGGAACACAGAGGACTCAATTAACAGACTCCCATGTGTGTACCGGGGTCCCATTTTGGGGCAAGAATTAAACCCACTGCCTTCCTGACAAGCAAGTCATACAAGGTGACTAATTAGGGGAGTTCTCTTCTATGTAGAAGTGCATCTACATGAAAGGGAAGAATCAACAGTCTGCTTGCAAAGAAGCCTGATCTGTAAAACGATTGTGCATGCAAAACTCAGGTTCTGGAACAAGATCAAAGTCCAGAAATGGATGAACAACTAGGGCTTACTGTAGGAGTTTATAGCCAGTGAACACTAACACTATTGGGGCCGCATTAGCGGAGTCGATAGAAAACTTGCTTTCAAATCCAGCTGCGACTCGCTGCAGCCCACGGCCAGGGTTCAAAACCGGGCGGTTCCCGAGGTTCACCCAGCCTCTAGGAAATGAGTACCAGAGCTAACACTCTAGGATGAATGGAGGAACGTCGCTGTAGCTATGGAGTTGTGTGCGGACAGCAACACAGGCAGATAGTTTTTCATCAGCTGTCCGTACTAGTGGCATAGCACTTATGGTTTAAAATCGTGTGCAATGACCCTGGTTCACATCTCCCGACTTTACCTTTACCTTTTTACACTAACAAATAGAAGAAGAGAAAATAACAGACTGCACAGTTTATGAATTTATTAATTTCTGAACTGTTTCAGTCTGTTGTTTGGGTGCTCTTTGTTAAAAATTAATTTACATATGTGTAGATGCCTACAATTGTTCTTATTTGTTTCCACAACAGAAAGACGGTTAGCACAGTTATCAAAAGGAAAACAAGGAGAGCCATCATCAAAGGACATCATTACTTCATTAGCACTCTTCCATGATGATCAGATGAGACGCTATATTTCTCAAACTGACATAATTGATTTTGGCCTTGCCAGCTGCAGCGGAAGTGATGAAATGCCTCAGACTTCATTTGTTCAGAGAAAATTACGCCCAGAAAAACAGCCTTTGAACCCTGAAGAATTAGCAGAGCTTGTTAAAGAAGATGTCTTGGCTAAAGTCTTTGAAGAATCAGTTAGCAGTACAGCCATTGAGACTGTTTCAAATGCTTTAGATGCACAGACTTACAGTTCTCATGTTTCTGAGCCTTCTGCAAATCCAGCAGATTTGAACTGCACACCTACTGCTGATGGCACACACAAGCTGATTGATCAGCAGTTTGATATTAAGGCAGCAACAGAATCAGCAGATGAAAACTGGGCAAATTTTGATGAATTTGTATGATACTATTGAGGATGTCATATGGGGCTATTCAGTAAAGTTCGCTCAAGGGACAAAATGTTGAACATATGGATCATCACGGGACAAAGGCATAGAAAGATTATTACTACAGTACAACTGGCAGTGATCTGCTGGCCACTTGCTAGGGCTCCGCGGGCCAGATTTAGCTTGCGGGCCATCAGTAGAATAGCCCTGATTTAGGACATGAAGTTGTATAGTACTATTCTTCTACTTCTTCTTATTAATTAACTGTAAACTTCATCAGACAGTTTAAGTTGTTTGTCCATTTTTAGACCAAGTCTTGTTTCAGAAATTGCATTTTCCACCACATTTATATTACTAGTCTGACTTTGTAGAAGTAACATTTTTGCAAAAAGAGAGTGACTTCCCTTTCCATTCATGCCTCATTCAGTTGTGCGGCCTCTCCTATGTTGCAGGGTGTCATGTATTCCTTATTGTCAACTCTTTATCCGTTCTCTTTTCTCTCGATTATTTTTGCATTCTGCTACTTGCACGATGGTTCGGGAGTCTGGAAGCTGCAATGTTTTCCTATTCTTACATTCCTTGTCAGTGGCTTCTTTTTTCTGGGGGGAGGGGGGCCATCGCCAACTAAGGTAGACATACAGTTTCGATACTCATGAACAGTCACGCTGTGGCGGTTTCCCCCTGCAGTACTTCTTACTTGTACACAGGCACCTGCGGCCCCTCAAAGAGATCACGTCAACACAACCTCCCACAAACATTATATATGGTAACTTAACGCTGAACGAAGCCATATCATAGCACCCCCGCAACATAGGAGAGGCCCTGTGACCCGACGAGGCATGAATGGGAAGGGAAGTCACTCTCTTTTTTTGCATACAGACTGTTACTTTTGGTTCCTCGCCTCTCATGCAGATGTATTCTGACTTTGAAGATAACACGCCTGATTAGTAGGCTTTTATAGCATGTTTCTTAGGAGGAACAGTTTTACTATTCTCCCACAATGGGCCCCAGAGCACAATGGGGTAAATAGTACTATTGAGGATGTAGATACTTCATATTAATGATTTCAGTATTACTTTTTATTTCCTTTGTTTCAACTTCTGAGATTTATTGAAAGATATAACGAGGAGACAAGTGAAATATTTTAGCCTTATTGAAAACAATGAGTCTTATTGAAAGAACCATGTTGGAAGGAAATGCTGATGACAGGTGAGCAAGATGTAGACAACAATACAAGTGGGAGGATGGCATAAAAAGATATATGAACAGCAAGCAGTCTGAGAGAGTACAATCAAAGTGAAAGTTAGAAAGTGTTAGAGATCCATTGTAGCTACTTTTCTTTGTAGGGATAACACTTGATTGACTGAACCTTCTGTTTATTAAATTGTAAATTGAAATTGTCTGTATTTGTATGTATTTTTTATATTATAGAATCATTATTAATTATTTTGATTTGCTTGCTGTATGTATTTTTTTTCTTAGTGATCAGTTTTATGAACCTGTTTCATATATTTGCATCAGTCCGTCAATCAGGTGCCGTCAGCTGCAATGTATCTCCAACACACTCTTTTTGTGTGTCTTGGTAGTATAAAGTTCTCGCTACTATCCCTTAGTCTCTTAATGTTATCCTCCCACTTATATCATTGTCTACCTCTTGTTTTCTAGATTTTGACTTTTCCCTGACAGGCCTGCGTACCCAGTTTGTAACCCTTAAAAAATATAGTTTGTTTGTTCGTTCATTCCATCCAGGTTATTAAAAGAGTTTTATATATTTGCATAGGGATGCTAGAAAATAAGCGATGAAATAGTGAAGAAGCCTGAGGTAGTGGAAGTTTAGATTTTGAGAATTATAGTGAAAATATCATAGACGGAGAAAAATTGACTGTCAGCTTCGATACCTATAGATATGACACAATTCCTCACTATAACCATAAGAAAAATACAAAAGAAATTGAAGGGACATGTTACTGAAGAGGGAGGTAAATACTGTGTAATTAAAATAGAAGACGGTGGTACAGAAGGATGCACTTGAAAGCCTTAACAGCTGGGCAAAAAATAAAACTCTAAAGAACATCAATTTTATTTCAACTTTGGGAGAGAACTAAATAAGTCCAAGAGAAATAAGCAATGGAGAAAAGATGCTAGCTTTGGATGGGATATACACTTGAGAAAACCTGACAACAATATAACCTAACCTGGCACTAAAACTTACATGATCAATAAAAATAAAAAAAAGGCAGACTGACAACAATTTAAAAAACAAAAACCGAACACATGGAGAACATGGGAAAAAAACAACTATAAAGTAAAGTCGAGAGAGCTGCCTGCGGTAGTAGTATTCTTCTTCTTCGCGTTTTGTAAACTCTGGCGGAAAGTTATAGTTGTTCATCCACGTCTGGACTGCAGTCCTGTTCCAGAACCTGAGTGTTGCATGTGCATCTGTTTTACAGATCTTTCTCATTTGTATGCAGACTGCTGGTTCCTTGCCTCTCAGGCAGATGCAGTCTGACTTTGAAGGAAGCTCCCAATTAGACAACTCTTACAACATGCTTTTGGGTAGACAGTGGGTCTATTCTTGTTTTCCCTATAATAGGGCCCCGGAACCCATACAGGGAATGCGGTAGTAGTGAATAGGATGAATTGGTTCAAGTTGTTTGCGAGACACTCTGGGGGATATTGGACAGAAGAAGAGAAGAAGAATTCTATACACATATCAAAGGACAGAAAGGATTGGAAAGTCCTGATTGCAGACGTCAGCTTAAGACCAAGTATTTGAAGATAAAGAATGTATATATTGTTGTTTAGTGTTCATCCTCAGATTTGTGTTGTAAATTTTTTTTTAAATTGTGTACAATGTTTGATGTATACATGTTGAGTCATTCTCTGAATTATTTAATGGTAAACAAAGAAGCTAAAAATTATGCTGACATGATTACATGACCTGGATCTGAAGAAAGCCTTTGACAAGGTCTGGAAAGAAGGTCTACTGAAGAAACTCAGAGACTGCAGGGTGAATGGGAGTATGTACAAATGGGTCAAAGCATACTTGTATAACAGAAGATCCCGAGTACAGATAGATGGACTTAAGAGCAAGAAAGTTTTGCTGCGCCATGGCGTCCCACAAGGAGGTGTCCTGTCCCCCACACTCTTCCTAGTCTATATCAACGACCTGCTTTCTGAACTACCCCATGGAATTAAAGCTGCAATGTATGCTGATGACTTGGTACTCTGGTGTACAAATGAAAATGCGACAGTGGCCACCAGACTGCTACAAAGAGCCATAGATGCAATGGCTAAATGGGCTGACAAATGGTGTGTCAGCATCAACATAGGCAAATGCAGCACCACTCTCTTTACCCTTTCTCCTAAACAAAAATCAGGCGCCATGCACATAAATGGAGTACCCCTGAGAGAGGATAAGGAGCCCACATACCTCGGCGTAACGTTTGATGATAGATTAACATGGAGAAGACACATCAACAAGGCAGCAACCAAAGCCAGAAGGAGGGTAGCCATTCTGAGAAAACTAAGTGGAACCACATGGGGTGCTAGCGGGAAAATACTTAGAAAAGTTTACCAACAAAGTGTTCGACCACATCTTGAATACGGATCAACAGCATGGAGTTCGGCATCAAAAACCACATTGCAAGAATTAGACAAAGTGCAAAATCAAGCACTCAGAGTTACCACAGGCAGTATGAAATCAACACCTATAGCTGTGATGGAGAAAATGGGGATGACCCAAGCACTAAGTGAACGCAGAGACACCAAGATGCTTTTACAAGCAGAAAAGTTTCTTAGTATGCCCAGTCACCCTATGAATGAAAGATTCAAAAATTTAGCTTTGGGACGACTAAAGAGAAGTAGTTTTATCCACCAGGCCAAACGGCTCGGCAGACAAACCACTGATTTACCTGCAACTGATAGATCCTTAAATGCTGTCCCAGAACGGACCCCCTGGAGAGAGGAGTATAAGTTTCCAATACACATCAAGACTGAAGTGAAAGGGGTATTTGACAAGGAAGAACAAAACAGTGTGCAGCGCAAAACAGCCACCCTCAGTTTACTTGATGATGAATACCCGCAGAACCTTTGGGTTCGTGTTTACACAGATGGGTCAGCAGAAAGCGCAGTCAGAAACGGAGGTGCGGGAGTGTACATTGAGTATCCTAATAATACCAGGGATACAGCCAAATTACCAACGGGAAAGCACTGTCACAACTATGATGCAGAAGTTCAAGCCATCAAGATAGCGGTAGAGAAACTACTAAATACAGGGTATTTTTCACAACCAGTGGTATTCCTGACAGATGCAAAAGCAGTACTTCAGTCACTCCAGTCTGGAAAATTACCAAGCATACGGACACTATTATCCGAACTAGGCAACCGCTGTAAATTAGTAATGCAGTGGATACCTTCCCACTGTGGAGTTCCCGGAAACGAAAAAGCTGATAAACTAGCTAAGGAAGGTGCAACTGAAGAACAACCTGACATACCAGTCTCTTATCAACAGAAGAAGAGAATGATCAAATCAATCAGAATGCCACAACTGGCTCAAGATGATTACCATATTATGGACAGACCAGAGCAAGTTATTATCCTTCGCCTTAGAACAGGGCACAATAGACTTCGCTCCCACATGTACAACAAATTTAAGATTGGCCAATCGGCCATGTGTACTTGTGGACTGGCACCTGAAACAACAGATCACATCCTTCAAGACTGTCCCATATTCAACGCTTTCAGGCAAAACATTTGGCCAAAAGAGACACTTGTGGAAGTCAAACTTTACGGGCCGCTTAGTGAATTACAAAAGACAGTGAAATTCATACAAGAGACGGCTTTGCAGATATAGACAATTTATTTCATGCGAACGAAAGAAGAAGAAAACATGACCTGGGAGTGAAGCCTGGTGAAGCACATCGGTGCCACCTTCAAGGTCATGATAGGAAGCATTGCAATCAGCTTTTCTTGGAAACATTTTGTAGAGGAATCCTGGATTGGTTGCTGCACTGGAAGCACTGAGCATGCCTGGAGATTCCCTGTGACCAGTGATGTCAATTGTGATAGCACAACACTTAATGTTAAAGGGTGTCACAGACAGAAACTGCTGCTGCTCAGTGTTGAATCATCACATATTGTAGTTCATGGTGTAAAAAAAAAGGGGGGGGGGGGGGGGGGGGGGGGAGAGATTTCCCAAACAGTTTGCAGACATTAAAACCTATCTGGCTCCTATTTTATGAGACTGAGTGAACCCCAAAGCTGTAATGCTGGGTAAAATAACACTTCCACTGAGGGCTTTTTTTTAGAAAAAAAAAATGCAAATATTCACCACAAAGTGTCTAAAAAGGTGCCAGTAGACCCCATAAAGTGTCTAAAAAGGTGCCAGTAGTCCCCATAAAGTGTCTAAAAAGGTGCCAGTAGTCACCATAAAGTGTCTAAAAAGGTGCCAGTAGTCACCATAAAGTGCCTATTACGGTAACACTGAAGAAAAAATGATTGCCTAAAAACAGAACAAAAAAGTGCCTATACTACGTACCACCAGATTTAAAAAAAAAAAAAAGCCCTTTTTTCCATTGCTGAGTGCTAAACTCGGTCCCACTGTCTTCACAACTAGGCCACTACTTATTTTACCACTTGTTATGATAAGCTTTAGGAAAACAATAAAGAAGTTTTTGTCCTTGCTTTGAGGTGTATTATTGCTAGCCCCAGATTTTCATAGACAGACCCACACTCATTGTGTGATCTGGCTCAACCCCTTACATTCCCTAGCCAGTTTTATGTAACCTAAAGACTTAATGTTGTGACAGGGCAGACCAGGTCTTTGGTTGGCAGCTGGTCTGGGAGGGAAGCTCCAACAGATGGCAGATTGTGTACTGATCTCCTGGTCCAGCAGCTTCTGCAGCATGCTTTGTTCAAAACATTAGTGTTACCTTTCCTTTGGAGTAAACAAGGCAGACAGACAAAGGACACTTTCTTTCCTGGTCTAAATTTCCATGGGCTGGGAGTCAGGTAACACCCTACGCACGCGCATATGTGTGTGTGTGTGTGTGTGCCAGTATCCTCCCCAATGCACCTCTTCACCTGAAGCTGTTGATACAATATGGGAGGGATGTCAAATTTTGTATGCATCACCCACCACTCAGCATTACCAGACAACAAGTAGTACTGACTACTGTTTACTGCAGCTCAGTCATATCTGACCAAGACATACTACTGCTGTTATATAGCAGCTGAGTCATATCTGACCAAGACATACTAATGCTGTTATATGGCAGCTGAGTCATATCTGACCAAGACATACTACTGCTGTTATATGGCAGCTCAGTCATATCTGACCAAGACATACTACTGCTGTTATATGGCAGCTCAGTCATATCTGACCAAGACATACTACTGCTGTTATATGGCAGCTGAGTCATATCTGACCAAGACATACTACTGCTGTTATATGGCAGCTCAGTCATATCTGACCAAGACATACTACTGCTGTTATATGGCAGCTGAGTCATATCTGACCAAGACATACTAATGCTGTTATATGACAGCTCAGTCATATCTGACCAAGACATACTACTGCTGTTATATAGCAGCTGAGTCATATCTGACCAAGACATACTAATGCTGTTATATGACAGCTCAGTCATATCTGACCAAGACATACTACTGCTGTTATATGGCAGCTGAGTCATATCTGACTAAGACATACTACTGCCGTTATATGGCAGCTGAGTCATATCTGACCAAGACATACTACTGCTGTTATATGGCAGCTCAGTCATATCTGACTAAGACATACTACTGCCGTTATATGGCAGCTGAGTCATATCTGACCAAGACATACTAATGCTGTTATATGGCAGCTCAGTCATATCTGACCAAGACATACTAATGCTGTTATATGGCAGCTGAGTCATATCTGACCAAGACATACTACTGCTGTTATATGGCAGCTGAGTCATATCTGACCAAGACATACTAATGCTGTTATATGGCAGCTGAGTCATATCTGACCAAGACATACTACTGCTGTTATATGGCAGCTCAGTCATATCTGACCAAGACATACTACTGCCGTTATATGGCAGCTCAGTCATATCTGACCAAGACATACTACAGCTGTTATATGGCAGCTGAGTCATATCTGACCAAGACATACTACTGCTGTTATACCGCAGCTCAGTCATATCTGACCAAGACATACTACTGCTGTTATATGGCAGCTCAGTCACATTTAACCAAGATATACTACTGCTGTTATATGGCAGCTCATTCATATCTGACCAAGACATACTACTGCTGTTATATGACAGCTCAGTCATATCTGACCAAGACATACTACTGCTGTTATATGGCAGCTCAGTCATATCTGACCAAGATATACTACTGCTGTTATATGGCAGCTCATTCATATCTGACCAAGACATACTAATGCTGTTATATGACAGCTCAGTCATATCTGACCAAGACATACTACAGCTGTTATATGGCAGCTGAGTCATATCTGACCAAGACATACTACTGCTGTTATACCGCAGCTCAGTCATATCTGACCAAGACATACTACTGCTGTTATATGGCAGCTCAGTCACATTTAACCAAGATATACTACTGCTGTTATATGGCAGCTCATTCATATCTGACCAAGACATACTACTGCTGTTATATGACAGCTCAGTCATATCTGACCAAGACATACTACTGCTGTTATATGGCAGCTCAGTCATATCTGACCAAGATATACTACTGCTGTTATATGGCAGCTCATTCATATCTGACCAAGACATACTAATGCTGTTATATGACAGCTCAGTCATATCTGACCAAGACATACTACTGCTGTTATATGACAGCTCAGTCATTTCTGACCAAGACATACTACTGCTGTTATATGGCAGCTCAGTCATTTTTGACCAAGACATACTAATGCTGTTATATGGCAGCTGAGTCATATCTGACGAAGTCATGCTACTGTTTTATACGACAGCTGAGTCATTTCTGACCAAGACATAACACTAACATTAGTGATCCTTACCATCACCTTCAATCCCCAGATACATTATAATTCAGCACATATACTTTATGTATATTTAATTATTATCATTTTCAGTGGTAACTGTGTTTAGCAAAAATTGCAAATAACTTGAATGGTTTTGTTAAAGTCTGAATGAAAGGTGGAAAATATGGACTAGTCTTAACCTTTTGAAAATAAAGTTTTTTTTTGTCATCCATTCCCAAACTTTAGACAGATTCTTATTTTACAACCTGGCACATTACATGTCATCCTTGTTTTGGTTTCTAACAGGCGACCTAAATCAAACCAGTCAATTTGTTTGAAATAATTAAAGCCAGAGGTTGATATTTAATGTTAGTTTATCAGAAGAGTTGAATTGAGTTAAGCACTGACATATTAGCATTTAGGACACTCCTTTAATTTCTTTGTCCCCATCTTTAGCAGCCAACACAGAGTTCCAGTGCTGATTGTACCAGAAGCATTCTGATTTTATGTCCATCTTCCCTTCCCCTGAAAGTGGGTCAGATCCCTGGTTACTGTCCGATGCCATTCACTTCAGACGGTAATGATCTTTTTGTGCCTCAGCTCTGTCTTCATTTGGGTGACACCATGGTGTAGCAGCTAGACACTTAACAACGGATCCAAAGAAAAGTGGTTTCGGACCTTGGTGGAGCCAGACTATTTTTGTCAAAAAATGACCTTGGCTCCCTGGTCACCACAGCCTCAAATACCAGGTAAAGTTCAGAGAAGTGAAGGTGGCTGGCGTGATATTCAACAAATCACCCATCGAGTACTGCTTGGTCTATAAAATATACATCTTGCCTTATATGCCCAAATACATCTGAAGGTGTGAAAAAGTGGCCTGGACCACATCTAGCTTATCATGCATCAATTTACCACCAGGTGGGGCAGAACCAGCCAGTCTGTTTGCCTTTTCATTTTCCAACCCACCTGCCTATCCTGGTAAAAAATACCTGTCTCCACCTTTCTGATGATGCCTTTGTGAGTCAGTTACAATCATGGCATGTACAGCTGGTTCTCAAGCCAGCGGAAGGCTGCAGTGACTGCCTCCACCTCCATTCTCAAGCCAGCGGAAGGCTGCAGTGATTGCCTCCACCTCCATTCTAAATGCAGATATTGTAATATTTATTTTGAGAAGAGAAAAAATAATAGCAGAGTAGATTTTACCACAAGGTTCTAAAATATTTGGTCTTTGTATGTTCTGGGCAATAACTTAGGAGCTGGGTTGGCAAGTTCCCTTTTCCCAGTGGCAAAGCAAACTCATTTAGTACCTGTAACACCTTCCCACACATACACACACACTGTGTACATGTTAAAAACACACATTGTGTACATGTTAAAAACACACATTGTGTACATGTTAAAAACACACACTGTGTACATGTTAAAAACACACATTGTGTGTCACTGGTGTCACCCCCTCACTGATGCCACCTGGGGCGACCTGCACTCTGCCCGCCCCTTCCTACGCCATTGCTTCCCCTGTCACCTTCTCTGTGCCAGACAACTAAAACTACTGGAATTGGCAGATACGGTAGTGGTAAAATGGCCCTCAGTTTGAATAATGGGAAAAACAGAAGTAATGCTGATTTCCAGGAAAAGAATAGTGTCTAAGTGAATATTAAAAGTCAAAGGTGTTGTTTTAGGACAAGTACAGAAATGTAAGTATCTAGGCACATGGATAACATCTTTGGGAAGATGTATTACAGAGATAAAGAACAGAATAGGACAGATCAAAACTGCATTTTATAAAATGAAGAACATTTTATGCACTAAACCTATGTCACTGGAGGTTAGGAAAACAATTCTTGCATGCTATATAGAGCCAGTTTAAACATACGGCTGTGAAGCCTGGACAATAAGTAAACAAGCCGAACAGTATCTTCAGGCCTCGGAGATGTGGTTTTACAAGAGAATCCTTAGAATTCCTCGGACAGCTAAGAAGAGCAACACGGATGTTTTGAAAGAGGCGAGTGCTTGAAATCAACTTATCACAAACATCAGAAAGAGACAGTCATAATGTCCTGTTCATGTGAAGAGGGAAAAGGGAACATGTTGTGACTGCTGGATAGATTTGTGGAAAGAGAGAAGATTCTTGACCGTTTTTTGTCATGTCATGGAGGGGTATCAACACATGAACTGATACACGCTGATTGGGGAGAGGTATTATCGCCGACTCCAGTTGGCAAGGCACTTGATGATGATGATCCTTTACAGGACGTTGCGGAGCCAACCCAAACATTTATGTTTGTTTGGTTGTATAAGGCATTGTTATGGTCAATAGTTTGTCATTGCCTCTGTATAGTGGACACTCCATACTATTGTCAAAATCAACGTAAATGTCTGCTGCCAAATTGCTTGCAGCCGGAATGCAACTGGATATTTTGGAATTAGAAATAATAAATAAACAGATCTGCAGTGATCGGCCCTCGCAAAAAGGTAGAAAACATACAAATTTATAAAATGTATATATTTGGTATGTCGGAAATTGAACCTATCACCTCCAACAGACGACATAGCAGCAGAAACAAGCTTTGCGATACAAATGGCTGATGAAGACACCTTTCGGGAGGCGGGGGGGGGGGGGGGGGTTATGTCTCTTAGGACACTTGTGGCTGCAGCGAGGCTTTGTCTTCATTTGGAGGTGACAGGTTCTCTTCATGGCATGGTAACTATAGCTTGCAATTTTTATGTTGTCTAATGTGCTCTTCTGTCTTCTTACTTCTTTCTATGAGTGCCAATCAGTACATGTGTTTATTGTAAATAGTGTTTCTACGGCTGCAAGGGTTCTCCATTTGTTTATTTTGGAATTAGAAGTCCGTTAGTAAAGCCTAAGCCACAGAAGCCCGCAGACCAGCTTTAAAAAAAGGCACTCCGCGATGAAAATCGGCTATGGCGTACGGATGCTGTCTATGGTAATAAGGTGGTTTCGGATGTAGCGAATTTCTGTTATGAGTGACAATTTCTTTATCCCCAGTAATTTGTGTGTGGGTAAGAGAAATTTCTAAAACGAAGAGCCATTTCTTGGGTTCCCGTGAGTTCTCCTTATCCGGTCTGCACTGTATTACATGGTTAGGTCCCAGTCTCCTCCCTGTTACCACTTCTGTATTGCTGTCTTAAAAACCACCCAAGTTTTTTTTTTAAGTAAACCATTTACAGAAGGAATCAAACTACAGTACTCGAGAATGATGAAATTGTTGAACGCATTCACCAACTGTAAGCCCCAGATCTGCACAAACGCCAGCTTTACACATGTATGATTATAACAAAGAGAAGACACTGCCACTACAAGCAAGCCATCATCATCCTGTAGCCGGTCCTTTGTAGAACGTCGCTGTCATCAGGGTCTGCCTAACATAAACAAGGTCTTTCGCCAGCTCTCCCGCCTGTTGCACTATTTCCTACCCAAGGTGTCACTTACATCCCGCAGACGACTTCGTCTGGACAGTCTGTGGGTCTCCTTTGATCGCATCAACACTGTAGGAGTCCTTTTCAGGGTTCTTGGTGGCGTGTAATGCTAAGCCATATTATATGGTGCACGTAACCGAGTCACAATTATAACCTAAAGCTCCCCCCTCGGGATGCTGGTTGAACGTGACGATTTTTTCCCCAGCAAAGCCCCCACCTACCTACTTATATCCTGTGCCGATCTTTGTGCTGGTTTACAAGCTAGAGACAGAATGAAGTCAAAGACAAAACAAAGCCAGAAATGATAATGAAGTATGAAGTCAAAGACAAAACAAAGCCAGAAATGATAATGAAGTATACGTCAGCTGTTTATAAGACATTATGTTGGCTGAGATGCAAGACTGTCATAGTACTGAATATGTCTATGTAAACAACTTATTTCTAATGCTTATCAGTGTTTATGTTTTGCCCACTATGTCTTTATCATCACCGTCATGTAGCAGGTCTGCCTGAAAGAAACTCAGTCTCTCGCCAGCTCTCCCGCCTCGTGTACTTCCACATACAAGGGGTCACTTCGTGTCCATCTTCGTATTGGTCGGCAAATGTCCCTCTTTCCTGGTATCACCCCTCCTGCTATTATTTTTTCCCGATCCACAATGGGGCTTGATATGACCAAAATATTACAGCTTCCAAGACAAGATACTATTTATTAGTTACACTTCCTTAATCTTCAGATCCTTTGAAATGTCAGCATTTCTCCTCTTTTTTGTCCGTGGTATTCTGATAATCTTTCTATATATTTTCAACTCTTTCTTAAGGACTGGGATATGTCCTTATATACTTACATTTCATATGTTCTTTTCCTCTCATGTATTTCCCGCTAAATAATGGATTGTTGGCAATTATTATATGCACGATCGATAGATAAACCTTACTCATTTCTCTTCTTTACTTCCTCTGTTTACTTCATCACGGTTGGGAGAGTAGGGTTGTAAGGATTTTCTGTGTGCTCATTCCAACGCGTTATACAGTAAAGGTTGTTCTTTACCACCGTAATATATTTAAACAAGTACAATAGGCTGCTACACATAGACCAGACTCTCCATCTTGCGATATGTTTTCCCTTCTAGCGACACCAGCAAGATGGCGCCGTTCATCTGCTCCAGCTGTGCGAGTTCCAAGAAAGCGTCAACCACTGTCTCCACACTGAAAAACATGAGTATCGTGGAAATATATCAAACCAAACGAAAACTTGTCAGCTTAACATTAATCCAAAAAATGAACGACAAGTGAACGTTGCAGCTAGAAAACCTTCATCAGCACATGAGATGAATAGATAATGTCACAATCATCATCCTTCGTGTGCCGTTAGACGTCACATTGGGCCTGCATTCGATTCCCCCACTCCGCCATATTGCATGCAACTCTAGCGATTTCTGACATGGAGTTCAGACCAACATTTTATAGCTTCCTGTAATAATTTTCTTCTTAATGTTTCCTTCGGATGTCCTCTTTTTCTCAGACTGTTTGTTTCCTATTTCAGTCTTGTTTTGTAATTCTTTGTTCATTTCGTTTCAGAGTGTGCCCTTCATTTCTCTACCTTCTTGTTCTTGTTGCAGTCGATACAGGTATTTGTTCAGACATTTCTCTGATCTACTCACTTTAAAAAAATTTATCACATTTGATGTTCATGATTTTTCTCATTTATTTATTTTCAAATGCATTTAATTTTCGTTCCATATCTTTGGTAGTTTTGCAACTTTCGCTGACCCAAGTTAGGATTGAAATAACGTTAGAACTCAAGATTTGTAGTTTAGTCTTAAAGCCGTTTAACTTAGAGCTCCATATTTTGTTAATGTTTTTAAAAGACTGTTGTTGCTTTTACTAATGTGTGAGATCATTTTTTTTTTCAATCTTCTTGAGAGTAAAAAGTGCTACCAAAATAGAAGAAATGGACCGTTACTTATATTGGTTTGTTCTCTAGCATGACATCTACATGTTCTATTGTTGGTAACTTTAATACATTAGTTTTCTCATAGGTTACTTGCAGTCCTATTTTTGATGCCGTAGACGACAAATTGTCTGCTTTTCTTTGCATGTCTTTGTTATTTTTACTTTGCAGAACAATATCAACTGCGAAATCCAGATCTTCAGGTGTCAAATCTATATCTAATCAATGCCTGTATTGCCTTTGAAACATGTATCCATTACCCAATCAGTAGCTACTCCGAACAACATTGGGGATAGAATGCAGTGTTGTTTAAAATTTTACTCAGGTTTCCATCAAAAACCAGGAACTTAGACCATTTTCAGATTTGCACGCAGAACTCTTAGTTTGGAAAAAGACTAAAATCCAGAAATGGACGAACAACCACGACCTTCCGCCGGAGTTTACAACCAGTAGATTATAAGAAGAAGATTATTGTCCATATTGTGCACGTAAAGGATAGAATAGCCTGTATTTAGGTCTAACACTTGTTTCCTAGTGAAATTGATTGCTGTCTTTTGGGAATATGTTTTCTAGCCTCACAACACATTATGCTATTGCCTTAGAGATTATTATTCTAATCTTTACGAGGCATCTTGCGACTTTTGTTTCAAGATAGCTGTAAAAATTCACCTTGATAAGAAGTATATCAACTACATAAAGCAAACTAGCGTTTAGCTAAAATTCAAGTGACTCACTCCATTTTGCTCTTTTCAAATCTGGGCTGTGCTTCATCAAAGAAAAGAATTCGGTTTTCGTCGATCTTAGACACCAGCTCTGTGGCAGCAGCGTCCGGACACAGGACTCCAAACTCGATTCCCTGTTCTTCGATATTGGGTTGTTGCTGGGGATCAGATAAGCACAATGGTTTGTTACTGAGGATCAGATAAGCACAATCTTTGGTTGCTAGGGAGCAGATGAGCACAATCGCTTAGTGCTGGGGATCAGATAAGCACAGTCGTTTGTCACTGGAGATAAGATAGGCACAATCATTCGTTACTGAGGATCAGATAAGCACGATCGCTTGTTGCTGGGGATCAGATAAGCACGATCGTTTTTTATTGGGGATCAGGTAAGCACAATCGTTCGTTGCTGGTGATCAGATAAACACAATTGTTTGTCGGTGGTTGGTTGTGGATGCCCTAGATTCAGGAAGAATTATTCTGTTCATTCTTCCACAGAGGGTGGTTGACATGTCGTGTAGGCTGGAATATCTATGCCTTTTGACCCGGCACATCCGATTTAAACAAAACCTAGTTACTCGATTTTTCATGTTTATTAGGAACAGTGGATCTTTCTCTCAACCCCCCCCCCCCCGGGGACCCACTCAGGGATCTAGACTAATGAAAATCTCGTTTTTAAGTTGCTTTGATTTCAAAATGGTGTGAGCCATATAAAGGGCTTGCATGTTTGGGAGGTAAATTGGTTTAGTACCTCAGAGATGAATCTCCTGACTAATATAACACCGACCGTGTTTGCTTCCCAGAATCATTCACAACGTCCAGTTTTAGTTTGGGTCGTCATGGAGGCCAAGGCCGTTTAAAGACAATATGTCTATGTAGAGATTCAGACCAGTGATATCTGGACCAACAGCAAAAGTGCTAGCCTCTAGACCAACGTTTGTCCGACACTGAGACGTCTCCAGGTCATGATTCGCTTTAACGGACAGCTGCACCTGGATTAGTCATGTTTGAAGGTCATGGGTTTAAATCAGCATCGATTAGGATTTATTTTTTAGAAGGAAAAAAAAAAAACAGACTTGTGCTCGCAGATCCCAGCCTATAATGGGTATCAGTCAAAGCAGTGGGAATAAAGACGGCTGGTGTGACATTGACCATATCACACACTGATTGATCTAACTTATCTCATTCCTGTAACTGGGGTTATCTGAGCTTTTTTGTTAGGGGGTAAACATAAAATCCTAACGTACACAGTCGGTGGCGACAGCACTATCAATGCGGCCCTGAGGCTCAAAGACCCTCCCCACTCCTTCTTCCGCCCCGCCTACACAAAAAAAAAAAAAAAAATGATAAGTTGGTCTCTATGTATATGAGCTAGCACCTTATGCCAAATGCCTGCCTGGGGTTAAAAAGGCCCTATAGTTTTACTTGTATTCAGTTACGTTTCTGCCAGATGTTTAAGACATTTCACAGTCAGCAGACTTGAAGTGAAGGTGAACCATGTAAATGAGCTGTTACAGTCATTCATGTAGCAATTAAAAACAAACACCGTGATACGCACACTCGCTATTTCCTGGTTTTAATTGATCCCGCTCCTCTACCTATTTGTAATTACACTCCTAGATGTGACAAAATGAGTCAGGACACCGCACCCTATCCTTGTCTACCTGTCTCCATAATCGAGGAAACGTTTGTCAAATGGATGGTTGTCAATGACTTTACGGAGAAGTGTTTTCCAAACAAAGCCCCAGACAAACATTAAAACTATTGTCTGAAACGACCAGATAATGTCACATTCCGAAACATCCTCAGAGAGGTCGAAAGCAAAGCTCTTGGACATGTTTCTAGTAAAAGTCA
>CAJHNH020000034.1:307500-337102 GCA_905116865.2 Candidula unifasciata
CTTTCTCTTTTCTTCTTCTTCTTTCTTCTTCTTCTTCTTCTTTCTTTCTTCTTCTTCTTCTTCTCTCTTTCTTCTTCTTCTTCTCTTTCCCTCTCTTCTTTCTTCTCTTCTTCTTCTTCTCTCTTCTTTCTCTCTTCTTCTTCTTCTTCTTCTTCTTCTTCTTCTTCTTCTTCTTCTCTTCTTTCTTCTTTCTTCTTCTTCTTCTTCTCTTCTTCTTCTTCTTCTTCTTCTTCTTTCTTCTTCTTCTTCTTCTTTTCTTCTTCTTCTTTCTTTCTTCTTCTCTTCTTCTTCTTTCTTCCTCTTCTTTCTTCTTCTTTCTTCTTCTTCTTCTCTTTTTTTTTTCTTCTTCTTTTCTCTTCTCTTCTTCTTTCTTCTCTTCTTTTCTTCTTTTCTTCTTTTTCTTTCTTCTTCTTCTTCTTCTTCTTTTTTCTTCTTCTTCTTTCTTTCTCTTCTTCTTCTTCTCTTCTTCTTCTTCTTCTCTTCTTTTCTTCTTCTCTCTTCTTCTTCTTCTTCTTCTTCTTCTCTTTTCTTCTTCTTCTTCTTCTTCTTCTTCTTTTTCTTCTTCTTCTTCCTCTTCTTCTTCTTCTTTCTTCTTCTTCTTCTTCTTTCTTCTTCTCTTCTCTTCTTCTTCTTCTTTCTTTCTCTTCTTTCTTCTTCTTTCTCTTCTTCTTTTCTTCTTTCTTTCTTCTTCTTTCTTCTCTTTCTTCTTCTTCTTCTTCTTTTCTTCTCTTCCTTCTCTTTCTTCTTCTTCTTTCTTCTTCTTCTTCTTTCTTCTTCTTCTTCTTCTTCTTCTTCTTCTTCTTCTTCTTCTTCTTTCTTCTTCTCTCTTTCTCTTCTTCTTCTTCTTTTTCTTCTTTCTCTCCTTTCTTCTTCTTCCTTTCTTCCTTCTTCTCTTTCTTCTTTCTTCTTCTCTTTCTTCTTCTCTTTCTTCTTCTTCTTCTTCTTCCTTCTTCTTCTTTCTTTCTTCTTCTTCTCTTCTTCTTCTTCTTCTTCTTCTTCTTCTCTCTTCTTCTTCTTCTTCTTCTTCTTTTTTCTTTTCTTCTTCTTCTCTTCCTTCTTTTCTTCTTCTTCTTCTTCTTCTTCTTCTTTTCTTCTTCTTTCTTCTTTTCTTCTCTCTTCTTCTTTCTCTCTTTCTTCTTCTTCCTTCTTCTTCTTCTTCTTCTTTCTTTCTCTTCTTTCTTCTTCTTCTTCTCTCTTCTTTTCTTCTTTCTTCCTCTCTTCTTCTTCTTCTTTTCTCTTCTTCTTCTTCTTCTTTCTTCTTTTCTTTCTTTTCTTCTTCTTTTCTTTCTTCTTTCTCTTCTTCTTTCTTTCTTCTTCTTTTCTTCTCTTTCTTCTTCCTTCTTCTTCTCTCTTCTTCTTCTTCCTTCTTCCTTCTTCTTCTTCTTCTCTTCCTCTTCTTCTTCTTCTCTTCTTCTTCTCTCTTCTTCTTCTTCTTTCTTTCTTCTCCTTCTTCTTCTTCTTCTTTCTTCTCTTCTTTCTTCTCTTCTTCTTCTTCTTTCTTCTTCTTCTTCTTTCCTCTCTTCTTCTTCTTCTTTTCTTCTTCTTCTTCTTCTTCCTCTCTTCTTTCTTCTTCTCTCTTCTTCTTCTTCTTCTTCTTTCTTCTTCTCTTCTTCTTCTTCTTCTTCTTCTTCTTTCTTCTTCTTCTTTCTTCTTTCTTCTTTTTCTTCTTCTTCTTCTTCCATTCTTCTTCTTTCGTCTTTCTTCCGTCTTCTTCTTTTCTAGTTGATCGTCACCCTTTTTACTTTGGTCGTGTTCCAGAACTTAACATGCACCTGCGTTTGACAGATCTGGCTTATTTGTAAGCAGACTGTTGGTTTATCACCTTACAGGCAGATGCACTCCGATTTTTACGGAAACGCCCCTTAATAATTGCATTGTAGTGGAGGCAGTGGGTCTCTTGAGAAGAAGACGAAGAATTAGAAGAAGAAAAAGATGAAGAAGAAGAAGAGGAATAATAATAATAATAATAATAATAATAATAATAAGAAGAAGAAGAAGAAGAAGAAGAAGAAATAGAAGAAGAAGAAGAAGAAGAAGAAGAAGAAGAAGAAGAAGAAGAAGAAGAAGAAGAAGAAGAAGAAGAAGAAGAAGAAGAAGAAGAAGAAGAAGGAAGAGGAGGAGGAAGAGGAGGAGGAGGAAGAGGAGGAGAAGAAGAGAAAGAAGAAAAAGAAGGAGGAGGAGGAAGAGGAGGAGGGAAGAAAAAAAAAAAGAAGAAGAAGAAGAAGAAGAAGAAGAAGAAGAAGAAGAAGAAGAAGAAGAAGAAGAAGAAGAAGAAGAAGAAGAAGAAGAAGAAGAAGAAGAAGAAGAAGAAGAAGAAGAAGAAGAAGAAGAAAAAGAAGAAGAAGAAAAAGAAGAATAAGAAGAAGAAGAGAAAGAGGAAGAAATTTGTCATCTAAGCATATCTTATCACTGATCTTTTGACATGACGCGTTCTCAGAATGTCAATGGTTTCTTGCGTGTTTAAGCACTAACCTGCCATAGAACTGATGTTGATGATCCGACCTCCAAGTCCTCCTGTGTCTTTCCGCATGTGCTCAATCGCCAGTCTTGTACCGAATACTAACGAGGTCTGAAACAAACACAGAATATTATCTTAATCTAAAACCATAACAGTTACGGTAGTGTGTTGTCTGTGTATCTGCAACAAGTGTCTGTTTGTCTGTCAGTCTGTTGAATCATCTAGTTATGTTTATTCATCAGTCTATCGTTCCTTTCTGTCATCACATCTGATAGCCTGTCTCTCAGTCTATGACTATGTTTATTCGTTTGTTACACATACAGTTTTACACACACACACACACACACAAAACACGCACACACAACACATCACCCACCTACACCCACCCACACATCCACCCACAAACACACCCACACACCCACACACAAAACACACATACACCACACACACACCACACACACAACACACACACACACCCACACCCACACACACCCCAAACACACACTCCACACACATACACACACAAACCTTCTTTAAGTTCTTAGTTAATCGCTGTATAAGTTGATCTTGATCTCTGTAATTTTGATTTTCATGCTTCGGTTCCTTGTTTTTCGCTGTCTTCCCCCTGTTCTGTGGTCATTATATTTCTTTATAGTGGCTTTTCCCCCCATTAAAAGTCGTGACATATGAAGATAGAATTTACATACACAGCTGAAGAGTTATATAATATTCAGAGACATTTGAAGGTAGCCAGAATATGTACTGATGTCTGCAGACGACTAGCGAATGGGTACATTCTTACGTAGTTTATTTGTATCATGAGCTCCCACTTGGACTCGTCCATGATCCCTGCATTATTCACCAACACATCGATGTGTCCAAAGTGCGACACGGCCGCATTAAAGGCATCTGCGTGAAACAAACAATACAAGTCATTGACCAATTATATGTTATGTCGATCCACAGTTTGCCGTGTTTGGTACTACTTCTACAAACACCATCACTACTAGTGCTGCTACTGTTGCTGATACTACTACTACTACTACTACCATCACCATCACTACTGCTACTACTAGTGCTGCTGCTAATTGTCACAGAGCAAATTTGAATGTCCCTCTAGATTGCCGCAAGAAAGTGGACCGACTTAATAGGGGAGGGGAAATTCTAAGTGAAATCCGAAATATCTTACAATTTAGCGGCATAAAAACTGGGTTGCCAACAGACGCACCTAAAAGATTGAACCCTCCAATGAGCTACACCCAGGGTTGCCAGATAAAAAACCTCATTTTATGCCAAACGATTGCCCAAGGTATGCCAGAAAATGCCAGATAAAGTGTTACATTGTACTCGCTTCACATCAAAATCTCTACATTGTTTGTTTGTTTTAGTATCCAGAAGCCATGAGTTGTTAACCCTTAGGCTCGGTATTATGGATATCGCAACCTCGCGGCTTTGATTCCATTGTAAATACCGTAAATCTGGGAGAAAATGTGACTTTCCTGCCTACCCCCGGGATTGAACCCGGACCACAAGGAGTTCGTCACCCGGTCTCCGCGCAATCCGGTTTAGCCAATTACGCCAGAGAGCCGGGCAAATCTCTAGATAGAATTCTTCACTGTCATCCTCACTGGAACAAGTGGTAGACACAGTGTAAACCTTTTCGGATTTAAAATCTTTAAGCATTTTCTCAGATGGGATGAAATCTTTGCAACTCATCTATAATGATGGCATATTTTTTGTTCCGAAAATTACCAATAAGGTCACCTTGCATTATTACTAAGGGAAATAACCTGCTAAACTGTGCAAACCGGTTTGCAAACAATTTATCGAGGGGAGGTTGTAGCAGCTTGGGCAGCTGCTACACCTCTTAATGTCTTAAATATATAAAAAGTTAGCGGATGTCCTAGAAACGCTAGTTGATAAATACTTCTTCCTATAGTCCGTGCTATTTAGCATTTTTGTGTAGTTTGACAAAGGCTGCCCAGCCGAAACGTTACGTTATTTGTGCACGTTTTTCTGCTTCCCCATTTTGTTAAGCTTTATAATATTCTTTTGTACTAGGCATGAACATTTAGTTATATGCAACTGTATGTGCTTCAGTGTACTCCTTGACCACGCGCTCTTATGATTTTACTTAGATGATCAATTGTGCGTATTGAACAATGGCAGGTCATGCCTACAGCAAGTTGTAACTCTGCTGCCTTTAACTTTATCATTACTTTGCCTAGGATAGGAGTCATTGTTGTAATAAGCTGTGACTGGCTTTTTGACAGAGTTTTCATCCTGTGTTTTTCTGATTTTTCATGATTTGATATGCTACTAATTCTTGGTGCAACAGTGCACTGACACAGTTTACAATATGCTGCCTCTAATCCGTCTGAAGATCTTTTGAACCGTAGGTATGTTTTCTTCCAGTTACTATTATATTTCCAATGTCATAAGATGCGTTCCCTTTTTTGGGATGACGTGGCCATCGATAAAAGTAATAATATCTATCATTGATAGAACGAGGTCTATATACTCTCTATTTTCTGTCCGCGAGTAGTTTCTGAACAGTCTGAATCAGTGGTGGGTTTTAGTTTTATATCCCGCATTTATTCTAGTAGGTTAACATAAATTATAGAGGGCCTTGGTTTATCGAAGTCACGATCCGTTTAGAAAGACTATAAATACAATAAGAAATAGCGTGAATCTTATTTAGTCCGTACCAGGACATCACAACAAAGTCAAACTGAAATAAAGATGTAAACTGTAGAAGAATATTGCCGAGAATCTAAAAATAGGCAGGAGAAAATAGGGGAAGGAGGGGGGGGGGGGGGGGGGGGGGGGGTGTGGGGTGAAGGTAAAATCTAGGGAAGGAGAGATTTGGAAAATGAGAAGGGACCAGATCTTGATACTAATTGGAGATTGCAATGAAAGGAAAGTCGCCTGCATTGTCAACATAGTAGCCTGTTATAAGACATGAAGATGGTCCCCAATTGCTGGCTGTATCGATGCTAGCCCGGACCTGACCAGGAGCTGACTGGGCAGTGTGATGGACAAGTCACTCTGTGTAAATCAAGAGAAGAAAATAGCTTGACCCCATTGGGTGATGACTTCAATACCAGTATATCTGACTATTTCTGCTGGTGCTGTACAATTTCCAATATGAGCCAGGAGCAGAATACTGAACATGCTGAAGTATCCATATGATAGTTAATCGGCTGCACAAGAAGATTCATTACAATGTATCCTGCTCTGGAATAACTGTTATGCTTTGTTCCCTCGGTGCCAAGTTGTACTGGTTTTTGCCTTTCCCTTGGTATAACCGGCGACGTAGAGAGGGAGTACTTGCTGCCTGGGCAACAGTCTGTACTCCAAATCAAAACGCCTTGGCCTGTGCCCTGGAGAGGCGCTGGCTGGGACATGTCTCCAGCATGGAGGATGGTCGTATTCCAAAAAATCGCCAATATGGTGAATTGGTAACTGGGAATAGACCTACAGGAAGGCCAAAGCGGCGCTATAAAGATGTATGCAAACGTGACCTAATAGATACCAACATAGGCACAGAGATATGGGAAAAATCGGCTGCAGATCGACTACTATGGAGACAGAAAGTGAAAGACGGACTGTCACATTTTGAAAGAAACCGAACACAACGAGCTGTGGAGAGGAGACACCGGAGAGTAAAACTGCCTCACAACGAGGGAGTATCTGCTTTTGTGTGTATCCTGTGTGGCAAAGACTGCCACTCCCGCATCGGACTTTACAGTCACAGCAGATGCTGTTCCCAAAGCCAGCGGCACATCTCCATAGTCCCCCGGGACTGACGGATGCCATTAATTTGTTCCCTAGGATTGTTATCTATAGTGCACTGGCACTATATCAGATTGGTTGCTTTAATATGGTTTGATAACATGTAAGATTAACGTTGTTCAATAAACGTTGAAATGCAACCTGCACTCTTTTCATTTTACACATAAGTGTGTATGAGGTTTATACAGAATCATTTCTCATATTTACTGTGAAACACAGTTGGGGGCTTTTATAATTGTAGGTCGGTTTTTAGTTAGATATTTCCCAGGTGTCCACTTTTTCTACTGCAGTGGGTCTGACCTACCATCTAGTTCACACAACAGGACTTGCTGTCTGCTTATTTAATATTATCCTGGGACTAATCCCTTAGATAACCTATAATTGAGTCACATCTGCAGTTTAAGCATTCATGAGAGAAGGAGGGATCACTTTAAGGTTATTCCTCTCTTAAAAAAAAGACCAGTCACATCTAATATTAATAAATTTTTGTGACACTAATACTACTACTACCACCACCCCCACCACCATCGCAATCACCACTGCTACTACTAGTGCTGCTGCTATTGCTGATACTACTACTTCCACCACCATCCCCACAACCATCACCATCACCACTGCTACTACTAGTGCTGCTGTTGCTGATTCTACTACTACTACTACCAAAATCACCATCATCTTAACCATCACTACCACCACTACGACTAGTGATGCTGCTGTTGCTGATTCTACTACTACCACCACCACAACTACTATTATTACTACCACTACAGCCTTTACTGCATTATCACTATTACCACTATTACCACTTCCACCGCTACTTCTACTACTACTACTGCCACCACTACAACAACAACAACAACAACAACAACAACAACAACAACAACTACTACTACTACTACTACTACTACTACTACTACTACTACTACTACTACTAATACTACTACTACTACTACTACTACTACTACTACTACTATTACTACTACTGCTGCTGCTACTACTAATGCTGCTGCTGCTACTGCTACTAACACCACCACTACTACTACTATTTTGACAGTCACGGTTGATATCATCACCACCAAGACTATTACCACTGCTGTTGCTGCTACTACTTAAAAAAAATAGCAACAACTATTATCAACACTAATGGTTTCGAATAATACAAGCTGTCTTTTGAATATACTGGTATGAATCTACACAACGAATTTATTGTTTAGTAGAATTACTAAATGGTCGTATCAAACTTGAATATATGAAAGCACACATTTACCTCGAAACTGTTGATGATCGGTGACATCAAACGCATAAAATATTACGCTCTCTTCACCGAAACGTCGCTGAAGTTCCTCGCTGGTGGCTGCACCGAGAGCAGCATTCACATCTCCAAGGGCAACCTGCAGACGACAAGAATAAGGCAACAGCGCTCAGTTTACTGGCAGGCGAAATTAATTAAAACATGTTTTCGTTGGCAATAATAAAAATAGATGACTGGAAATAAACTAGACAACTTAAACATTTAAAACTATGGAAAACATGAAGATAGAATCACTCATGTCGAGCTTTGGGTGAGGACTAAGCAAGTTCCAAAGGACCAAGAGGTGAAGAAAAGACTGGCGTTGGATAGGACACACGTCCAGAAAACATGAAAACAATAAACGAGAATGTCTTTGCACTAGAACCCACAGGGATATAGAAATAAAGGGGAGCTGGAGTGTGAAGTTAAAAAGATGTAGAGAACATGGGTAGAGCCAGAAAAAAAAAAAAGGCCTACACGACTTGCACGCTGCTGATATAGACGCTTTGTGACGATCATTTACACCCCATTTTTCTAAAAAAAAAGCTATATATATATATAAAGTGAAACTTCAATTATGCATCATTTGTTTGATCGTCAGTTTCTGTTATTTGTGACCGTTTATAAAAATGTAGATTGTCTCTTTCTTATGTGGGCAATCATATCACATACATGTATTATATATATTTACACACACACACACACACACACACACACACACACACACACACACACACACAAACACATAGAGACAGAGAGAGAGAGAGAGACGCAAACACACACACACACCTCACATACACACTGCCACACAATAGACAGTTTGTAGACAAATCCAAGATTGATGAAGCCGTGTAGAAGTTTGTAGGAAAACATTTGTTTAGCCCGCTCATAATTTGAGAAAACTTTTTAAAAAAAAGTTATAAAACTCACTTTAGCTCCGAGCTGGAGCAATGATTCTGCATACGCCTTCCCCAGCCCTTGAGCGGCCCCTGTAATAAAAACCACTTTGCCAGATAAATCCATGAGAACGGCGTTTCTTGACCGAATATAAAAAAATTTTTTTTGACGTTAGGGCCAGATCATAGACATTTTCTTATATACATACACAAGACCACGTGATGGCCAGCATTGCAGGCAGTAACTAACGTCATCAGAAGTGGTCAGGGAGAGACACGAATGAGGTGCCAATTATCTGCGCGTGTGTGTCCATGAGCCTGGGACATTGTTGTGCTAATTTTGTTCACAGGCGAGGACTTTGCTAGAGGCCGTAAATAATGACTGAGATAATTCGCCCTTGTATTTAATGCTAGAATATACTATGTACGGGTTGATATACATTATGAACTGACAAAGCAACAATGTATGTGTGATTGTGTGTTGAATACAGTTCCAGGAACATAACATTGTATACACTAATGAAATCTACAACTGTCTTGACAATGGTAGTAAAAACAACATACAAACACACACACACACACACACGGAAACATAAACATAAACATACACACACACACGGATACATAAACATAAACATACACACACACACGGATACATAAACATAAACATACACACACACACGGATACATAAACATACACACAGGCACACACACACACGCACACACATAATGTCTCTACATGTCCCTTTTTATGGGTTATAACCCTTGTCCCTTGATGTTGATCCGCCGTCTAAACCCAAACCTATGTCACTTTCTCAAATGATTGAGATAACTACCGGTCCTTTTTTCAATGCCCATAGTATCATCATCATCATCAAGTGCCTTGCCGACTGGCGTAGGTGATCAAGCCTCTCCATAATCTGTGATCCGCAACTGTGTGCATCAGTTTGTGTGTAGTCTCTCCTCCATGCTATGACATAAGACTGTCAAGAATCTTCTTCCGTTGTCTTCCTCTGGGTCTCTTTCCACAGATCTTTCCAGTGGTCACAACATGTTCCCTTTCCCCTCTTCTCATAACATGACCAACAAATGATGACTGTCTCTTTCTGATGTTTGTGATAAGTTGTCTTCGAGCACTCGCCTCTTCCAAAACATCAGGGTTGCTCTTCCTAACTGTCCAAGGAATTCTACTAAGGATTTTTCTGTAAAACCACATCTCCGAGGCCTCAAGATCTTGTTCGGCTTGTGTATTAGTTGTCCAGGCTTCACAGCTGTATGCTTAAACTGGCTCTATATAGCATGCGATAATTCTTTTCATAACCCCCAACGACGTGGATTTTTTGCACAAATGCTGAAAATATGGGGGTGACTGCTTCCCCATTTTGTTGAGCTTTTTAGTTAAATTTCTATGGAATTCCTTTTACTGCACAAACAATTCTTCAGTTTATAAACTGCAGTTTTGGCCTGTCCTATTCTGTTATTTATCTCCGTGACACATCTTTCCAATGATGTTATCCATGTGCCTAGACATTTTAATGTCTGTACTTGTCATGAAAAAAAAAAAAAAAAAACGCTTTCGTCTTTTATTATTTACTTAGACACTTTTATTTTCCTGGAAATCATCATTGCTTCTGCCTTCCCGTTATTCAAACTGAGGCCAATTTTATAACTTTCTACCACCACCGTATCTTTCAATTCCTGTAGTTCTCTCTGACTTGTCACCATCAAAACGACGTGATCAGCATAAAGTTCTTATGGTATACAATATCAGTTTACATTTCTTCATTTTCCTTTCTCCATGTGTTCTTACATCAACCATGTTCTATCAGTGAGCTGTCCGCGAAAATGTGACTAGGCATTATACAAACTTGTCCAAACCATCAACATCTTCTTTCTTCGAAAACTTTTGCCAGCGTTTAACATTTTCTCCCTTTCCGAGGACTTCGTTGGTGATCTTATTTGTCCAACATATTCTTGGGGATTCTTCTTTAACATTTAGTCCGAAAAGTCGTTAGCATAAATGTCATTCCCGCAGCCATTTTCCAGCACTCGCTGTTGTATAAAAGCATTCCTGAAAAGTTGCTTAGAATATAAACCAGAATATTTAAGGGGTATTTTTTCTGGGCGTCGCTAATCATTCCTACTGATGTTTCTGGACAGGTATTTTGCCATTGCTTTCTAAACCTGCCACCGCTCATAACATTGTCGAATTCAATAGAGCAGTTAGCTGCCAACGTCATCTGCAGCTAAACAAAACCTGGAATGTTGGAATTGTGAAACTGCCTTCATAAGTACTAAGTCACCGACAAAATATCAAGGTAACAATAAAGAGCTCTATATATTAGGTAACGGGCTAGAGTGAGAACATGTGAGAACCTTTACAGGAAATTTTAAAAAGAAAATGACTACACATTAATAGGGTCTTAACAAGCCAGAAGTGTATCACCTACAGTGCTAGAAGAAATGCGAGGAATCAAGAGCAGTTAGTTATGGCCCCACTACTGTTGCAGTCAGTACGTATAGTCCCTCATTAAACGGTCCCCGTGACGAATCAATGAAGGCTACAACGTCAGTATGTATTACAAGTCACGGCGCTGGGTGCCATCTGACCGCCCGTGTACGCAGGTCTTTGTTCGTGTTTACTCTCTGTCATATTTCCGGTGGTCACTCGTGGTTAGGTTGATCAAAGTATCTACACTGATGGTTTGACCACTTGTATGGGGCGGGACAACGAGCTGACACCTGAATGTGATTGTATGTGTCGTTCAACCACACCAGGACCATACAGGTAACGACCAACACCCGGTGACACAAAATGTTACCATTCGGATAAGAATCACCCGGGCACACGTCCCAGCAACCCAGTTCAACCGTGATGTTAAATTAGTGAAAAAACTGCGTCCCGCATTGGCTGAATGTGATACTGTTGATCGTGTTATATAGCGAATTATGACAGCCTACGCTTTTCGTCGTGGCACATAATGATGATGACAAATTTTCCAGGGCGGTGGAGAGGGAGACGCTAGATAATTTTTTGTTTCACTGAAAAAAGGGCGATTTTAGAGACACTGTGTAAGATGTAGAAACACTGTGCAAGATATAGAAACACTGTGCAAGATGTAGAAACACTGCGCAAGATGTAGAAACACCGTGTAATATGTAGAAACACTGTGCAAGATGTAGAAACACTGCGCAAGATGTAGAAACACCGTGCAAGATTTAGAAACAGTGTGCAAGATGTAGAAACACTGTGCAAGATGAAGAAAGATGTAGAGACACTGTGCAAGATGTAGAGACACTGTGCGAGATGTAGAGACACAGTGCAAGATGTAGAGACTCTGTGCGAGATGTAGAGACTCTGTGCGAGATGTAGAGACACTGTGCAAGATGTAGAGACACTGTGCAAGATGTAGAGACACTGCGAGATGTAGAGACACTGCGAGATGTAGAGATACTGTGCAAGAAGTAGAAACACTGTGCGAGATGAAGAGACACTGTGCGAGATGTAGAGACACTGTGCAAGATGTAGAGACACTGTGCAAGATTTGGAGACACTGTGCAAGATGTAGAGACACTGTGCGAAATGTAGAGACACTGGGCGAGATGTAGAGACACTCTCCAAGATGTAGAGACACTGTGCGAGATGTAGAGACACCGTGCAAGATGTAGAGACACTGTACAAGATGTAGAGACACTGTGCAAGATGTAGAGACACAGCGAGATGTAGAGACACTGTGCGAGATGTAGAGACACTGTACAAGATGTAGAGACACTGTACAAGATGTAGAGACACTGTACAAGATGTAGAGACACTGTACAAGATGTAGAGACACTGTACAAGATGTAGAGACACCGTGCAAGATGTAGAGACACTGTGCAAGATGTAGAGACACTGTACAAGATGCTGGCCTGCAGATTGGAAGGTCGTGAGTTCAGATTTTGTCACAGCCAGACTTTTTTCAAAAATGACTCTCATATCAACACAGACTGTAATGGGGAAAAGGTAAAGTCCTAGGAAGTAAAGGCTGCCTGTGAGCTGCTGACTGCATCACCGAAAGTGCCGATTTGTCAGCAACTGAAAAATTCTGAGTATTTGCTCAAATATTGTAGACTGTTTGCTGCTAACACCAACCTCGGTCTAAACGAGGCTGTAAGGCGTATACGGAAGGATTTGGACTGCAGTGCAGCTTTTATCAAAGAGACTGACCATCTGATAGAATGTTTCCTGACTGAAAGATTAAAGAAAAAGAAGATGAAGAAGAAGAAGATGGGCTTGACTGACTGACTGACTTTCTACCCCACCAGGACATCACACAAGCGATAAACACCCGATGACACAAAGTGCCACCATGCGGATGAGGATCGCCGTGGTGAGGTCCCAGAAACCGCGTTCAGACATTTGGCCATATTTATGGCCTGCCTATATTGCGGCCCATGGCAAAAGCCAGAGTAGGGCTTCAAATGACAAAAAATTTCGTCCTGAAAAGGACGAAACTGGATATAGTTTTAAGATGGGCTTGACATTTTTACGCGGATTTGTTTAAACATTAGTTCTGGCTCCTGGGAGGATTTAATTTAATATGGCTGCAAGAAATGCCTTGAGAAGTATACACAATATAGACCAGATCAACGACTGAGTACCGACATGGTTACGCACATATAGTGCAAGCCAACCTCATATTTTCATAGCTCAAAATCGTTTCACCTAACTTTCTATATCGTCTAGCCACTGGAGAAAAACATCTTATCGCTAGTCTTCCCCTTGTGGGATGCAATTGTTCGTTATTTAAAGCCCTACTCGCTCTTGCCGGGGGTCGTATTATAGCCCGGCTATCAATATGGTCTAATAGCTGAACGCGGTTTCTGGGACCTCTCCACGGTTGATCCTCATCTACATGGTGGCACTTTGTGTCAAGATTTAACGCGTGTTCATGATTTCCTCACTGTTCTCCGAAAAAGATAGAGAAAAAAACATCAAGATCTACACTGTTGTCAGGATACTAAATGTTGTTTTTGTTGTCTCCCATTAATTACAAGATTGAACCGTATTCATCATTTTCTTCACTGTTCTCCGTCACAAGATCGGTTGTCGGGCTGTGTTGTGGTTTACTGATAGACTGCGATATCTACGCATTTCGAGCCAATGATCCAATCTCTCCAGACTTCCTATTTGTCGCGTTTTACGACAAAGTAGTTAGGGGGCAGCGAAACTCAATTCAACAAAGTTAAAACAACACAGATATTGGTAGTGGTCGCATTAGTAGTAGTAATAACAGTAGTAGTAGTAGTAGCAGCAGGAGCGGTAGCAGTATTAGTAGTCGTATTATTAGTAGTAGTAATTGTGGTAATAGTAGTTCTAGTTGTAGTAGTCGTGGCAGCACCAACATCATTAGTAGTAGCAGCAGCATTAAAGGTGGTGGTGGTAGTAGTAGTAAAAGTAGTAGTAGTAGTATCAGCAGCATTACTAATAGACGCATCAGCAGCAGCATCAATCGTAGCAATAGTAGTAGTAGCAGTGGTAATTGTGGTAGTAATTGGAGTAGCAGCAGTAGCAGCAGCAGAACTAGTTATGGGAGGAGGAGGAGGACAAGGTGGAGGGCTAGCAACAGATGAAGACATCAGTAGCAGCAGCAGATTCCTCTTCTTCCTCCTCCTCGTCTTCTTAAGCATTTGCTCTAAAAAGGCAGTTGTCAGCTGTGTTGTGGTTTACAGCTAAGCTGCTGTGATATCTGCGCTTTTCGTGCCAATGGATCAAATCCCAACACATTTTATAACTTGGGGCTTGTTACGACATGCTTGCTAAAGGAAGAAAGGATCTATTCCCACCCCCCCCCCACCCCCGTTTCCAATGATGCCCGCGAACGCGCAAGGGAAATCCCGTGCTTATAATAATCAAACATTTTAAATCTAAACGAAGATGTTGACACCTTGAGGGTGTAGACATCGGTGTCGAAGAGGTGTCTTAAAGTGTACGTAGAAATAATGGAGGGATTTGAAGTTCTAGTTTAATTAGCACATTTAACAAATGGTTGTAAAAAGACACATCTGAAAATTTACAACTCCGGGGATTAAAGGGCGAGACTACAGCTAATCCCGGGCCACAGCAGACCCTTACCCGTGGGTTCAATGGCCGCATAGGTCACGTTAGGTGACGCCTGACCAGGCGTCTGAAAGGAGGTCATTCAAAGGAAATTTCAAAAGTTTAGAATGGCGTAGGGGCGATGAAAAAAAGCAGCGTCTACGTTTACTGTATTCTGTCTTAGGGAGCAACACTGTGTTGTCGGTTGGTTGCAAGAGAAAATATGGGTTATGGTGGAGTTAGGGGGGGGGGGGTGATTTGGTTAAGAAAAAAAAAAAAAAAAGAGTCGTCTGGGAGGGAGGAGAGGGCGATGATAGGGAGGGGGAAAAAACTCAGATTTCGACATCGACAATTTCTCGGTTATTATTCATTTTTAAACATATTGCCTGCTGGCAAGGACGACCATGCATAACCGCAAGCTCTTGTGATAGGTATAGATTTAGGATTTGTTTTTTTGGTTAAAATATAATCATGATATAAAAAGGTAGAGTATTTTTTGGGGTCCTGCCCTCCTTCTTTTAGCTCTCTCTATTTTCGCTCCCCCCTCTCCTCTCCCTCGCTCTCTGTTCCTCTCTCAATTCCTCGATCCGACTCGAGTAAGTCATGAGGGAGGTTGAGGGGGGAGGGGGGGGGGGATGAGCTTGCTTTATTTAAATCTGGCAGGTTTTGACATAGCTGCACAGTGTCAGTACTCAAAGTCGTTTGTTTCCAGAGTAACTCAGCATCTCTCTTGTGTTTTTAAATTGTGGTATTCTAAGAATTATTTTGTAACATGTTAGGTTAAAAGTCGTTAATTGTTTTTGACTGTAACTTGATCTTTATGTGGCCACATGCTTTCAAAAACATACACAATTATCTGTTAACAAGTCTATTCAACTTCAAAATGGCAGTTAATAGTCAAGCTGCGGTATCAGCGTATTTCCCACCAACGCAAACTTTTCATTAGTCATTCTTTTACGACATGTTTAGGGCCAGTGTGTCTACCCCCTCCCCCACCCCCACCCCACTCTACCATTGAAGCCCAAGAAACCAGACGAAATATTTAAATATAAAGACGTCGAACCACTCAGCCCATAAGTGCTCGGATCCCCTCCTCAGTAGATCCCGCAGCGTGTAGCAGCTGACGACACCATTTTTTTTTTTGCTTTATTCTTCTTCTTTGGCTACCCCAGTAGTGTTGTTGTTTGGGGACACCCTGTTTAACTTGCATGGTTGCAGATTCACAGTTCTCAATTGGTTCACGCAAACGTCGAAGTTGAGCAAATTGATAAATTTGCAGGTCAGTTTGATTCCGTCTGATTCTTCCACAATTCTCCGACAATTAGTCAGACACAGTTATCACTGTTCTCTTTCACAATATTACAACCCTAGTCATTCACTCGACATTGCAACTATATTACAACCCTAGTCATTCACTCGACATTGCAACTATATTACAACCCTAGTCATTCACTCGACATTGCAACTATATTACAACCCTAGTTATTCACTCGACATTGCAACTATATTACAACCCTAGTCATTCACTCGACATTGCAACTATATTACAACCCTAGTCATTCACTCGACATTGCAACTATATTATAATCCTAGTCATTCACTCGACATTGCAACTATATTACAACCCTAGTCATTCACTCGACATGGCAACTATATTACAACCCTAGTCATTCACTCGACATTGCAACTATATTACAACCCTAGTCATTCACTCGACATTGCAACTATATTACAACCCTAGTCATTCACTCGACATTGCAACTATATTACAACCCTAGTCATTCACTCGACATGGCAACTATATTACAACCCTAGTCATTCACTCGACATGGCAACTATATATTAAATACTACAAATGATTCCACGACTCCTAGTACGCAAATGACCAAGAGCCAACCACGGGCTTTGTCTCGTTTAGCTTTCCAGCCCCAAGTATCTGGCACGGTCGTTGACTGCACTGTTTTCTACTCGACCGTGCAGACATTGCAAAACAGGGTCACCACAATGTACAGTAAGAAGAAGTGACGACAAGAAGGTTGTGGATGGACTTGACTATCACAGCCACAAGGCATGGATAATAAGAAGAAGTGACGACAAGAATGTAGTTAATGGACTTGATTATTAGCGCCACACGCTATGGACAATAAGAAGAAGTAACGACCAGAAGATAGTTAATGGACTTGACTCTCGGCGCCACACGGAAGAAGAAGTGACTAGAAGAAGGTTGTGCATGGACATGACTACCAAAGCCACAGTGCAATGGACTTCAGGAAGAAGAAGACACGACACAGAAGAATGTTGATAGAAATAAGTACCAACGCCACACGGCAAGAACTTGACGTCTCAAAGAAGCTACCATCGCCCGGCTACCTTGTATTCATATCTTTCCACCATTTATATTACCTCGTTTTGTCTGTGCCCCTTGCTCCCCTGTCCTTTGTGAATGCAGATTAAAACTTGTATTCTTTAACTTACCGGAAACGGATTTCCTGTAATTGGTTTGCCAGAATTATAAAGAGCAAACTGGCACAGTTAGTAAGACATGCTTACGTCTACAATCAATGCATTTTTGCTTCTTTCCTTAGAATTTTGTACCTCCAGGTTGTCACCTGAAGTTTTGACAACCCTGAGATTACATAATCTCAGTTTAGATGATGTCAATACAACACGGCAAATGCCAGCTATCCAGTTCAACCTGAACAGAAGATATAAATGGCCTCTACCAGTATGCCTAACCTGCAGTATTGTGTTGGTGAAGACAGGAATGAATTATTTTCTTCAGATTAAATTTAACTTTTCAAACACCCACACCATACAAATTTAGCTACACATTTTCTTATGCGGCGGAGAGTGTTTCATGCATGGTCATCACTTTGAACGAATGGTAATACACTCTCACTTTATTTTCTGGTGGCTTATGACTGGTGGCAAATACCGCGAACTATTCTCAGACTGAAAGGTTAGGTATTTATCCTCATTGTTAACTTTTAACTTTTACCTGTCTTGCAGCCAGCCACTCTTAAAAATGCATCCACGCCACGCTTATCTGGCAACTGCCATCACACACAAACTCCACTTTTTGAAGACAAGTCTTCAATTACCGCCAAACTTTTTCCCTGCCAGTAACAGGTGTAGCAACAGATTTACATTTCCACACTGTCTGCCAGGATTCTCTAGTAGACGTGGCCAAACACTGAAGAGCCGGTCAGAACGGCTGCTAATTGTCATACTGAAGTTACCAGTTAGGATATTCAGAAACCGTTCTGTCGCTCTTTCTACACGGTCTGGTGGCTGTTAATGTAATTATTTCCTACGGTACAAACATAAATCCATCAAGGGCAGCTTGTGGTTAAATAAAGGCTAACAGGTTTCTTATCTTCTGGCCAGGGAAACTAGAAGCGGGGCCTTAGAAGCCCAAGAAGTGGAAGGAGAAACAGAAGAAGCAGAATAATAATAATAATAATAATAATAATAATAATAATAATAATATATATAATAATAATAATAATAATAATAATAATAATAATAATAACAATAATAGGATAATAATAATATAATCATGAAATAATACTACTACTAATAATAATAAGATATTATAATATATTATAATAAGAAAATAATAATAATAATAATAATAAATAATGCGGAAAGGGAGATCAGATGAAGAAGGAAGAACGAGGAGAATAAACAAATCCACCTTGTCGCCTCTGAGCAGGGATCGATTTTACCTGTTCACACCGACACCGGACTTAGATGACCCCGGGCCGTGCTTCCGTTGCAAAGAATTAGGACAGGCTAAATACTTCAGCCGACCTCATTCTTAGTGGCAGCTTGTTTGTCTGTTTCACCTGTGGGAAGTATCGATTAGTTAGCCCTTGCTGTCCCAGTTGACCATTTTGCTGCCCTAACCGAACATTTTCTACGCCATCAGGAGTATTAAACACATAGTGCTAGATCTCAACTTTATAGAATACTCGGCACTGGTTGAGTGATAGTCAACATGACGTCTGCCGCCTTTACTTCACAGGAATTTATCTGGCACTCATTTAAGACTGGGTCGAATGGGAACCAAGGTCATTTTCAAAATTTCTGCTCTGTTCGAATTTTAAATCTCAACCTTCAGATCCGCAGGCAAGCCTCCGCCCCACAACGAGGACTCCCAACCCACCTCTTAGCTGCCTAATACCTTGCTCTCAGTGTCTACCAGCTTGTTGTCTGGGTCTACCAGCTTGTTGTCTGGGACTACCACCTTGTTGTCTGGGTCTACAACCTTGTTGTCTGGGACTATCACCTTGTTGTCTGGGACTACCTCCTTGTTGTCTGGGACTGCCTCCTTGTTGTCTGGGACTACCACCTTGTTGTCTGGGACTATCACCTTGTTGTCTGGGACTACCACCTTGTTGTCTGGGACTACCCCCTTGGTGTCTGGGACTGCCTCCTTGTTGTCTGGGACTACGGCTTTGTTGTCTGGGACTATCACCTTGGTGTCTGGGACTACCACCTTGTTGTCTGGGACTACCACCTTGTTGTCTGGGACTACTACCTTGTTGTCTGGGACTATCACCTTGGTGTCTGGGACTACCACCTTGGTGTCTGGGACTACCACCTTGTTGTCTGGGACTATCACCTTGTTGTCTGGGACTACCACCTTGGTGTCTGGGACTACCACTTTGTTGTCTGGGACTACCACCTTGTTGTCTGGGACTATCACCTTGTTGTCTGGGACTACCACCTTGTTGTCTGGGTCTACAACCTTGTTGTCTGGGACTATCACCTTGTTGTCTGGGACTACCTCCTTGTTGTCTGGGACTGCCTCCTTGTTGTCTGGGACTACCACCTTGTTGTCTGGGACTATCACCTTGTTGTCTGGGACTACCACCTTGTTGTCTGGGACTACCACCTTGGTGTCTGGGACTGCCTCCTTGTTGTCTGGGACTACCACTTTGTTGTCTGGGACTATCACCTTGGTGTCTGGGAATACCACCTTGTTGTCTGGGACTACCACCTTGTTGTCTGGGACTACCACCTTGTTGTCTGGGACTATCACCTTGGTGTCTGGGACTACCACCTTGTTGTCTGGGACTACCACCTTGTTGTCTGGGACTATCACCTTGTTGTCTGGGACTACCACCTTGGTGTCTGGGACTACCACTTTGTTGTCTGGGACTACCACCTTGTTGTCTGGGACTATCACCTTGTTGTCTGGGACTACCACCTTGGTGTCTGGGACTACCACTTTGTTGTCGGGAACTACCTCCTTGGTGTCTGGGACTGCCTCCTTGTTGTCTGGGACTACCACCTTGGTGTCTGGAACTACCTCCTTGGTGTCTGGGACTGCCTCCTTGTTGTCTGGGACTACCACCTTGTTGTCTGGGACTATCACCTTGTTGTCTGGGACTACCACCTTGGTGTCTGGGACTACCACCATGGTGTCTGGGACTACCACCTTGTTGTCTGGGACTACCACCTTGGTGTCTGGGACTACCACCATGGTTTCTGGAAATACCACCTTGTTGTCTGGAACTACCACCTTGATGTCTGGAACTACCACTTTGGTGTCTGGAACTACCACCTTGTTGTCTGGAACTACCACCTTGTTGTCTGGAACTACCACCTTGGTGTCTGGAACTACCACCTTGATGTCTGGGACTACCAGCTTGTTGTCTGGAACTACCACCTTGTTGTCTGGAACTACCACCATGGTGTCTGGAACTACCACCTTGTTGTCTGGAACTACCACCATGGTGTCTGGAACTACCACCATGGTGTCTGGAACTACCACATTGTTGTCTGGAACTACCACCATGGTGTCTGGAACTACCACCTTGGTGTCTGGGACTATCACCTTGATGTCTGGGACTACCACCTTGGTGTCTGGGACTACCACCTTGGTGTCTGGGACTACCACTTTGGTGTCTGGGACTACCACCTTGATGTCTGGGACTACCACCTTGTTGTCTGGGACTACCATCTTAGTGCCTGTGACTACCACCTTGTTGTCTGGGACTACCACCTTGCTCTCCGGGACAACCATCCTGCTCTCCGGGACAACCACCTTGCTCTCCGGGACAATCACCTTGCTCTCCGGGACAACCATCCTGCTCTCCCGGACAATCACCTTGCTCTCTGGGACAATCACCTTGCTCTCTGGGACAACCATCCTGCTCTCCCAGACAATCACCTTGCTCTCCGGGACAACCATCCTGCTTTCCGGGACAACCACCTTGCTCTCTGGGACAACCATCCTGCTCTCCGGGACAATCACCTTGCTCTCCGGGACAACCATCCTGCTCTCCCGGACAATCCCCTTACTCTCCCGGACAATCACCTTGTTCTCGCGGACAATCACCTTGCTCTCCGGAACGACCATCCTGCTCTCATGGACAATCACCTTGCTCTCCGGAACAACCATGTTGCTCTCCGGGACAATCACCTTGTTCTCCCGGACAATCACATTGCTCTCCGGAACAACCATCCCGCTCTCTGGGACAACCACCTTGCTCTCTGGAACAACCATCCTGCTTTTCGGAACTGCCATTTTACTCTCCGGGACAGCCACCTTTCTGTCAGGACTGTCACCTTTCCGTGCGGGACCCACACCTGCCTGACTGACTCACACAGCTGACCAGCATTTTATCCCACTCGACGGACACATCGTTCTAGCATTTCACTTTCCACTGTCCCAGCCGACCGCCTTATTGACATAGTCTACCAGCATTTTGTCCCAGCCGACCGCTTTATTGACATAGTCTACCAGCATTTTGTCCCAGCCGACCGCCTTATTGGCATAGTCTACCAGCATTTTGTCCCAGCCGACCGCCGACAGACATGCTGTTCTAGCTCTTTTGTTTCACAGACCCAGCCGACAGACTTACTGTTGCAACCGATCAATTATGACCCACTAGACAGACACGCTGTTCTGGCCCTTTTGTTTCACAGACCCAGCCGACAGACTTATTGTTGCAACCAATCAATTATGACCCACTAGACAGACATGCTGTTCTATCCTTGCTGTTTCACTGACCCAGCAGACAGAATTACTGACATAGCCGATCAATTGCGTTTAACTAGACAGCTGTCTCCGTCAGCGGTCTTTGCTGTCCTAACTAGTCGGCGTTGCTGTTGGGCTGTCTCAGCAAGTGAATTGTTTCTTACCACGGCCTTGCCTTTCACATCGACAGCTTTTTTCTCCAGCCATCAGAAACACCACTGTAACCCTGTAGACTGCTCCAGTTCGACAGACTGACTGTTCCAGTTCGACAGACTGACTGTTCCAGTTCGACAGACTGACTGTTCCAGACGAGGATCCTGCCGATTGGTCTATAAAATGTAGGTCTAGCCCAATGTGCCCAACATCCCTAAAGGCGTGGAAACGGGTCTTTTACTATACTTTCATATCCTTGCTTCTCGTGAAACTACCTGCTATAAGACTGGGTCAACGTGGAAGCCACGGTCGATTATTCACCCCACCCCGCTGATCCCGCTCGCTCTTTCTAGTTTATCATAATTATAAAAATAATATGCTCTGTGGTAAGTAAAAGTAAAAATAATATATTCGAAATAATACGAAACTACGGAAGGGGGGGGGGGGGGGGGAGCGGGTCAATGAGTATGAACCCCTAGGTCCCGTTGCCTATGCAACTCCGTACACATAATTTTTAACTTACCTGCTGACTGCACTGGGCAGTAAAGGCACTGTTCTGAAACAATCAGAACGGAAAAGTGCGTGTGCTTGAGCCAGGAAGCAAGGATTCCCGAACCGTGAGAGAGGCGCACGTCCAACGATTTCGTACATTTTGGGATAATAATTAAACTGGTCATTGTTCTCATCACCTGCTTGGTCAATGGCAGGGTGGCCATTAAAGTTATTGGCCTACTTTTGTTTTGACGAGCCCGCCTGGCCACTCTTAGAGCTGTCAACATTTGTTTTTAAACATGGTGACCTGCTCATTTCCTGTTCCGGTGTCCGCATTTATTCCTGTCGAAAGCCGGATCTGTCAGCGAATTTCTGGTGTCCAGTTGTCGCAAAAAACAGGTCAAGTATTACTTGGCATTTTTACGACTTTATCGACAACAATTGCTACTGCTGCTACCGCTTAAATTATTTTGAATACTGCTTTCACTGCTGCCTCTGCTACTACTAAAAGAACACCTACAACTACTTTACTTCTTCTTCTTCTGCCTTCTATTCCCTAAAAGAGCATATGCCAAGTTGTTCTATCCTTCGCTATTGCATTCAACTTACCCCATGTCCGTCCCATCCTTGTAACTTCTTAGATGAAAGGAGGTACGTCGATGATATGGACTCCTTTTCGGATTTCTCCGTACTGTATCATCTTTCTTCTACTAGGAGAGCCTCTACTCATTTGTGGGTATTTCTTGTTTTTCTTTTTGATTTTTCCATGTTTGGTTCGTTTTTGTATGGCTATTGTTTTTTTTACAAGATGAGGTAACTAACCCCAATCCTAACCCTACTCTTAGTCGCCTCTTAGGACACGCCTGGTAGGGTGCAAATTTACTAATTTTTGATTTCCGTAATGACTCTGATAACACACAGGAGACAATGACTCTTACTACCACGAATACAACGACATCACGGTTGGCAACATTGTAACTAGTACTACTGCTGCTACTGCTACTACTACTTACTACCACCACCACTGCCATTACTAGTACTACCACTTACCACCAACACTACTGCTACGACTACGTTTACTGTGCCACCTGCATACAACAAGTATTGTTACTGTTATTGTAGCTCTTACTACTAGAACTAACAATGCAACTAGCACTTAAAGCAACACCACCATTAAGACGACAACAACAAAAACAGCAATAAAAAGATTTAAAGAAAAAAAAAAACTGCTGCTGTTGCTACTGATTTGGTTGCTAATGATGTTGCTGCTGCAGCTACAACAACAACTACTACTAATACTAAGACAACTACTACCGCCACCACTACCACCACCACCACCACCACCACCACCACCACCACCACCACCACCACCACCACCACCACCACTACCACCACCACCACTACCACTACTTTAATGATGATTAGGATGGTTAAAATGAAGATGGTTCGAATGAGGATGATGAGGCGGATGATGATGATACTGATGACGATGGTGGTGGTGATAATGAGGATGATGAGACTAAGGATAATGAGGCCAAAAATTATTATGATTAAGAGGTTGAAGATGGTTATGATAATGATGATGAAAATGATGATGATTGTGATGATGTATAATGATAAGGATGACGATGATTATCAGTAAAATTACAGATAATTTATTTTTGACTTAAAAAGCGACCATACATGACTTGGAATATTGCCATAAACGCCCCCGTGTGGGTTCCGGGGCCCCATTGTGGGGAAAACAAGAATAGACCCACTGCCTCCCCAAAAGCATGTCGTAAGAGTCGACTAATTGGGGAGCTTCCTTTGAAGTCGGAGTGCATCTGCCGGAGAGGCAAGGAACCAACAGTCTGTATTCAAGAGAATGAGATCTGTAAAACTGATGCACACGCAACACTCAGGTTCTGGAGCAGGACTGCAGTTCTGTAGTGGACGAGCAACCAGAACCTTCCGCCAGAGTATACAGCTGGTGAACGCGAAGAAGAAGAAAGAAGATTGCCATAAACGCACTGTTCCCCCATCTTCAGTAGCCATCGCAGAGTTCATATTTTGATGGTTCCATTAATAGCCTGCCTGTATGTCTATCTCACCTTTCCCTTGAGTGTGGCGCTTCGACCAGATCCCCTAGCCTCTACTCGGGGCACAACTCTCTTCAGACAATGACGATCTACCTGCCTCTGCACTGTTTACTGGCTCCCAGAAGTAAAATATGGAACGTGCAAAAACTGGCCAATGGTGGAGACTCTTTTCGGTTGTTGGGGGTGCGAGTGAGGCTCGACGATGTGCACCTACACTTTGAGGCTGCTGATGATGAAGATGATTATGAGGATAATGACGATGCTGTCGATTATAACGATGATGCCAATGACTATGATAATGAGGATAATGATGATCATAATGATGATGATAATGATGATAATGGTGATGACAACGACGTTGATGATGATAATGATGATGATAGTGATGATGATGGTGATGAGGATAAAGATAATGAAGATAATGGCGATTACGATGATGATGACAAAAATGACTATGATAAAGATGATGTTTAGGAGGAGGAGGAGAAGGATCAAGGACGTAAGTAGTTTAGCGGCTGCTTGGGTGCATAACCTCATGTGCCACCCCTCTCCACACCCCCCCCCTTTTTTTGCAGCTGCATTCTATTTGTTTTACTTGGAAAATGATAAGTGACCCTTAGATAATGTAAGCAGTCTCAGCAAGCGAAGTGGTCAAGTTGTTTGCCTCTGAAGGTCGTGGTTTCGCTTCACGGCTGCGTCGTTCGATTTACGGGCCCTATTTGTACGGAGGCCCACGAGGATCGTCAGCGTAGCTACGGTGTTGGTGCTTTGTTCGACACTTTCGGCAAACGGCTAGCCGTTCTGCAGAGACACAGAGAGAAAGAGAGAGACAGATAGAGAGAGAGAGAGAGAGAGAGAGAGAGAGAGAAAGGAAGAAGGAGAGAGAGAAAGAGAGACCGAAACACGTGTAATAAAACCCGAATGGGAGTTGTTACCCCAACAACACTTGGAAACATACTTAGAAGGAGATCGGAGAACTTACGGTCATGTCCGAGACGTCACAAAGGTGATCTTGAAAGCCAACAATGAACAATGAAGACGTCAAGTGTCTGCAATGAAGTCAATCCTCTCTTTACGTTAATTTTTGACTTTTAACTGTTAGAGATAAAGTCCAGTGAATGGGTTTCACAATCGGTCAATGCGCCTATGTGCTAGTTAAGTTATTTTAAAACACATTTGAAAACATCGATTGAAAAACTCGGTTGATTTTTGATTCGATGGTAAGGTTTCCATCTTATTCGCTGTTGAGTATGTTTGTGTCTGAAAGATTTGTTCCAATCTCTGTCGATCTGTGCAGCTCGACTTAGTGTTGTAACTTATTAGGGATTAGTAATGATTATCATTACAACACTCCGCACCGATCCACATATTCTTCAATCTCCCAAGTAGCTCCACGCGCATAGAACGACTGATGAGCCTAGTAAAATGTGAAGGACCCTTTCCCACGCCTTTCAGCCGCATTGGGTACATAGGGCTTGACCTGTATTTAATCGACCAAACGGCACTTAGTGGGTGATGTGGTCATCATCAAGCCGGCTGCCTTTACCTTTCAGGACTGTACCTGGTACCCACTCAAGGTTGGGTCGACCTGGGAGCCAAGATCATTTTCTGTCAAGAACCGAACCCATAACCTATCGAGACTGATGAGCCTTTTATGTGTTAATTAAACGTCTTTAAACGTCTGGGGCGCTCAGTGAAATATTTTATGAGCCTGTAAAGTGTTAATTGAACGTCTTTAAACGTCTGGTGCGCTTGGTGAAATGTTTGTTTTCTTGCAGCTCCAGGCTGAACTCCGGTGTTCGTCGGACTGGACAGGGATACGGAGTCAATGTACTTTGCTGTCTGCGTACTGGCGGTAAATGCTGCTTATGGCATTGATGATGCCATCGCTTCTGTAAAGTAAAGGTTCACTTGGCACAAGATGCCAGAATCATATTTTGTATAGAACAATCTGCCTTTACATCCCAGAACAACACGTGGTATCCGCGTAAGGCTTGGGTGGTCTGGGAGCCAAGGTTAGAAAAATCTAAGCGGATGCGGATTCAAACGCAAGACCGTCGGCCAGTAGGCGAAATGGTAGCCACTACAGCGGCTCTCGATGATGATGATGTGAGATGAGATGTATAAGAAATGCCGTGTGAAAAACAAGAAGACACAGAGTTACCAATGGAGAAATAAGAACAATAGTAGGTATTATACTGGTGAACGATTTGATAGAACATCAAAGAATTCAATGATTTGATCATCTGGTCAGGATGGAACAAAAACCAGTCAGCTTTCTAGAGCCTACAACACGACAACAACAGGCTACAATGCAAGAGATAGGAGGAGAGAGTAAAAGCGACACTACGGAAACGAAGTACGACATTAACACACGCTACGTAACTTGTAACTCCTCAGCAACGCTACACGGAATAAACAGCAGCACAAAAGAAGATTACACACACACACACATATACACACACATACATAAACGTTAGTTGCGTATCCTTTACAGGATGTTGCAGAACCAACCCCAGCATTTCTGGGTGTTGTGGGTTTTCTAGGCAAATGTTACGTTCAGTAGTTTGTCATTGCTATCTTAACAGTCAGCTCTCTGTACCACTGTCGAAACCAATGCAAGGCAAACCGTGTGCAGATGGCATCGAAGCCCGCACCTCGGCATTACAGAGCGCGTTCGTATAAGCCACAGACGCCTACATATACATCCATACATCAATACATACATATATGTGTTGGTAGCTTTCCGTCAATAGTGTTACATAGTTCTAGGAGGGTTCACTGTCTTTATCAGTGGCGAGTGTGGCTAGCAAGACCCGCCATAATGTATAATACTGATCATGATGAAGATAGTAATGGTAATAATAACTAGTATTGTTGGTACATCCCTTTGTTACCCCGCGTTCTTTGTGACCCGGTCTTGACGTAGAGGAAAAGCTCTGGCGTTGTAAGACGAAGAATTTGTTTTATCACACGGCGCAGGGACAATAATTCCCGTTCTCGCATTGAGTCTTTCTTCACCAATAGTCCTTTCTTAGAGCTCCACGTGCATGTCATTATAATAAATTAACAATTCACGTGCATTGCGTGTGAGCCACTCAAGGCACGAATGGTTACCGGCGAGTACTCACCATTATTGAGCTTTTGTTTAAAAAGTGACACATTCATCCAGGGAACGCCATTGGCAACAAAAGAAGTGGTTGACATTCGAAAAATAAATTCAAATGAAAAACGGTGACCTCAGATTTCTTGTTTTCCTTTCGTCACCAAGTGGCCGTAATTTGTAGGGAATTTTATAACAGATTTTGGCTGTTTTTGGGGGGGCGGGGGCCCAATTTTAAACCAAAATTTTATTTTGGGTAAATGAAAAAAAATTTAAAAAAAAACCCAAAGGGGGCTCAAAAAAAACCGAAAAGAAAAAAAAAAAGAAAACCAATTGGAAATTTAAAATAAAATAAAAATAAAAAAGAAAAATGAATACAAAATGTTTTTTGTTTCAAAATGACCCGGGAAAAGGGATAAAAAAGAAATAAAATTTAAAATAAAAAAAAATTTCCCAAAATTAAAAATAAAAAAATTTTAAAATTGAAAATGTGAAAATTTTTGGTTAAAAAATTTTAAGAAAAAAGGTTTCCTCCGGATATTAAAGGGCCCCCTTTGGCGGAAAAACACCTAGGCTGGGGATGGGCATTTTCAAAAACTTTGCCGCTGGTATGCCCACGGGGGTATAATCTTTACCTTTTTTGGTTTTTTCCTGGGAAACAAATCATTTTTAGTTTCCCCTCCCCATTTTTTCCACGTTTTTTGAAAACTTTTCCTTTTTTTTCCCGATTTTGGGGCATAAATTTACGTTCCCCGGGAATTCACAAGAAAAAATTTTTCCCTTAAATTTTGGGGAAAAACCTTTGGGGGAACTGACCAGGGAAAAAAGGGGAATTTCGGGGTAAAGGGATTTTTCAATTGGGGGCCGCCATTTGTTGCCACTTTTTTCTTTGACAAAAAATTTTCTAAAAAAAGATTTTTTAAAAATTCAAAAAACCATCTAAATTTGCGGGGAAAACCCTTTAGAAAAAAACACCCCCAAAGGAAAAGCGTCACAAATTACCTAGAATTAATTGACTTCCCCCTATAGAATCGGTCCCATCTTTACTAAATTCCTCCCCTTAAAAGACCACAGGAAAAATTTTACCCTGGATGAAATTTAAAACTTTAATCCAAAATAACTCTGGTATTTTTAGTGTTCAATTTTTTTTTTAACCCCAATCAGGGGAGCTGAAAAGTGAAACAGCTTTTCCTACTCTATCAACCCAAATTTTTTATTGTCAAGATAGCATTTAAATTTTAAAATTTCATCCTGTTTTTTGGTTAGTTTGAAAAAAATTCACCCCAAAAAAAACCATCTAAAAAAGACACTACCATCTAAACGCAAAACCCCATCAAAATGCAAAAAAACTCAAAATTTTGGATGTAAAACATCCAAAGTGGCAACACTGACAGGGCGTCAAACAATTTGGAAACTGAGTGTATTTGTACTTTAAATATTCCAGATTTTCAGCTTCAACAGTCATGCAAACAGCGCTGTAGTAGAAGGTGGTCTCCCTTGTGCCTTGCCCAACGTCAGCCTAACGATAGCAGACATCCTCAAGACAAAACAGTGCCAACCATCATATTTATATCCGAACACTAAATTACCAGTTGTTGGTAATTGTTTCTTTTCTTATTTGACACATTAAACTGTTTGGGTATTTTCTTTAAGTTCTTACCAACATTACTTGGAATTTTTGTTTCGTTTTGTCCTTTAAAAAAAAACCACACACATTTTCTTATGCTGGGGCAACCTGAGGGGAGGGGTTGGGGCGGTCTTGTGGTTTACTCAAGGAGGCACACCTGACAAATTTCGCAGACCACTGATGTACGCAATATTAATGTGGAGAAAAAAAAGATTGGAGGAATTATTACATTCACTATGGAAGGAAATATTCAGGAGAATCAATGATGTTTGAGGTCACCACCTGTCCTGCTTCTACCCAAGTTTCATCGACAGCCACTTCAAAAGATGCAGACGCAAGTCAAAGCATTATGCAGAAGGCCAAGTCACAGGCAACTAGTAGGCAGTACAATTCACATGTCAAGGGTCTTTTCTTTCACAGTCAGAACTTTTGAAAGGGCCTTTAGCGGTTTTGTAAGCCGAATTTAAATGTGATTGTGTGGGTTTAGGGGCATCTTTGACCAGAGAATAACGCAAGAAAGGACTTTGTGGCAAGTACGACATACATTGGGAGATGTAGCCGCGGGAGTTGGAGGCGGCGTTGTTTTGATTTTAAGCAAAATGTGCGGGACCAAGCGGCACTAATTTTGAATTTAAA
>CAJHNH020000034.1:337119-357119 GCA_905116865.2 Candidula unifasciata
GATTACTAAAGTATTACTTTAAACATTGAATCCTAGCCGAAAACCAGGTGGCGGATGGCGAAAAGGCCTTTAGATATAGAGGTTAGCCAAGAATATATTGAATAAGTGGCCGTGGACTAAAACATGTGATGGTCATTGAGAGGAGGCGAGTTAGTTGGTGGGACAGCTAACTCTATAAAATACCTAAAAACTCTAAGACATGGCCATCGGCGGATAAGAGGCGCCATAACCTCTTCCCCCTGCTGCCTTGCAGGGTAAGTCTCTTTAGACAAAAGCTATTTATTGGAGTCAAACCATATACAAACCGGCGGAATTCAAGGGGAAACCACCTCTGTATTATCCCTAGTAAATCATGCCTCCGCCCGTGTGTCACCGGGGACCTCACGGGAAGCATAGAATAGTGACACTGCACCCTGTCGTAAGAGGCGACTAATGGTAGGGTTGGGCTTGAGGTTGGCTACCTCATCCTGTAAAAACCATAGCCACACAAACCAACCAACCATGGATAAGTCAAAAAGAAAAGCAAGTAAAACCCAGCCAACCAAGATGAGGGGAGGCTCTTAAAATATAAGAAGTATGACACGGTGTGGAGAAAGCCGTAAGGAGTCCAAATCGTCGACGTACCTCCTCTCAGCTAGGAAAGCCTCCAGAATTGGAACCTGGAATGTTAAAACTCTCAATGATATAGGGAGAACAATGGAAGTAGCAAAGGAAATGAAACATTATAGAATTAGTATTTTAGGGTTATGTGAAACTAGATGGACTGGGACGGGGAAAAGTATTCTAAATTTAGGGGAAACTATTTTGTTCTCAGTACACACAGTGGAAAATTCCCCCCACAGAGAAGGAGTGGTCCTGATGCTATCGAAAGAAGCAGACAGGGCACTAATAGAATGAGAAGCTGTGAGTCCCAGAATAATAAGAGCCTCTTTTAGAACAGTGAAACAGAAGGTGAACATGTCGGTAATACAGTGTTACGCACCAACAAATGATAAAGATGCATCTGTTAAGGAAGAATTTTACATGCAGCTTCAAAATAGTATAAATAATGAAAGAAAGAAGGGCAATTTCAAATTGTTGATGGGTGACTTGAATGCTAAGATAGGATCAGACAACACAGGTTATGAAGAAATTATGGGGAGACATGGTTCAGGAGCAATGAACGAAAATGAAGAATTGTTCACAAATTTTTGTGCAGGAAACTAGTATGTTATTGGTGGAAGTATTTTTCCCCATAAAATAATACACAAGGCAAAATGGGAATCACCAGACCACAAAACAACTAATCAAATTGATCGCCTATGTATTAACAAAAAGTTTAGGTCATCCCTTTACGATGTTAGGGCTTTCAGAGGTGCCGATGTATTTACTGACCATTTCCCGGTATTAAGTAAAATCAAGTTGAAACTAAAAAGATATATAAAATCTTATAATCATAGAAACCAATATAATGTAGGTTATCTCATGGATCAAGAAGTTAAGAAACAGTTTTCAGTTACAGTCTCTAATAAGTACCATGTGTTGCAGCAGTTAGCTGAAGATGTCAGCACAGAAGTCTGCTAGGATCAAATCAAAGAAATCTGGAATGAATCTTGCTTAGAAGTTCTTGGCAAGAAAGACAGGAAACATAAAGCGTGGATAACACGAGAAACCATTAAACTGATTGAAGATAGGAAAAGTACAAAGGCAGACTTAAACAATAGCAAAACAAGAGCTGCTAAAGCTAGAGCTCGGGATAAATACACAGAAGCCAATAAGGACATTAGGAAACGCATAAGGGCAGATAAAGTGAAATATCTAAATGATCTAGCACAAGAAGCGGAGACAGCAGCAGCAAAAGGAAACCTCAGATAACTTTACAGTAACACAAGAAAATCAGTAGGTAAATATAGGCAGCCAACTGGATCAATCAAAAATAGTCAAGGAAAGGTACTAACATTAAAGATCAAATGGACAGATGGGTTGAATATTTTGAAATGCTTCTATATAGACCAGGTCCAGAGGTTCCCCCAGATATCCAACCTCTAGAAATGGAACTGGATATCAACTGTGAGATCCGATCTAAAGAGGAAAGAAAAGCTATCAGTCTTCTCAAGGAAGGAAAGGCGGCAGGTCCAGATTGTATCCCAGCTGAAGCCATCAGGGCCAACATAAACACATCAACAGAATTGCTACATAGATTATTCAGTAAAGTCTAGGAGACCGAAGAAATACCAGCAGACTGGAGAGAAGGATATCTTGTAGAGGAATTATGTTGCTGTCAGTTCCTGGAAAAATATTAAGTAGAATTATTTTGGAAAGATTAAAAGATGCTATTGATGAAAAGCTAAGAGATGAACAGGCAGGTTTTCGGTCAAACACAATGCATTGAACTGAACTCACCACTTTACATTGGATTTATAGACTATGAAAAAGCATTTGACAGCATTGATTGGGAATCTCTCTGGAAATTGATGGGGCACTATGGAATTCCACAGAAAATTATTAACTTAGCAAAGGCAACATATAAAGACATGAAATGTCGAGTTCTTCATGAGGGAAAGCTAATAGATACATTTGAAATAAAAACAGGTGTGCGTCAGGGATGTCTTTTGTCGCCTCTCTTATTTTTACTGACTATAGACTGGATTATGAAAACAGTAACTGCTTACATCAAGAATGGAATTCAGTGGACCACTACAAAACAGCTTGAGGATCTGGACTTCGCTGATGATATTTCTCTTCTGTCCCATTCACGGAATCAGATGCAAGATAAATTAAACATACTTGATGCGAGATCACAGCAGCTTGGTCTGAAAATCCATAAAGGAAAGACAAAGATAATGAGAATAAATCAGGCAAATAGTAATCTGGTTTCTCTTATTGGCACCCCACTCCAAGATGTGGAGTCGTACACTTATATGGGAAGTAATGTAGATATAGATGGAGGAACTGATAAAGATATTAAAATAAAAATACAAAAAGCAAGAGGAGCTTTCATAGCACTAGGGAATTTGTGGAGGTCAAAAGAAAATACTAAACTAAACTATTTTAACTCTAATGTCAAATCAGTACTTTTGTATGAGGCGGAAACATGGAGAACAACTAAGGCAATTACCAATAAACTACAAACATTCATTAACTGGTGCCTGCGCAGAATAGAGGGAATTAAATGGTATGATATAATAACTAATGTAGGGCTTTGGGGGAAATCTAAACAGGCTCCAGTGGACCAAGAGGTGAGGAAAAGACGCTGGCGTTGGATAGGACACACACTGAGAAAACAGGAGAACAGCATAACTAGAATGTCTTTGCATTGGAACCTACAGGGGCATAGGAATAAAGGAAGGCCAAAAAAAACACATGGAGAAGAGAGCGGAAGAATGAAGTTAGAAAGATGGGAGGACATGGGGAGAGCTCCATGCAATGGCGAAGGATAGAACGACTTGTCGTGAGTTGGTTGAGGGCCTATGCTCCATTGGGGGTTAGAAAGGCAGAAGAAGAAGAAAATCATGCCTCAAAATACTACAAATTCAGAAAACGACATGAATAGCGATTCCAGTGGAATCATCTCGTCCGGTAGGGAGCATCATTTTCTACGGGGGATACCCTACCGTCATCCAACTACTGTAGAAAAAGAAAATGGTAGAAACATTCTGAACATTAGTACATGGAATGTTAAAACACTCGTACAAAACGGAAAGCTGGATAACATCAAGATATAAATGAAGAAAATGAACATCAACATATTAGGAATTCGTGAAATTCGATGGCCAGGAGCAGGGGAAAAGTGTTCAGATCAGCACATAATTATTTACTCAGGTGGGAAGGACTATAGCAAGAGTTGGTATTATTTTGAATCCAAAGAACTCAAAAACTGTGAAAGGATTTTGGACAATATTAGATAGAGTACTATTCGTAAAACTTCGCTGCAGACCGTTTGACATCAACTTAGTACAGATTTATGCCCCAACAGCAGATAGTTCAGAGGAAGATATTGATGCATTTTATGACGAGTTAGACATGGCTGTTGATCAATGCAAAAATTTTGAAGTAACAATGGTACTTGGAGATTTCAACTCGAAAAAAGGAAGTGAAAATGTTTACGGAATAACAGTTGGCTATGGCGTAGCAGAAAAGAATGTGAGAGGTGACAGATTAATAGCATGGGCTGAGTCGCGCAGCATGATAATAGGTAACACCTGGTTTAAACACCATCCTCGAAGATTGTGGACTTGGAAAAGTCCTAGCTATAATATCCGCAATCAGATTTATTATATTTTGATTTCAAGAAGATTCCGGAGCAGCTTAGTTGGAGCAAAAACGAGATCTGGAGCAGACTGCTTTAGTGGGCCATGTTTCAGTTGTAGGAAAATTTAGAATAAAACTAAAGAACATTAGAAAAACTCCACAGAACATCAAGTTAAATTTAGGAATTCTTAGAACGGATAAAGAAATTAAGGAACAGTACAGTGTTACTGTACAAAACCGGTATTATGCAATGGAAATTATACAGACTATAGATGAACAGTGGGATATGTTGCGTGAGTCAATTCAGCAGACATCAAAACAGACAATCCCACCAACCCATAGAGTTGCTAAAAAGAAATGGATGTCAAATTCTGCAGTTGATGGATTAAAGAAGGAAGAAAAAGAATGATAAAGAAGAATACAAACAGAAATAGTGAAAAAATGCAAAGTGGCTAAAGAAACCTGGCTAAATCAAATGTAAACAGAGATTTCGGAAAATCACCGGAAAGACTCACATTCCATGTACCAACAGACATATATGTTAGCAGGAAAGATGACACGTAACAGCACTGGATGTTTGAAATCAAAAGATGGTGACTTATTATTGGGACATAGTAATATAAGTAACAGATAGACAGAGTATACAGGGGAATTTTATGATGATGATAGACCAGATGTAGAACTGCAGACCAACAATGATGGTCCACCAATTATGACTGCATAAGTTGAGGATGCAATATATCATATGAAGAAAGGAAAAGCATCCGGGCTGAACAACATCTCACTTGAAGAAATCAAAGCACTGGGAGATTTCAGAACTGAAATAATAACTAAACTTTTTAATGATATTTATAATAGTGGGAATATTCCAAATGACCTCTTGAAATCCATATTTATAGCTCTGCCAAAGAAACCAGGCACTTTAAAATGTGAAGACCATCGTACAATAAGTCTTATGAGTCATATGTCTAAGATTTTACTGAGAATAATTATGAGAAGAATAAGAAACAAAATTAAACCAGAAATCAGCGATGAACAATGTTTATTTGTTGAGGAAAAAGGTACAAACAATGCCATATACATCCTAAGGACATTGTCAGAAAGAGCTATAGAAGTAAAGACTGATTTCTACTTATGTTTCATAGACTATACAAAAGCATTTAAATGTGTGAAGCAGGAAGAAGTAATCAAACTGTTGGAAAAATTAAACTTTGGATGAAAAAGATTTTCGAATAATAAAGAATATGTACTGTCAGCAAACAGCTGCTATAAGAATTAACAACTGTTTAGGTACATTTCAAAGCATAAAGAGGGGCGTACGACAAGGACGTGTACTGTCACCTGATTTGTTTTCAATATACAGTGAACATATAGTGAGATCTTTAATTGATATTCCCAGAATTGTGGTTGGTGGGCACAATATAAACAATTTACGTTATGCTGATAACACAGTCTTGATAGCAGCAAGTCAGAAAGAACTACAGAAAATGATAGACATTGTGGTGTTGGAATGTGGAAGAATGGGTCTCAGTTTGAATAATGGGAAGACAGAAGTAATTGTGGCATCAAAGAAACGAATGATTCATAAATGTGTAATAAAAGTCGATGGTGTTATTTTGGGACAAGTACAGAAATTTACTATCTGGGCACATGGATAACATCAAATTGAAGATGCATAAATGAGATTAGAAACAGAATAGGACAGGCAAAAACTACATTTTATAAAATGAAGAACATCTTGTGCAATATATCCTTGTCATTGAGAGTTAGAAAAAGAATTCTTGCTTGCTACATATATCCAGATTTAACATTGGCTGTGAATCCTGGACAATCGGTAGGCAGGCAAAACAATTTCTTGAGGCCTCAGAGATGTGGTTTTACAGAAGGATGCTTAGAATACCTTGGACAGCCGAAAAGAGTAACCAAGAGGTTTTAAAAAAGAGGCGGGAGCCCGAAGACAAATTATAACAGATATCAGAAGGAGACAGTCATCATTTTTCGGCTATGTTATGAGAAGAGGGAAAATAGAACATGTTGTGACCACTGGAAAGATCTGTGGAAAGAGAGGTAAAGGAAGACATCGCGAGAAGCTTCTTAACAGTCTTGTTGCATAGCATGTAGGTGTGTCGGCACACGAACTGAGCTGAAGGAGATCGCAGACTGTGGAGAGGCATTATGGCCCACACCAGTCGGTAAGGCACCTGATGATGATGAAAGTGCATGTGGAAGGTATTTGATCTTTTTTCTCGAGGACGTGAGTCCAGGATTCACTAGCGTAAAGGAGCGTTCTCAGACCTTTAATTGTGGTACGATCAGCTTTTTGTTTGACCACACTCTTGTAGACGGTTTGGAAAGCATTGCAGAACTGTTTCCTTTTTGTCTGTTTAGTTCTGCGTCTAGGAAAAGATCGTCAGCGATTCGAGAGTCTATGTATTCAGTCGAACTCATGTACAACCAACAGCTCATGGTCATTAAGGCTAGTGCTTGGAGGATTTACCACATTCATCTCCATTACTTGTGTTTTGTTGAGACTGGTAGTCCAAATTCATTGCATGCATTTGCAAAGCGATTCATGAGAATCTGAAAGGTTAGAAATAATATATTTGCTGGAGCGTTGTTTCTGAAAGAAAAAGATTTTTTAGGACAGTCGGGATTTTTTCGCATGTGTCGTGGGATAACGCATTCCTGTCCTCGTCGCTCTTTTTACCAGAAAATTACTAAAAATTATAGTAATTAGCAAACAAAAAAGCAGGCCTCAGCCTCCTCCTCCCTCCTCCCTTTTTTTTTACAAAAGATTGGGGGGGGGGGGTCAAACTGCCTGTGCCTAAGCCCAAAGTTCTGGCGCCCCTTTATATTGCATATACCAGATGAGCCACAGGTACATTAATTTACCCTGCTTACTATAAATACATACCTGCCAGAATCAGTGTGAGCAGATTCTGATACCCTTTCTTCATGATGTTCTATGGCTACAGACTACAGCTGTCTGCTACTTGTCTCTCTAATCACAAAGCTATAAAGAAAATGCGAGAGAGGCAGCATGAGATTCAGTTTATACTCGCCATTCCGGACTTCACCAAACCCACGCGGCTTTTAGAGCCTATAGGCGTATCTCTTACATTACCGGATACGTTAGAGCCAGCATCAGTGACGTTAGACGTTGCCGTGCCGTCGCATGCCCTGCAGAATTACACACATCTGAAAGATACTTTCTGATTCAAAAGTGTTGTATTCATACTGTTGTATGTCAAAGCCATACAGTTGTACATCCCACCATCGAGGATGTATACCGCATTCTTAACAAGCAACCCACACACTACCTCACTATATGAGTAAGAAGAAATGGCATTAAGTCTTTGTGATAAAGCGGTGAAGTCGTTTGTCTCTTAAGGCTCTGATTAGTTTCCCTCACTGCGCTCATTCGGTCCACGGGTGCAGTTTTACTGATATCTCCGTGGTTTGTCGATAGAGCTATGAGTTCGTGCTCTGTGTGACGCTTTTACTGTCGGCTAGCCGTTTTGCGAGGAGAGAACAAGTTATGCATGATAAAATCAGATGCAGCGAAGTCGATCCTTAAGAGATGAAGACACTCCAACATTTGAGCATGATTGGCCGGGAAAGCATTAAACTTCAAACTCTCAAGAGTTCTCACTGCGAGTCTGACTGAGTTTATGTAGCACAAATTGTCCGACTGTTAAGTGACATAGTTTCTGGAGACACTAGAAGCCATGTCCAAACTTGTCAGACAGATACGTGTTGGACAATTCAGACAACAATTTGCATTGATATTTTAAATACTTTTTTTTTTTATTGCTCTCATATTTATTCTCAGCAACTTGCCTCGTGTTCCTGGTCATGTCCTGCACTTCAGATCGCCACTTTCTGCGGTCAGTTATAATCTGTTCCACGATGAGACTTTCAGTTTGGCCACACACTCATATACACGCACGCGCACACACGCGCGCGCGCCCGCGCAAACATAACACATACACACACACACACACACAGACAAAATCCCATTCATGGCCTGTATAAACATGTTTGGAGACAAACCAGAACCAAAAAAAGAGCCTAATATAATGTCTGCCTCAGTCTAAAAAAATCATGTTGGGTAAATTCAACAATAAAAATGATATGATGCACTGCTGTGTTTACTTTATAATTCACTAACACTTTTAACTTTCTTTGCAGCCATAATGAGGATAATGCAAAAATAAAAATAAAAAAGAAGAAAAAGGGCAAAAGCGTATATCAAGAACGACCTAACAACAAATAATGTGTGCAGCGCGCAAACCTGAATGCAACTGATGCTGTTCAATGCAAAAAATGTGACACCAGAGCCATGTGTGGGCGTTCGTGTACCAAGGTAATGTTCGCGGATCGACACAAAATTTGTTTGGATATTTTGTTCATGGTTTCTTGGTGACAATTAGGCGGGCCAGTTGATTCCTGGGGTGTATTTTTTCCCCGCGGCTTTTAGTTTAATACCATTAGCGTCCTGACGGAGAGGAACTTTTTATTATTTTTTTATGACCTTGGCTCCCAGTTCGACTAAACCTTGAGTGGGTACCAGGTACAATCCTGGGAAGTAAAGACGGTGAGGGTGATGCTGACGACATTATCCACCAAGTGCTGTCTGTCAAATTTAGGTCTAGCCCTATGTGACCTCTTCTTCTTCTTTTGTCAAAATCTGCTTGTGCCGCTAGGCGTCGCAGTCTATCAGATGATCGGCAACCGAGCCAGGGCGCGCTCAGTCGCTTCATATGCCATGATGTTATTAAGGCTCTAGTTGTCAGTGACTCCTTCAATCCATCTTCTTCTTGGTCTTCCCCTGCCTCTTGGTGTTTCGATTTTCATGTTGTATGCTCTTGATGCTGGCATCGTTGGTTCCATTCTCATTAGGTGACCAAACCATTTCATTCTTTGCTTCTCAATAAATTTAACGATGGGTATGGTTCCAATAGTTCTTGTAATCACATCGTTTCTCACTCGATCTCTTCTGGTTTTATTCGCAGCCATTCTCAAACATCTCATTTCACAGGTGGTTAGTCTTCTCTCGTGTTCTTTTGTTAATGTCCAAGTCTGACATTGATAACCTAATGTCGGTTTAAAGATTGTATTTATAATTTGTCTTTTTATCTCAGCTGGGACAGCAGGGTGTTTTAAAATTGGGGCAAGCTGGTATGCGACATTGTTGGCTTGTTGGATTCTTGCTTCGATCTCTCTGTCTATTTTACCATTGGATGTAAAGATACTTCCCAAGTATTTAAATTCTTGCACTTGTTTTAGGCTGTGATCTAGAATCTTTATGTCGATGGTCTGTTGCTCTCTACTTATGCTCATGACTTCTGTCTTTTCAGTATTGATCTTCATATGATGCTTGAGGCAACTGTCGTGTAGTAGGTTTATGTGGTCTTCCTATGTGACCAATACGACAAAAGACGTGAAAAAGGGCCCTTTACTTACTTTGATACCTGACTTCGCCCCCATGAACATAGCTATGTGATGTGCTAAAATCCGGTATAACATTTTTAAGCTTGTAAAAGAAAAATACATTTGAGCTTTTTCTTAGGATCATGTCTCTTATGTTTTACTGTTATGTAACCATGGTCATTTGATACTACAGTTGGTAAACTGCAATAGGAATAAACTCACAGGGAGCAAGTACAGCAGGGATCTACCAGTCATCAGTAGAAGTTATCCTCGTCGAGAAACGTTTGGGCCCACGATCTCCTAGACGTTTTCAGAGGTGGGCCCACCTGAGTTCATGAAGCTCAGGGCTGGTACCCTGCTGCACGAAATCACCAATTGATGTTTTTCTTTCGGATAGCGAAAAGACGACTTGGTGATTTGCATAAGGTACTGTGAGATAAGAAGCCGCCGCGGTAGCCTAATTAGAACAGTCAGCATACCTGGACGACTGAGCGACAAGCTTACGACTGGTTTACCGGACACATGTTGGACTTTGTTATCAGGTGGCAGAGGATCATTGGCAGACTATTCGGACACGATGGACTTTCAACGGTTGAGAAACCCTTTTCCGTTAGACACCCGGACCAGCTCACTGAGGCCCGTCCCCAACGTTGTTTCGCTGCGTCCAAAGCCAGCTCGAGGCCCTCTCCGCTACCTCGCCCAGTTTTTTTAAGTGTTCGTTTCCGTTCATTACCGCGCAATCCTAGTTCTTTAATCACATTGTACAGTGAAGTGGAAACGAGACCTCTCGCTCCCACTTCGACGGCAAAGACACGTACCGTGTACGCCTCGTCTCTCCTCAGACGGGCTGCTAAATCACCGTATTTCTCGAGCTTGTACGTGTGATTTTCATCCAAACGCAACTCATACGGGACGGTCAGCTCAATCAGGATAAGCTGCCGTTTCTCCGCAGAGTGGAGAACTATGTCAGGTCGCAGGCCGGTCTTCCGGATTAACTCGGGGTACCTTTCATGGCCCGGCAGATCAACCGCCAGTAACCAGTCCCTCTCAGAGTCTAGCACAGATGGAGCGAATGCGTTTCGGTTGAACTTACCTTTTTTAATCTGCCCAGCCTTGAGGAAACAAATGGGGACGATGGTAGAACTGGCTCTAGCGTTATCCCTCATTCTAGCCTGGTCAACAGTGGCTGTTAACTCTTTTAGCACCTTGTTGTGTCGCCAGGTATATCGGCCTTGGCCTAGGGCTTTCCTGCACGCGGACAGGACGTGTTCTAGCGTCTGCTTCGCTTTACACAACGGGCAGGTCGGATCGTTAGTCGCAGACCACTTAACCATGTTAACACCGGACGGTAATACATCGTACGCTGAACGAACGATAAAGCTCAGTCGCAACGGGGTCATTCGCCAGATCTCACCCCAAGTGAGTATTCTTGGCAATGCGCTCTCCAGGCTGACCCAATGGCCCTGCTGCGACTGCTGGGCTGCTTTCTGGAAACGAACCTCGTTTTTGTTGTCCCTCACCTGTTGTATTACCATGTCTCGGTGTTCTTTGGCTGAGGCCTTTGACCACCAATTGACCTTCCCGTGCCCTCGGCCTCGACGGTCAGTTTGAGTGTATCCCATTATCTCCCTCAATTTTAGTGCGTTCTGCGCAGATTCTATCGCACCTAGGACTCTCCACTTCTGCCCAGTCTTGAGAGCGGGCTGGACAGCGATGACATTTGGGTCTGAAGACTCGCCAACTTTAAACTCTTCGGTTATCGATTTGAACGGGAGTACCAGCTTAGCCTGTTTGCAATACAGAGCCACGTCGGTCAGACAAGGCGGTGCACAAATCCACTTTCTTAAGGCTGTGTTGATTTTCCTCTCCATGGTTTCCACTGCAGTCATCGTCACCTCGTAGACTAACAATGGCCAGAGGAGCTTCGGAATCAACATGAATTGGAGACACCATACCTTGAACTTCCCGACCAGCCTGCAACGCTCGATCGCGAGCAGGCCTGTAGCCAGTGACTCGTGTATTCGCCGGACCTCCGCTCTATCAGATAACTTCGAATGGTAAACGCGACCAAGGCTCTTCACCGGTTCCTGCATACTATAAATAGATAGAATTTCATAATTATTTGTGACAACGCAGGGCCCTTTATGCTTTGTTGAAAGCTTGGCTGCGGCGGCAAGGCTTTGCTTTGTCATATACTGTTGATGTCACGTGCCTTGGTAAGGGTTTCTCCTGTTAAACCAATTAGCACTCTGAAGTAGTTACAAAATGTTGAGTTGTTGGCTGGCAATGGTATAGACGGAATCCTGAAGCTCCAATGAACATCCAACCTACTGTAATAGGGTGGAAGCGACCAAAACTACAGTACAGCAGATTAAAGATCTTAGATTTATTCTGGTTTTAAAATGGTTAAAAGGCCACCGGAACTAACTAATAGAGTTGGGCGGAAGATGGGGAAAAATCAGCCCACTGGGATATTTAAACGGCCGTCTGACAAAGTTTTCGGCCTTTATTTGACTTCCGGACCAACCTGTGGAAGCCTAACCTAAGAAGACTGATGCTTTGCACAATGGGCTGGTCTATGGGTATGGCGACCACAGGTAACGTTCGTGGTCGGACTGATTGCAGGCGAGGGTACGTTCAGTGGTTAGTTGGTTAAAATAGATCTTCATTTGCATTCTTGCTAAGAGATAGTTGGATGGTAGATCGCTGTATATTTGAGATTTTGTTCCAGCATGTTGTCGTTAATGTCGTTATTTGTTGGCCGTGCTGATCTGAAGTTAAATAAAAATGTTGTTCAACGTTGTATTCATAGTTACAGTTGTTTCCTTTGGTTTAGGACTTCTAGTTAGTGTACTTAGTGTATTTCGTTAATTGTTTGGGCTATACTAGACTTTACACAAAAGATTTCTTGTCTGGACTAGAATATTCTTGTTTCTAGTCCCCACCTAACGAACTATCTTTCCTTTATTTTTTTTATCTTAGTACTAAGGGCTTCTCCTAACTAGTACACTACTTCAGGAGTAAAGCGACGCAAATTATGGCACTATAGAACCGAAAATATTCATAGGCGCAACTTGGCTTGACTTCCTCACTACTTCAATTAAGCCCCCAGACTAAAAAGTATCCTATCCTAGTCAAGATAACACAGTTAAACAGATAGTATATCAATACTTCACTCACTCAGGGTAACTAGGAACAGTGAAGGGTGGACACTAAACCAAGAAGGTATTTATCATAAAACATATTGTAATGAGTTCAACCAATACAAGGATAGGGCAAAAGAATTCAATGAAATCAATAATAATGAGGAGAAAAAGACAATTCATATATGACAAGAATAAGGGTTTCTCCCAGTAGCAGCTGATGTCATCATGACACTGTTGTGGAATCATTGCACAGTGGACTGGGCGCTTTGGGTTAAGAGTGACTACAACATCTGGAATATACCTCATCTGTATTAAAGTCCGGTCCAGTGTAGCACATCACTACTACATCTGGTATGGTTGGCACCAAGGTACTGTTCAGTTCCTCTTCACAAGAACTGCTACGATAATGTTCATTTACAAGCAAAGAAATGTCTCAGGTACAATTTGACTGTAGGGTTGCAAATACTGTAGACCAAAGAGGGCAGACAACCTCTGGCTTCACCATACAGCTCCCTGGGGTCGATCTCTCCTACTGGTACTATTGGTCACTACCTGGATGTAGGAACAGACATTTCGGCAGGCCCCATGGTAGTATGTTCTGGCAGCTGGTGGTAAGGAATACTGGTGATGTAGATATGTGGTGATTGTCAACCTGGCCTCCAGTGAACTTATAATCCTGTTACAGGAGGAAAAACCAAAATTAGCAATCATCTCACACCTCATACGCCTATTTCCTACTCTACCTATATTCTCACAACATAGCTCAGAGATAAGATTTTAAGGATTTAAGACTGCAGGAGCCTTGTACAACACTATTGTCATGTCAGCAGAGCTGATAGTAAAGGTCCTGACAGAGCTATAGGTGTAGGAGGTCCTGATACAAGATAGTACCATTCTACTTTCATTCATCTACATCTGTATTCACACAAGTATCTCATCACTCAAAGATATAGATGGTTATATATATATATCCATGAAGAAGTGCCTACACACTCACGGACAGAAATTGAAGCTCTTCCAAAAGAATTAGAGCATTCAGGAACACTTACTTGGACATAAAGAAGTGTTAATATAAAAGATGACAGAGGCAGGCCCACATTTGAAAAGAGCCTCATTTACATAGAGGTGTCAGAATCTAGACCAATGCAAGACGAAGGGGTGGTCTGGTCTGTTACGTGACATGCTTACTAGGTCGTAACCCTTTGGAAACTAAGCCTTTTTGGAATTTTAGTGCCAAGAAGACAGAACCTTTAGAAGGGGATTCTCTTAACTAACACACATACACAATTATATTTTTTTTAAAATACAGCGTTAAATCAACATATTATTTATATTATTATATATGTCGGCGTCTGTGGCTTAGGCGTTGGAAACGCGCTTTTAATGCCGGGGTGCCGGGTTCGATTCCAGCTGCGGAACTTATGCCTTGGTTTGGTTTCGACAATGGTATCGAGAAGGCGACCGTCCAGTGAGCAATAGAACACTTCTAAATTTGCCTGAAAAAAAAACCCACAACAGTTAAAAAATGCTGGGGTTGGTTCTGCAACGTCCTGTAAAGAATACGCAACTAATATATATATATATATACTAGCTGTGCCCTGCCACGCTTTGCTGTGGCCCCGAATGGTAAAATGGAAAAGAAAGAAAGTAGCTCTCAGCTAACAGTGTCTGTCATAACCCTCACCCCCTCCCCCCTTTATTCTCCCCTCCACCCAGTCATGTCTCCCTCTCCGAAGGATTGATAAATCATCGCTGGCGAAAGCATTACAACATAAATAGTTAAGAAATGAGAACTTGAAAATAATGTCTTAAGCTCTCTGCCATCTTAAGTGTCTGCCATCAACCCCCCCCCCCCCCTCACCCCCTTCGCCTCACCCCCCCCCCCCCACTAATCATATCATCCTCGCCGAAGGATGGGAAAGTCATCATCTGACGAAATATTGTAACTAAATTGAGCTTTGCATCCGTGTCCACCTAGAGACAGATGGATAGCATTAATGTGTAATGAGAAGTAAATGTGGCCAGTGTAACAGCTACCACAGCCCCCATCCAGTACCAGTACTACTGCTACCACTACCACCACCACCTTCAGAAAAAAAAATAGTCACTACTGTCTGTGCAGGTCGGTGTAGCCAGAGGAGTTAGCGCTGCATGTTGTCACCACGGACTGTTTAGTGTAATTGAGCTCTCATCAAAGAAAAAGAAAAAAAAAACATTGCATCACCTAAACAGTGGTGAAACCCACAGTAATAGTCCTAACTATACTCACAAATAGCGGAAATAAAAAACTCCACCCGTCATCTCCCCTCTCCGAAGGAACGAATGTTAAATGATCTTGGCATCCGTGTCTACCCAAAGTAAATTGGATTGTCAGCAGTCTTAGTTGACAGCTTCTGTCATCAATGAATAGTTTATGATCGAGTGAAGCGTCGCGGGGAGGATAAATGGGACTTTACTGAAATCGGATGTCTTTGGGCGAAAGGTGCAGATATAGCAGCCTAGCTGTAAACCACAACACAACATGCCAACAGACCTCTTGAGGGGAAAAGAAACATTAGCACCCAGTGGGTAATCGAACACCGGTCAACCACGTGAAGGGTGGATACGTACAACTTTACTACCTAGGACTGAAGAGTGTATGTCCGATATCGCAGTCTAGCTGTAACCACAAAACAACGTGCCAACCGCCCTCTCAAGGGCGAACGAAGATTATGCGTGACATGACCAACATCAACTCTCTGCTATTACAGGCTAGCTGTAAATCCCCCAAACCGAGCGGAAAAAAGACGTAGATATCGCAGCCTAGCTATAAACCCCAACACAACGTGCCAGCCGCTTAGTTAGAGGCAAAAAAAACACATATATTTAATCACCCAGCGGGGCATTGATCGCCAGTAACACGCAAATTATACAACTACGCTACTAATGACTCAAGCATCTGCCCAATTATATATTCGTCTCCGAATGAGTAAAATATTATTATGTGGCGACACTGTTAAAAAAGAAATAGTTAAGAAATGAGAACTGTAAAATAATCTTCAATGAAGTATGGGAAAGTCATTGCCTGACGAAATATTGTTGTAAAATTGAGCTTGGCATCCGTGTCCACCCAGACAACAATGGGTAGCATTAATCTGTACTGAGAAGTAAATGAGGCCAGTGTAACAGATACCACATAACCCAACGAGTACCAGTATTACTGCTACCACTACCACCACCACCGTCACAACAACAACACAAAACGGTCACTACTGTCTGTACAGGTCGGTCTAGCCAGAGGAGATGGCGCTGGGCGTATGGCGCAGATGTCGCAACTTAGCTGTAAACCACAATACAACGTGGCAATCCCGTCTTAAGGGAAAAAAGAAAATTTAGCACCCAGCGTGGAATCTAACACCGGTCATCCACGTGAATACTTACAACACTACTACCGAAGACTGAAGACTTTAGGTCAGATATCGCAGCCTAGCTGTATACCACAAAACAACGTGCCTACCGCCCTGTCAAGGGCGAACGAATATTACCCGTGACATGAACATTGAGCATCACGTCGCTGCTATGGCGGGCTAGCTGTAAACCCCAAAATTGATCGGGGAAAAAGCGTAGATATTGCCTATCTTCAAACCACAACAAAACGGACCAGTTAGGGGCCCCCCAAAACATTATATCACCCAGCGGGGAATCGAACCCCTATCACCCGTGTAAAATGGTAAAATGCCTACAACTAACTACGCTACTAAATACTCAAGCAAGTGGTAAAAATGAAAGTATATAATATTAGTGAGAAGCTCGGTGTTACACAGTAAATGGTGGCCGACTGACTAAAAACAAATCCGGGCCGGCAACGAAACAAATATTGATTTGACCGTTGCTGGAGCCACATCGTTTGTGCGATTCTCTGACAACAAATCACGCTTTGAGTCAGAGGCAACGTTGTGTGAAAATTTGAAAGCAATCGGTTCAGTAGTTTCTGAGTTTTTAAATAACAACATCGGAAAATGAACATTTATATATATATATATATATATATATATATATATATATATATATATATATATATATATATATATATATATATATATATATACATAAAATATTTATTTATATATTCGTGCAGGAAAGGGAGTGAACTAACATAATCTTTATAAATCACACTGACATCTCAACATTTATTCAAATTAGCTATCAAATTTGCATATTTATGCATGCTTTGTTTTATTACTTCGGACAAAAATGACTACACTGAACAATTTGGCTATATTTTCTGATGAATAAAGCCTAAAAAAGTTAACGCTTGAGTTTGGGAAGCAAGGCCTATGTAGGCCATCCAGGCACCTCTGGCATATGCTTCTTCTCCTTTTCTTGGCTGCTACTATATTTTGTTTCCATGACGCAACAGTCCTTTTTCATCTATATTGGGCACAGGAAAGCGGCCATTTAACAGCCTATATGTGCAAGAAATGCGAGAAGCAATCTGATTAGCTGGTGGAAAGACCAGCCGGCCAATCTCAAGGCTTATATTACCGGGCCAACAGCTATTTTTATATTTTTGGCTATTTTGGTGTTGGGCCGATAGACTGGCCCAGTCGTCCCCAAAGGATTAATTGTCTAACCGACAACCCAGAGGGGGCACCATATGAAACAGCGGCAGGAATCCAAGACGACTGGCTGACAATGACCAAAGAATTCTTTTTTTTTTTCTTCGTTCATCCGCTGTGCATTCCTGCAGAAGGTCCCGGCTTTTTTTCCGCTCCCTGCCTCACTGTCAGATGTATTCCGACTTCCAGGGAAAACGTCAAGCCTATCTCTAGGATGACTGGCCATTGTTTGTCCCTTTAGTCAACCCTCAAGGAAAGGCAGGGGCAGATCATGGGCATTCCCCTCCATCCAAGGAGGCTTCCATAAATGCAGTACGATTTATGATGGTCACATTTTGAGCTTGCTCGTGTGCCTTAGGATTTATCTTAGTCGGACAGTATGGCCTAGCCAGCAGATGAACAGTTGCTGTCGTTGTGCACCTCAGCGCGGTGACGACGACGCTGAGGGTTGACAGAGGATGTACATAGGTAGGATCTTACTGCTAGAAACCACCCACTGGAGATGTTACTAGCCTAAGCTGCTGGTACAATGCTTAGTATGTATGCATGAGGCTAAAGTCTCAGCAGCACACGTTTCCATTCACTCCACAGACTTTAAACTGAGAGTTGTTATTTAGAGTTCCATTTGGCAAACAGACTTTACTCATGTTCCAAATGAGTTTTGATAAACTGTTTCACCCACGCGTTTGGGGGGTGCGCTGATGAGAGCCAGAAAGGACACTACAGTCTCGAAGCCGCCAGCTCCGAGATCGTCTGACAGCTCTGTTAACGCTCACTTGAGACATTATCCGTGGCCCACGACGAGGACGTACATACAGCATTAGTTTTGCGTAAAACCAGTACAGTGAAGTTCTGGCGCCTGGGTGAGGTAATAAGTATCTCCTTATACAGATCACATCGGACTTAACTTTCCCTCAAGCCTGTGATAGAAATCACCGCGCCACGACTCTAGTATCTGTTCCAGGTTGACGGACGATCGCGTGCGTCAGGCATTGTCCTTTGCGTTCTCCGTTAGGTCTGGAAAGCTTGCCACCGTTAACCACAGAATCTTACTCGTATGTAGCACGAATCGTGACAACGCTAGAATGTGTCTTATTGAAAAAATGGCTCGTTTCAACAGCATTTTAATAGACTATAATACACAATTTAATAGCTACTGTTTATTCATACATGAGCCATGGCAAGGTAAAATATTTTCAGCAAAAAAGCAGATTTGTACTCTCAGACCACCTAACTAAAAATCTTTAAGCCCTGTCACTCATTAAAAAAAGCCTACTATAACATACTTACAGTGCCCGCTTCTACACATACCGATCTGTACTCTTTTAGGACAACTGTCTCACAATTTGAGTTGCACATGTACAAAGACCCCTTTTCCCGGCTTCATGAGTATTGGGCATATAGGGCTAGACCTTTACTGTATAGACCAACTGGCACTGGGTGGATAAAGGCATTCTATAAACGGTCTTTACCTCTCCTGACTTTACCTGGTACCCACAAGTCCTACAAGTTCAAACCCCGGTGAGGGCTGGGATTTTTTTCAGGTGGATTTCTAGTGATTTTCCCTGGGATCTGAGTATTAAGATCGGATGCCAGTATGTATTGTTGCGCACGCAGTTTCAAATCGTTGGAAATCGAAAAGAGTAGCCTAACGGCGCTACCGAGGCAAAAGTTTTGAGTTAAAAATCTACCCATAGTTTTTCAGGATTCTTACCGGTGTCACGGAGTTGGTGCACTGCGATGAGATTCTTCAGACTCAGGCTTGAATTAGAGGTATAACGGAGCACTTATGGGTTACAACATGTGCCATGATGTTGATCCGTCAACTAAACTAAACTATAATTGGTACCCACTCAAGGCTGGGTCGAACTGGGAGTCAAGGTCATTTTTGAAAACATGATGTATGTAGTATGTATGTATGTGTATGTATGTATGTATGTATGTATGTATGTATGTATGTATGTATGTATGTATGTATGTATGTATGTATGTATGTATGTATGTATGTATGTATGTATGTATGTATGTATGTATGTATGTATGTATGTATGTATGTATGTATGTATGTATGTATGTATGTATGTATGTATGTATGTATGTATGTATGTATGTATGTATATGTATGTATGTATGTATGTATGTATGTATGTATGTATGTATGTATGTATGTATGTATGTATGTATGTATGTATGTATGTATGTATGTATGTATGTATGTATGTATGTATGTATGTATGTATGTATGTATGTATGTATGTATGTATGTATGTATGTATGTGTATGTATGTATGTATGTATGTATGTATGTATGTATGTATGTATGTATGTATGTATGTATGTATGTATGTATGTATGTATGTATGTATGTATGTATGTATGTATGTATGTATGTATGTATGTATGTATGTATGTATGTATGTATGTATGTATGTATGTATGTATGTATGTATGTATGTATGTGTATGTATGTATGTATGTATGTATGTATGTATGTATGTATGTATGTATGTATGTATGTATGTATGTATGTATGTATGTATGTATGTATGTATGTATGTATGTATGTATGTATGTATGTATGTATGTATGTATG
>CAJHNH020000034.1:362119-409305 GCA_905116865.2 Candidula unifasciata
TCGGCGCCTATGCTCCAAGTATATTATTTCACGTATTATAATTCAACACATTATTATTATTTGTGTCACCGTTATGCTAAATAGCAAATAAAAATAGGACTATATTTCCGCCTCCCCCTCAGGGCAGGGGGAAGAGAGGGAACAAACAGCCCGGGAGCTACAAGCGACAGTAGACAAGGTGAGTGAGTTGTGTACAGCAACGAGGGCTGTCGTCCAACCGGAAAAGGAGTCTGTTTCGTGGTGTTTTCTGTGGTGTTAAATCTAATGTCCCAAGTCTCACGATAGATGGTAGAAACGTCAACAGAGAGAGAGAGAGCAAACTGAAGTATCTGGGAATTACATTTGACAGGAGCCTGTCCTTTAAGGACCATGTGGAGAGTGTTGTGACGAGATGCCAAAAAAGGATTTAGTGCATTTAAGACTATGGCTGCAATTGACATAGAGCATAGAACGCTTTTCACACTATATCAGCAACTTATCCTGTCAGTGGTTGATAATTGCCTGGGACTGCTCGCCGTCTCAAAGAGTCAGATGGACAAACTAGAGCGCATACAGAACGCTGCTATTCGGATCATTTAGGGTTGCACCAGAGACACCCCCAGTGGTGTGTATGCGATACATCCTTGGTTTGCCGAATGTTGCAGGTAGGCACAAGGTGCTGCAGGCGAAGTCATATCTCATGGTAGCTGCAGACACAGACCACCCTTTGCATGAAGCTCTGGGTGCAGCGGCTGATAAGAGGGAGACGCAATCAGACACGTTTGCATCCATTGAGAACATTAGGCGAGGAGAGGAGTGGGTCAAAGTGCCACCTGAACAGTCAGACTGTAGAGTGAAGAGTCATAATCACGCTGAGCCGGGAATGAAGAGACTGGCCAGCAGGTGCCACGGAGGTGGAAATTCAGCAAGTAATTCAAGATAATGCTCGCTCAGATTATTTGATCATTTACACAGATGGTTCAATGTCAAGAGGCACAAGAAGTGCTTGGGGCTTTTTATCAAAAGTTAATAGTCGACGTTTGGTGCAGGAGAGCCTAGCATATAATACCACAACATCCAGCTTAAGAATGGAGGTGGAGGCGGTCACTTTAGCTTTCCGCTAGCTAGAGAACACGACACACACACATAGTGATTGTAAATGACTCAGAATGCATGCTCAGGAAGATCAAAACATACGTATTTTTTCACCAGGGCACGCTGGTGTGTTGTGAAATGAACAGGCGAACAGACTGGCTGGCTCTGCACAACTTGGTGGAATACTGATACATGATAAGGCGGACGTGGATAGACCCTTGTGGGAGAGCGTGTACAGTTCGGAGAAGCAGATGGATCACCACAGTCGGGGGATATTATTGCAGGTATGAGTGACACGGGGTTCTGGCAGATGCTCGAGGCTCAGAGGAAAGGCAAGAAGGGCGTTTAATCAGAATGCTACTAACACCATTTGTATCGGAACTCCTCGCTGGCTGCTGAAGATAGGGACAGAGCGCTTATGGGAATGCCCTGAGTGCTATGATATCGGTTCTTGAATCAAATCAAATCAGCATCCCCCACCCCTAATTTGTTTTAGTGGCGGAGGGACCTAGGTCCCTTGGGGTGAGGGTTAGAGACCAATTCCATTTCTAACTGTGATAAACAAAAATTCCAAGCTTAGTCCTCTTTGGGACGCCTGAAGCCCTGCTATATTGAGGACTGGTTCTTTGCTATCTTACCTAGAATTTAGTTTCTTTGTGACGAAAAGAAATTTGCTTGAGTTTTTGTTTCTTTGCCTAAACATGTAGCTGTGCGGATATCGGCGGCTTGATATTTGACTGTCTTCAGCAGTGTGATGATGGATTAGACAGTCTTGAATAGGACTGTCTATTTTGCCTGGGTCGGCCTGGAACAGGTTGAGTTGGGTCTCCTGTGTTGGGCTTCTCCTGCCTTGGTGTCTAAAGCGGTGTTGGTGGGGTTTCTAGTTTTGGTATTAGCTTCCTCTGCCTTGGTGGTTTTTGTTTGGGTCACCGTGGCGTCGTGTTGGGGTTTTTTTTTTTCTGGCTCTGTTCAGTCTTTCGGGCTTCTGCTCCGTTAGTCGTTTGGAGTTCTCAGTTCCTTATTAAGTATGAAATATTAGTCCTCCACGGCGCAGCTTTCAGCAGGCGTTATGCCTTCCACCTCCTTCGCCAGCGCTTCCTTGTCATAAACTGAGAACACTTGGTTACCCTTCACCTGTAAACTGTGCGGGAACATCTTTTCGTTCTGTCTTCGGTTCAGCTCTTGTACGTCAGCCTCATTAATCTTATTATTGGTTATCATTTCTAGGTTTTCTTCTCTGTTCTCTTTTGCCTCTTGGTCTTCTATGCGTGTTTCGGTGCCTTAGTCTCTTGGTCAGTTCTGTCCTCTGTGCCTGGTGCTTCATTTCTCTTTCTTCAGTGGCTGTGCCTTCATCAGCTTTCTGCGTTAATTTGTCTATGGAGGTACATTTGTCATCCCTTCTGACACTTAGTTTCTTTGCTGAAATGCTGGCTGCTTCTCTTTCTTTCTGTTATAGGTCGCGGCTCTGTTTGGGCTTTCATCCCAGCTGCTTCTGCTTCTGTTTTGACCTGCACTAGTCGGGTGACTTCTCTGTAGGCGGTCTCTCGCTCCTTTTTCAGCTCGACCAGCTCCCTTTTTCTATCCCCTCTCTTCTCCTATCTGCGTGTCTCCTCAGCTGTCTGGTTGGTGCTGGAAGGGATTTGGTTGGTAATCGCTTTGTTAGCCTGTGCTGAATGAAAGCCTTTGACTTCTTGCCTGAACTGTGCGACCTGATGTCTGATTTGTGAGGTTTCTTGTCAGCTGAGCTCCTATGTGCCTCGTGTCTCCGTCCTGTCTCCTGGTAAGAGATGTTCTCAGAGATGGTGGTCTGCATCGTTTCTTTGCACTGTTGCAATTACGGGCACCCAAGATATCTGGCGTTATGGGCTCCTGAGCAGTTTGCACATCTTCTGTTACTGTTGGGTTTCTTGAAGTCTTTGTCTTCCTTGGCAAGCTGGCACTTGTTGAAGGTGTGTTTCTAGGCACAGTATCTACAAATGTTTGCTTTGTTGCGGCTCGTCCCAGCTGAGTGTTACGCCTTTTGATAACAAGTACTTTTAAAGTACTAGGCCAGGCAGCGACTCACCAACTGTTGTGACGACTGCATCTGAGGCAGCTGCGTTGCCAGATTTAGGGCGCTGCACCGTCACTATTAGGTTAAGCTTCTCGGCCTGAAGTTTCTCTTGTATGTCTATTCCTTCAAGCTTTGGGTCGATGTTTTTGATGATCCAGCGCCTCACACTGTGATAGATACTGGCTGCGCCCGTGATGTTGCCCGGGATCCCTTTTCTAATGTCGCTCATCAGAGTTGTGGTTCTTGGTGTTTGAAACAGCGTGGCGATCACGCCGTCCTTGGCCTTCCGGGATTGGAAATGGTTCTCTTACCCAGCAATGAATATTAAGAAGATGGCTGTATCAGTCAACAACTTGGAAATGATTCTGACACTGTGAGAAGTTACATTTAAGGAGACTATCTGCGATGAGTGCCATTTTGAAGGTCACTGTCCTAAAGGTTGTGTGACCCCTGATGGGTGTCTTTTCCTGCTACATTCCACGATCTCAAATGTTCCATAAACACAGGTTACGATGAAGTGGATTGAATCGCTTACTAGTACTTAGTTCAGAGCCAAAGTGACAGAACAGGAATCAGCCGGCATTAAAGACATGGCACTGCCATACTCAGACAAGAATGTTAACCTGACCAACATGTAAAAGTAGTTCACAGACAGCACGACCCTTGACATTCATTGATATATGTCTGGTATACATACATGTTGAACCTGGGGTGATTTCAGCTGGTCATCTCTGCTTATTCTACATCAGCGAAGGTCTGATGTCTTTCTGATGGAAAATGCACGACAAGATATCACACACAGAGAAGTGGAATGAAGTGTTATTATCAGTTTCACGGAAGATAAAGCAGTGGGTGGCAACAGAGATCGAGATTGTTTCACTAGCTTGAGCTGCGATCACACCAACAAAAAACTTACAGTAGGTCGAGGGTCATGGAGACTCCAGTCTCTAGTAGCTAAGACTCTCGGGCAGTGGAACACACCAACTGTTCCCCCTTGTGAGTCTCTGGGTCTAGCCTTATAGGTGAAAAGGGCACACTCAGATGGTAAGTCCTCTGACCTGGCAAACCTTTCTACAGTCACGACCGTTATGCGTGACCGAAAAGGCACATCCTTCAAAATGTTACCCCCCCCCCCACCCCCTCCTTAACCAGGACCTCCCGGCCCTGAAACAAAACACTACGGATCTGGAGGAGACAACCTCGATGGGGAAAAAACCAAGCCTCAAGTGGATCTACGTGTTAAGAGACTGAATGGCTGTGGGATAGGCAGTTGTGAACGTGAACGTCTAGTCAGCGGGAGAGGCGGCGCCAGGCTTATGGACTCCATAAGGACATCCATTGCCTCTTCCCTAGCAGCCAGGCTCTGCTAGGGTGACCGGTTACTTCCTGCTCCATAACAACTTCAATATATGGATTTTTTATCTTCATTTAATAAGAATCGTTGCCGGAGCTGAGGAGCACGTGCTCTGTGCTTTACGTCATCTTTAGCAAGCAGCAAAGAGAGGGTGAAGAGGAGAAAACGGGGGAAATGGTGAGAAAAGAAACCAGAGAAATAGAAAGACAGGAGCAGGAGATTTAGGCGAAAAACAGAACGGCTGGGTTTCAGTTATCTGAAAGTGTGTTTTTGGGACGTGTGTAGTGCCAGACAGAGAGGGTCCATACTAGAGAGGTTAATTTACGACTTTGATATAATCATGCTTCAGAAGCTGAATGCAGATAAATATCATTGCCCTGGATGTCAGCTACGTAAACCCTGCTGGGCATAATGGGAGACATGGGCAATGTCTGCTGGTGAAGGAGGGCATGAAATATGTGATGCTTGATCTGAGTCTCTAAAACAATGATGCCAGAGAGGTAAAGGGAATACTAATGGAGACTAGTGGCCTACGTTGGAACATAATTAATGTATATGCTGCAGTGGGCTCTTTAGTTACAAAACAACAGTGAGACTGGCTAAAAGACATGGAGGGGATTCCTGGCAACAGGCTCCTCATTTGTGGGGATTTCAATGCACGGAAAATGAATGGGACAGTACTGGTGAAAACAGACAGGGAGTTGCCCTTGCTGACGCCATGGTTGATTCATGCCTTGTCTGTTTAAATGATCGGACGCCAACTAGAATGGCAACGAGGCCCGGCGATGCAGACACAGCTATTGACCTGGCTCTGGTTACCCAGTCAGCAATACCAAATGGACTTTCCTGGGCAGTCTTGGAAGTGACCATCTGCCATGCTCGGTATTGATTTCCAAATCCAGGAAAGTCAAGGTTTCAAGAGCTTCTAGACCTTTTAAGTATGAGCGGACTAACACCCTTCTTGGACTCCTCCGATGTAGGGCATGCAGTAGGAGCAATTCACAGAGATGACGGTATGCTATTAAATGCAGACAAAGAGACAGGGGTGGGGGGTTTCTGAAGAGGTTTCTTTCACAGACAGACCACAATGATGGAGATAACAGAGACAGAATTAGAGAAGATCTGTCAGCCATCTTAAAGAACAAACCTTATAAAGACATCATACACGGGGGAGATGTTAAACGTGTTCTGAAAAGGGCGAAAGACACGGCGCCCGGGCCCTGCGGGATTAGATATTCCCACAAAACATGAGTGACGCAGACCTGTTGGAGATGACTGCTTGCTTCAACCAGAGTATTCGGGCAGCTTCAATCCCAGAAGAGTGGATGCACAGATACCTGATTCCAATTCCTAAGCCTGGCAAGAATCATTCAACACTCAGGGGCTTTAGGATCATAACCCTACAAAACACCTTTGGTAAAGTGCTTACAAGCGGGTAAGCTACAAGAATTTTTGGGACAGAGTAATCTCATTCCACGAGGATTGGGGAGTTACCGGCCGGGGAAGGACACATGGTCAAATACAGCCACTTTTGCCTTTGATACCTTCGAAGGTTTCCAGTACGGACAGGAACGGTGGCAGCGGCACTCGATTTAGAAGACGCTTACAAAAGAATCAAAAACAGTATCTTGATGAAAGCGCTTATAGAGAAGGAAGTATGTCCTTGGTAGTTGAATTGGATAGCAGCTCTTTTGCATACTCGCCGGGTAGCTCTCCGCCTGGTTTAATGGACCTCTGAACCATGTAATACAGCTCCAGGACTACCACAGGGATCTGCTATTTCACCTGTACTATTCAATGTTTTTACGAGCAAGATTGCCTGTCTGGAAACTCCTGGAGTTGGCAGAATATTACCATTTGCAGATGATGGTTTTGTGTGTAGGAAAGGGAGAGATCGGAATCAAATAGCTGAAGAGTTACAGGCAACAGTAGATAAGGTAATTGACTGGTGTACAGAGATGAGCGCTGTAATCAACCCAGAAAAGGCAACCATCCTGTTGTGTTCTTTGGGCAACAGGATTGTCAGAGCTGATGTTCCCAGTCTCAAAATAAATGGCAGGGACATCAAAAGAGACAGCCGACTGCGGTACCTGGGAATCACTTTTGACAGAAGTTTGTCTTTTAGGGATAACATAGAGGTGTTTGTGAAAAGTGCTCAAAAACGTCTAAACGGCTCCTCTGTTGCAACAATACCCTCTCAGAATCAAAGAGTAAGCACTTATATATTTTGTTTACTTTTGCTTGAATAATTTTCAGTTTATATCCAAACGTTTTTGATGTTTATGTTCATGTTGACTGTAGCAAAGGCATTTTTATTTGTCTATAAGAGCCTTTATTGTTATATTTAAAAAGCACACTTATTTACCTTAAAAATGACATATAGTTCTGTAAAGATATGTCAAAAATTATTGAAACTGTTGTTTAATTTTTGTATACATCTCCTCGATAAAAACTATGAACGCAGAGGGACTCCATTCTTGCACAAGAACGGGAATCCCCGTTGACCTGTTTGGCCTATAAATAGAGAAGGCCGTGCATCTTAGCATCTTTATCCTTAGTAAAAGATGGCAGCCGTCTGACCTCACAGGTGATTGGTTTTTTTGTTTTGGTTGCAACCACCGGCGTCTTTATCCTTAGTAAATATCGTTTGGGTGGTTGATGACATCACGAGTGATTGGTTTTTTTCCGGGCGGGGGAGACATATGGTGTATAAATCGATACTTTGTAAATGGGTATTTATAAGTGGTTGTGAACGTGCTTCGTAACTTGGGTGTGCCGGGTTCGAGTCCTTTGGCGGTATGAGGGTTCATTGTATTGTTGGTTATTGATTTATGTATTTTAGTGGTGGGTTATTTTTTAGGTTTTAGTGGCTGAGAACCCAAAGTTGACCACCTTTTACCCTACACTCATGACATTGATTTGTTTTTTGTTCATACACTTTTTCTTCTACGTATCCAGAAGAAACATGAGTTGTAAAACCATGTGATCGGTTATGGATATCGCAACCCTTCGGCCTTGATTCCATTAATCTTACCGTTAATCTGGGAGAAATGTGGCTTTTCATGTTCATGAGTTAATTGTTTGCAAAAATTATTTACAAATTCTCTTTGTATACAAACAAAAGCAAAATCAATGAAGTGATGTGATAAAAGTGATGATGATTCGTAATTTTGTCCACCAACATTGTAAAGAAAGTAGAGACAGGGGGAGGCAGAGAGGACTGGAGTTTGAGGAAAGCAGGGGCCATTCGGTTTGTTGGTGGTGCGGTACGTTTCGATGGTAATGTTTTACATATATTTAATTTGCGAAATATATACAACCGAAGAAAGAGGGAGCACGAAAACATAGCAGGCGGACAGGGCGGGAAACAGGGGAAGCAAAGGAAAGGACAGGCACGGCCACTCATTATATTTACATTGCCTTTCGGCCAGTATCAAATAATGTTAAACAGTGAAAAAATTAGACATTTTAAATTGCATCAAATTATTTACTTAGGTGGAAAAAGGGGGGGGGGGGGGGGGGGGGGGGGGGGGGGGGGGGGGGGTGGGACGAAAAAAGGACTTTACAGACATATAAACTAACATCAGAGAACAGAAGGGGACACAACCACATAGCAGGCGGTCAGGGCAGGAAAGAAAGGAATGATAGTTAGGGCCACTCGTTATATTTACACTTGGCCAGCATAAAATAATTTGGACATTGGCAAGAAGTGAAAAAAGTGTACTTCTTCTTTTAAAACCCCACCAGGACATCACACAAGCGATAAACACCCGATGACACAAAAGTGCCACCATGTGGGTGAGGATCACCAGTTGAGAGGTCTCCGACGCCGCGTTTCTCCTTAAACCATTACGGCTGGGCTACATTGCGGCCTCTGGTGATAGCCAGAGTAGGGCTTCAAAGGATGAAACAATTTTGTTTCCTGAGCTGATGGCGGCGTGGCCACTCATGTCGTACTATTTTAAAATCAACACTTTAAAAAGCATGTCGTATATTTACAACGAGGGCACACACAGGTGAGGGGGGGGGAGAGGAAGGGGTTATAAATCTCGCGTTTTCAAATGTGTAGACTAACAACAAAGAAGGGGGAGGGAGGTTGTTTAACATTGGGTTTCCGTGTGTTTAAATTTGATAAGAATTTATAAAATAGTTTCTACACTTTCAAATTGAAATAAATGAATAGATTAGTAAGTAAATAAGGACAGACTCAAGGGAGAGGAGAGATGGGAAAGATAACCCCGTTCGAAGTGAACAGGGTAAACAGGGTCAGCAGGGTACAGTAAAGGAGAAGAGGCGGAAGTGCCTCCTCAGCAAGGAGCGAAATATTTTTTTTTAAAGGGGGGGGGGGGGGCGGGGATTTGTAGTGACCCACGATAAGAGCGGATCAAGCCCCCACAAGCGGAGCAAGCCCCGGGCTTCTTTTCAGTTTGGGTCACACTTATTTTGTGTTGGTGGTACACATCGGTTGAGGTGTACCTGCCAAAAAGAAAGGCTTTCAGAAGAAACATTGTTGTATGATCTTGAATTCCACTTTGCCGTGTCTAATTTCAGCGACCTGTGTCTTTCTGCTTTTAGTGTGTGTCGTCTGTGAATCTTTGTTTATTTGTCGGGGTGTAAGGAGAGAAAGGGAGGGAGAGGGTTTGTGGATTTTCTCTTTGCTGATTCTCCTTCCGCCAGAAGATAGTCTCAAAGTTTCTGTGGTGTGTCTTGTGAAGTTAGAAAGTCCGCGCCTGTTGTGGTTTCTATTTTTGTGTCTGTTTTCCTTTGTGTTTGGTGTTGTTAGTTTTTAAAGGTGGTTGATGTGATTTTCGTTCAAGTTTACATAGCTTTGTGACATGAGGTTCGGTTTAGGTAGTTAGGGGGGGGGGAGGGGGTGTTTTACATTGGTTTACATGTTGTTTAGATTATAAAGGGTACATTGACATGGTTAACACCGTTACAAATAGAAATAAATAAGTAAATGAATAAATAAGTGTGTGTCAGGCAGTTCAGACGTCGTCTGCTGCCTCAGGAAAATTTTGTTGCATTTTATACTTAAACGTAAGGAAAAATAAATGTGGGTTTTTCTAAAATGACACTTTGCTAAATTTCTGCATATCCAAATGAGTAGCCTGCACTGAGCTAAAAGTTGTATGTTGTTTCGTGTGTGAATATTTTCTGTGTTGTTTCATGTATTAAGTGTTCTTCTTCTTCTTCTTCTTGTTCACCGGCTGTGAATTCCGGCGGTAAGTCGCGGTTGTTCGTCCAAAATGGACTTTTGGCTTTTACCTTGACCTGAGTTTTGCGTGTACATCCGTTTTACTGGCTTATTTGTTTGCAGTACTCGTTCCCCGCCTCTCCGGCAGATGTACTCCGACTTCGGAGGAAGACGTCAAGCCTATTTCTAGGTTGACTGTGGCCATTGTTTTGTGTGGGTCGAGATGTTGCCTTATTTGTGTGGTGTCCTCTTTGACTTTTAACAGGTGTGGCCCCCGGCATGTCGTCCTTAAGGCAGCTCTATGTAGAGTTTTCAGCCCTCAAGGGAAGACAGGGGCAGATCATGGGCATTCCCCGCCATCCAAGGAGGCTTCCGTAAAAGCAGAGCCGACACATGATGCTCTGGTTCTGGGCTCACCCAAGGAATCGTCACGTCCTGCCTATGACTGCTTAACCTCACAACCGTGTATTGAGCTTCCCGCGCTACAAGGCTGCGCTCTCCGGAGATCAGCGGGGAGCAGCCCGCAGGTCTAGGACGTTTGTGGCCACACAAATAGGTACATTCTTTTTCATCTTACGTTAGACACCTTTAACGTTGTTTCAGCTGTGCCCTTAGCACGACAGAATGGGGAAGCAAAATGCGTCAGGCGTGGCTTCACCTGTTTGGTCCCAACACTCGGGCGAGTTGGACCAGTGGATACGGACATTCAGACTTTTCCTAATCGGTACGAGTTATGATCGTCGGACTCTGAGCTTGCATGTGTGCCGTGGGGTGTAACTTTGTCGGACATTGTTTTCAAGCCAGCATATGAATAGTTGCTGCCATGGTGTACCTCAGCGCGGTGACGACAATGAGGATTGACAGAGGATGTACGTAGGTAGGATCTTGCTGCGAGAAGTCGCCCACAAGAGATGTTACTCGTCTTGGCTGCGGGTAAATCTCTCGGTCAGGGTTGAGTCTCAGCAGCACAGTTTTCCATTCGCTCCCGAATTTTAACCAAGAGTTGTCATTTGATGGTACATTTAGCAAGCAATCCTTGAGTTTTGTTACTTTTCACACATGCGTTTGGGGGCGGGCTGGTGAGAGCCAGAAAGGACACTACACCTCTAGGGGTCGCCAGCTCCGAGATCCCCTGCCAACTCTGTTAATGCTCATTTGAGACATTATCCGTGGCGCACGACGGGGACGTGCAACAGGAGTCTTGCATGAGGTTCCGTAAAACCAGAACAGTGAAGGACTGGCGCCCGAGTGGGGTACGGAATATACATATCCTTATACACATCACATCAGACTTAACTTCCCCTCATGCCTGTGACCGAAATCACCGCGCCACTTTAAGTGTTCGTTTCCTGGCAGTGCCGCCAGAGCGTGCCTTTTGAATGCTGAAAGGGCACCGAAGTGATGTGGGGTGCTGTTGTCTATTATTCTCATGTGATGGATTGTAAAAGCAATATAGTATACAGCCAACCCGTTTTTATGCGGATCCCCAACAATTTCGCCTATTCTCTGGATTCTCATGGCTTTGATGTGTGTCTCCAGGTCGCGGAGGTATATGCCCCAGTGCCTTTTCTCCTGATAAAGGGTGTTGTTGGCGATTGAGTGTATAGTGGACCTAAAGATAAATCGCCTGACGTTTTTCCTTATCTCTTTAATGAAACGGGGAGATGGATCCATCACTGTAGCGGGGAAAATAATTTTAGACATAATGTATGTGTTCACAACGGTGGCACTTCCGAAAATCGTTGTTGTCTTGTACCTATAGCGCTCGAGCATGTCGGTTACTTTTAGGGTCAAGTCTCCCCATGTTGGTGTGTGTATTAAGTTGTGGTGGTTGTTGAATGTAACGCCGTATATTTTCAGAGCCTGGGTGTTCCGGGTGTTGTTGGCGAGTAGAGTGTCGTGCATGTGTTTGTGCGAGATTCTGTTGAAAGCTTTCTCCTGATCCAAAGATAGGAGAGAGACTGGACAATTTTTCTCGTGCTTGTAGGTGATTATGTCTCTGATGTAATGCGCGTGTGAGAAGACTGACCTTCCCGGTAAGCCACACTGCTGGTCTGGGTGCGTAAGTGTGTCTATGTGTGATTTGAGATGACGTGTAAGAGCTTTGGTCAGAATCTTATAGTCAGTGTTAAGAAGGGAGATGGGACGATAGTTCTTTATAAGAGTTTTGTCTTAGCCATCTTTGGGAATGAGAGAGATAAAGAAGTGTTGAAGTCAAAAACTCCTTTGGTGAAAGCTTCATCGTAGACTTTTAGAAGGAGTTGGCCTGAAAGGGGAAAGAAAAATTAATAAAATTCCGCAGAAATTCCGTCGCTTCCAGGCGACCTCTCATTTTCATGTCGGATAAGGAATTTGTAATTTCAGATAGCGTTAGAGGGCTGTCGAGGGTGTCACGTTGTGCGTCGTTCAGTCATTTGGCGTGTCGTAGGAACCGGTTTTATTCGTCTTCATCGGTCAATTCTGCTGTGAATAAGTTAGTGTAGTATTTGTGGAATGCTTTATTTATTTGTGTCGGATCTGTGTGGGTGTTTCCTTCGGCGTCTGTGATCTGTTGTATCTGTCTATTGTGTTGGATGTTCTGTTCGATTGCTCGATATTGTTTCCCGGGCGTCTCTTGTGTGATTGTGTTCAGGCGTGTCCTACGTGAAGGAATCTATGCTGATGGTGTTGTCCTAGTTCCGTTTCTGAAGTCTGTATATGTTGGCTGTTTCTGTCTGTCATTATCGTCATGCGAATGGCGGTCTTTAGAATTTCTTCCGTTTCTCGTCTCTGTCGGTGTATGAGAGATGCTAGAAGTTGTGACATTGATTTTTTTAAAGTTTTTTTTTTTCAAACATTAGATACAAATTCTCTTTGTGTACAAACAAAAGCAAAATCACTAAAGTGATGTGAGAAAAGTAATGAAGCTTCGTACCGTTTTCCACCTACATTGAAAAGAAAATAGAGACAGGGGGAATTACATAAAGGACTTTACGAACATGTAAACAAACACCAGGGAAAAGAAAGGGACACAACCACGTAGCAGTTGGACAGGGACGGGGGGTTGGGGGGGGGGGAGAAAAGCACAAGGAAAGGATAGATAGGGTCACTCATTCTTTCTTCATTGCCTTTCGGCCAACATCCAATATTGTGGAAACATTGGTATACAAAGAATTTGCCCCACGCAGGTCCTGGGTGTCTAGTATCTGGTGGACAAAATTTGAATAGTCGTTAGTTTTACGAGGAATAATATTAAATATTAAAATAAGAAGAATAGGAAATAGTAAGTACACTATATGTACCAACATACCCATGAATTTTATTAGTTCAGTGATAAATTACAAGGACAGTACGTACTTAATAAAAATCCACCAAACACAGTTTAATAACACAAATTAGGTTGGTCCCTTTCCATTAAAAAAAAAAAACAATTAAAGAAAATAATTTTACAATAAATAAATATTAAGTTACATCCCTTTGAATACAATTACGGTAATAATTTAAAGATAATAATTATTAAAATTATGTCCCATAAAACAAAGTGGGCGTAGACACCTTCTCTTTGTAAGTGGCAAGGGACTCCAAGCAGTCTCATGTAAATAAGTAATAGATCAGTTGTTGTCCCCAGTCTCAAAATGTTAGACAGACGTATCGTCTGGAGGTGTTTTAGAGATCAGTGAAAATCATCTGGGCAGCATAGGCACATAGGGTGGTATGACTTGTGTAGAGTGAACACTGAAAAAAGTGTCATAGTTGCCAGCCACTTCCTGAAGGTTTAAATTGTATAAACTATTTACATGAAGTGTTTTGACGATCAATGAGAGTCTGGACACATGGTGGTGTGTCTTGCATAGAGGGAAAAATTAGGAAAAGTGGTGGGTGTCACGACAAAGGGTTGGATGCCGGCCGCTTACAAAAGGTTTCAGCTGTATCAGCTATTTGTATGAGGTGTCTTCGGGGTCATCTGGGTCGCCTGGACATATGGTGGTATCTTCTTCTTCTTCTTCTTCACGTTCACCAGCTGTACACTCTGGCGGAAAGTTCTGGTTGTTCGTCCACTACTGAACTGCAGTCCTGCTCCAGAACCTGAGTGTTGCGTGTGCATCAGTTTTACAAATCTCATTCTCTTGAATACAGACTGTTGGTTCCTTGCCTCTCCGGCAGATGCACTCCGACTTCCTCTTTCTCACCAACTCTCACACATAGAACCACAAATGTGAACCCTTCTTGACTTAATGAACACAAAAAACCACCATTTTCTTTCCCTTCCTAGCCAACATTCACATATAGAACTATATATTTTTTTCTGTTCTTGCCAACATTTACACATAAAGCTACGGTCCTCTTTATCTTTTCACACATAAAAACCACAATTTTCTTACCCTTCCTCATCAACATTCACGCACAAAACTAGCTTCTTTTCTCTTTCTTAGCAGCTCTCACACATAAAACTTGCTCTTATGACTTCCGCTAGTGACTGGACACACTGCACTAGGAAATTCCGCTCTATTGTTTTGAAAAGTTGTCCTACCCGTTAGTTTATTTTCTGCTCCCCTCCGAACTCATGTTGAGAAGATAGACTTTAGTTAACAAATTTGATCCCCCAAATGATAAACTGAAAACTACTGCCTGTTACGAAAAGGTCTGACACATGTTTGCTTGTGATTTTTTTAAGAAAAAGAATCCTTCGATGTCAAAGATGACATATTGCTAAATATTGAAAAGATTTCTGTTGGACACTAAAATTATTAAGGTAGTGAAAGCTCTACACAGAACAGTGGTGTGTTTTAAGAAATTTGCAAGGCTTGTAAATGTGTGGTAAAACAAAGTCACTTATGCTAAAATCAGGCAGATGACCGGGGAAAACAGTCGGTTGGATAGAAAAGTTGAAGGGACGGTTAGTTGTTTAGTCGGGCGGACTGATTATGAAACAGACCTTTTTAATTTAAGTGAAAAAGCGCACAGTCAGTTATGGACAAAGGCAGGCGGACGACCAGGCAAAACAGTCGAATGGACAGAATAGTTGAAGGGCTGCTTACTTGTTGAGCCTGGCAGAGTTTTGAAATTGCCCCCTTGAATTTGTAAAGTAGTGTGAACTCCCTTATGGTACAGCGAGGTCTTTCTGTTTTGTTGAGTACAAATTATCAAGATTGTGGTTTTAAAGAAAAAATGTCGTTACTTTATAAGAAATCGTTGGTAAGTTATGACATGTTTAGTTATTGAGTTGAAATGAATAGTGAAAACAGACACCAAGAACATTATTTGAGATTTCAGCAATGCAGAAGCCTTTTATGGACAGCAAAACACACAGTTGGTAAAATTGCCTCTTGGTAGTTAGTGAAACATGAAGTTTTCAAGATGGTCTCTAGTCATTCAATGATATGCTAGATGCAGTGCCTGACATGATGTGAACAATTTATCAAGTTGGAGGTTTTAAACCGGAAATATAAAGAATAACTGCCGCACGATAATGGAAAATGGTAATGCACTGATGGGCAAAGTAACGGTCATGGCAATGTCCTCTATAAGCCAAACGGAACAATAATGTAAAATCTATGTCACCCGTTTAAGGTTAAATAGGTTCATTAGGACAAAAGCACTCAGACTCGTCGATCTAGGTGTGGCTTGTGACATGTGAAGGACGATTGTATACAGTACTTCCAGGATAAGCAACTTACAAAAGGAACTGGTGGGACAATAGAAGCAATGCCTTAAGCCTATTGTAGACTTTTTCAGTTTTTCACTGGGGTAAAGGTTAGTGAAATTGTTAACTATTCCAGTTGTTGAAAGTAGATTGTGTGTGTTTTTTTTTTTGGTTTTTTTTTTGTTTTTTTTTTTTTTTGGGCCAAGAAGGGAGTGACAATTGTGATTTTATGTTTTTATACTTACCTGGTACCGGAGCAATGTGATCAATACGGCGGTGGTCGTGCTGTGGTATATTTCCATTCAGATTACGGACTTTCAGAGTGTGTTTTTCTATGTCAAAATACAAGGATTTTCACATTTCCAGGATTTGTTTATTTCGTACAGGACTGGAGCCGGTGATTTCACACAAATGTCCAGGATTTGTTTTTTTCGTACAGGACTGGAGCCAGTGATTTCCCACACATTTCCAGGATTTGTTTATTTCGTACAGTACTGGAGCCAGTGATTTCCCACTAAGTGGAAATCAATTCGCCAGGTGAAATCAGTTCACCAGCTGAAAGCTCACTAAGTGGAACCAGCTACCAAGATCAAAACAGCTCAGCGGGGAAGCCAACATCAGCCCACCTGGTGAATCCAGCTCACCAAAACAAAGAAATTGCCTTAGTAGACATTTCAGTGGAAGCCAACACATTTCCATGCGGGCTACATAAAGAAGGTACCATTTTACTATCTTTACATGGAGCAGGAACAGTTTCAAAAGCGACAACATCATGGCTAGCTGGTGTGCTGCTAGGCCCCTCCCAAGTCCCATCCGGGGAATAGCGGACCTGTACAGGTACGCGGACCCCACCAGGTGGTTTTGCACGCTTTCCCAGGTCGCTCATGAGAAAGTGGGCTCCATGTCAAGAGGTTCATGTTGGAGGAAATAGAGATTATGCTCTCAACACCTGGATAAGGAGCGCAAAAAGCTGACAATGGATTACTTGCTACAGCAATCGAAGCCAGCGGGACGAAGAGAGTCACCTTGTTTACGGGTGATCCAAATCACCAAGTATTCAAATTAAGGAATGGAGGGGAAATCGGTGGCTCTTATTAATGAGAAAAGGCCATTTTCCTCTATGTGAATATTCACGGCCCGGACATGCCGACGGGCAACACCAGATCGTGGTGCAAGTACCGGGCAGGCGAATGGAATGCTTGTACTGTGGTCTAGACGGCCACTGGACTAAAAGGCGCAGGCGCCCGCCGCCAACTGAGGGCAAAGATCGCCTACGGAAAGAATATTTTTCAACACTCTCCAGAGAAAACTCCGAAAAGACCAATGCGGCCAAACAAGTACCAATAAACAAGAATCAACGTGGCAGCTTAACCCAAGTCGACGTCCAGGTCTAGGCGGGCCTGCCACAAATCCAAGACTAATCCAGAACAACAAATGAAGTGGCAGCACCACAAATTCCGGAAGAAAAGCAATAAGAAGAGGAGGAAACCGAAGAGACCCCTACTTCAGAGGATCGGAAGATCACTGAAGACAACCCCATCCCCTCCCAACCCGAACTAAGTGCAACTCGGACGGGTATGGAAGAACAACCCTTTCAAGCTGTAATATCAAAAGGAGAAAAAAAAACTACTGTGAAATCTTCTTCTTCTTCTTCGCTGCAAACTCTGGCGGAAGGTTCAGGTTGCTCGTCCACTACTGAACTGCAGTCCTGCTCCAGAACCTGAGAGTTGCGTGTGCATCAGTTTTACAGATCTCACTCTCTTGAATACAGACTGTTGGTTCCTTGCCTCTCCGGCAGGTGCACTCCGACTTCAAAGGAAGCTCCCCAATTAGTCGACTCTTACGACATGCTTTTGTTTAGGCAGTGGGTCTATTCTTGTTTTCCCCACAATGGGGCCCCGGAACCCACTGCGAAATAAAAGAAAGACAGAAGACAGGAAAAACAGCACGGGGGACATTAAAGAGGAGTTCCCTGGTCAGCAAACTCCGAAGAGAAGTAATAACTCCAAACAGCATAACTACATAATCAAGACAAAACGACAGAACATAACTTTTTTTTTTGAGGTGTCCCCACCGCCTTTGGTGATTAACGACTCAGACTTCCCCTTCACCAGCCCAGGAGAAGGAGGAAACGAGGACGAAAATTCTCAGAAGCTTCCTCGACATCTAACACTTACCACAAAACTGTACAACACAAGGTCTCTCGCCAAGAAATACAACTGGAACACAATCAAACAGACAATTCAGGATTCAAACTCCTCTTCAAGTATATACTGGAGCAGTCAGGCCAGTCATGGAATTTGCCTCCACTGCATGGGCTGCAGCAGCCAAGACAACAATGGGAAAACAGGACATGGTTCAGAATGTGGGATTAAAGATTGTTCTCGGGGCCATGAAAACCACCCCCATCAGAGAGATAGAAAGGATAGCAGATACTGAACCACTCGAACTCGGAAGACAATACAAAACTCTTTTACAGTATGAGAAACTAAAAAGACTTCAAAGTCACCCACTGCATTTTAAATTTCGAGAGAGAACAAAAAACAGACTGAAGCGTTAGAGCTCCAACCACCTTGCTAGAGAACTGTACAGACAGCATCAATATCTGCTTGAAAGAGATGTTGCGCTGTGCGAAAAACTTAGGCCAGAACCATGCACAAGCAAGCCAGGGAAAGCAAATGTAGTCCTAAAGGTACCATGAATTACTTCAAAAGATGCCCAGACGGAGACACAACAGAGAAACTTGGCTCTTGCTATGCTTGATGAGAAGTATCCAAACACCACTTGGACCTAGGTTTTCACCAACGGCTCTGCTACAGATGCAGTCAGAAAGGGGAATTGTGGAATTTACATTAAACTCCCTAGCAGTAGAGCAGAAACTCTTTCTCTCTACCAGCAGGTGACATCTGCACTAACTTTAGAGCTGAGGCAACTGCCCTCCTCTCTGCAGTCCAACAACTCATCACTCAAGACCACAGAGGGCACCAAATTGTTGTACTTAGTGACTCGTTGTCTGTTCTCCAAGCACTATCCAGCAAAAAAAAAAAAAAAAAAAACTAATTGCAGATCTAAGGACCAACTTTGGCTTACTCTCCAAGGAAGCAGAACTGGTCTTGCAGTGGATACCAGCCCACTGTGATATTCAAGGAAATGAGAGAGCAGATGGGTTGGCAAAAGCTGGGAGTAACCTTCCACAACCTCATCCACCACACAGCTACAAGGAAACCAAAACAGCGCTAAAGCAGTCTTTAAAAGGGAGTGGAGAAGGTAGAATGGAGCTTACAGACCAGAGTGACAGCATAAACAAACTCAACAGGAAAGAACAAACATCAAGTTTTAGACTTCGGACTGGACACTGTGGTCTTCGAGCACACTTGTACAGGACAGGCATAAAAGAATCTGCTGTGGAGCGAAAGACAGACCCCTGAGCACATACTACAGTACTGCCCTAACCTCTACCAGCAAAGACTGTGGATCTGGCCCAAGGGGGCCACATTGCAAGAGAAGCTATGGGGGACCGGTGGCCCAGACGGGACTCGATGTTTAGCATGACTGATGTCGAACGCAGAAGAAGAATAAGAAGAAACTCCTCAAACTGTGTTTATTTATTTTGAAAAATATCTTACATTATTTTCTTACGCTTGAATAATGACAGGCCTGAAAGTAGTTAGTTTGAATGTGTCGGGTCTCCAGCATAAACAGCATCACATAGTTGCTCTCATACACAAACCTGATATATTTCTCATACAAGAAACAAACGTTCAAACACTCTACTTCTTTCAACAAATCGTTATACAAATGGGACTGAGACACACGTGTCACAATCCATCGAAACATATCACGGGCCCAGGCACAGCAATACTGCTCACATCAGACAACTGGGAGATAACAAACACTCATACAGACGACAGGGGGCGCATATGCATCATACAGATTACAAACAGCATGCAATATTACACAGTTGTGAATACACACGCACCACAAAATATGACAACCAACCCACATTCTTTGAACACAGAGAACACATACAACAGACATACAAAGGACAGAAAGTCTTTCTTGCAGGCGATTTTAACTGCGTCCTGACTCAAGATGATGTTTTTGGTGGGGAGGTAAGAACGCAAGTGAGAAGAACCAGCGAGGACGACATGAATCAGCTGAGACCCTAAGTAATACCATAGACATGTTTAATCTGATAGACGCTTTCAGGGAAAAACACCTGAACACAATTGACACAACACACAAGAACACATCTCACAACAGATCTGCCAGATTAGACAGGACATACTTCCCCAAATTTCATCACATCATGACATGCAAACACCTGTCATAAACTCCAGACTTTACAGATCATAAAGCAATACTGACAAACATCGATACATAAAACACTAAGACACAACCATGCAGACGCTCTCCGCACTGGAAGTTCAACAATTCTCTCTTCCGGAGTGAGGATTTCACAACCCAGATGTCCTCTACACTGACGACGTACCGACTGACAACTGTTTTGAACACTGGGAGATGCTAAAGAATACAATGAGAAGTAGAACAGAACAGTTAGTATCTCTCATACACAGACAAAGACAGAAGACGGAAGGAATTTTACAGACTTCTATTTAAATGACAAAAATGACAAACATAAATAGCCCACACTTATTCACTTTAGAATCAGAAATAGCAGAACGCCTATAGCATAGATTCCTAGGTGCACTACTTAGGACACGCTTAAATACAATAACACAAGAGACACCCAGCAAACAGTACTTAGCCATCTAACAAAATATTCAACACAGTAGACAAATACAACAGATAACAGACACGGAAGGAAACATTCAGACCGAACCAACACATATCAATGAAACATTCTATAAACACTACAAACATTTATTCACAGCAGAAACGAATAAAGAAAAAAAAACCGTTTCCTTACTGATACACAACGCGACGAACTCGACAGCTCAATATCTCTAACTGACATCACTAAATCTTTAAATGCAAGGAAAATTAACATAAGTCCCGGGAAATACGGCTTGACAGTGGCAAGTTTCCCCTTCAACCTCTTAGGCCCACTTCTTTTAAAAGTATACGAAGAAGCATTCACTAGGGAAACATTTCTTGACGACTTTAACACCTCCTACATAACTCTTATTCCCAAAGACGGCGCATACAGAACTCTACTCAAAAACTATCGTCATATCTCTCTTCTCCACATAGACTATAAGATTTTTACCAGAACTATTACGAACAAACTCCTGACTAGCAATGCAGGGTGCCAAACAGGTCGGTCCTCTCACATGCACACTACATCAGAGACATAATCTATTCTAACTACCGCCAGAAAGGCAACGAGGTAACGCCGCCACGCCTCCTCCCACCCCATTCTCTTATCGACTATTTCCTTTGTCCGTCTGAACTGTGTTTTCGTTCCCTTTCGTTCTGTACTAGAAACAAAGCAGTGGGGGTATCTTGTAATGGGGGAGAGAGAGAAGTGATAACTATAAGCATAATATGGAAATCTACTCCTTGAAACCTTTTCGACTCCGAACCTACAAAAGCTCTAAGAATGTGACCTGGCGAGTGGGAGCCAAAACCCAACCTTAAGCTGCCTCAGTAAGAAGAAAAAATACTGACAGCTACTAGCAGACCAACAAATCACTTATAGGGACCTGCCATCAAACTTTCTCTTAGCGAGGATATACAATGGAAATCAAATCCACCACCACCTAACCAATTGAAACATACGGTGAGATCATCCAATCAGATCAGTCAGACAACCGGCCTTACCTTGTGGTCGCCCAAAACCATGTTGGCAGAGTTGTGTAGAGTTACAACAGCCGGATAGGTCTCCACAGGGTGCGTCTAGAAGTTCAATCGGAGGCAAATACTGAGTCAGTTCTTTTTTATACACCGTGGCCAGATTTTCCCACTTTGTACTGTTTAAGACTAAAAGCTGTTCCTGTGGCCCCTTGGTCATTTTTAAACAAGATTAAATCAAAATCATTGAGCTGCTGAACAGTAGTCTTTGTCGTTTCCAGCCTATCACATGTCAGCCCATCATTTTTGTTGACGTCTTGGAGACTACACAATAGATAACAATAATTGTTTACAAATCCTTCCCCAACTCCTGTTCTACATCCCACAGAGTTACTGGCAATAGCCACCTGGAATAAAATCATATCCCTAACATCATGTAATCACTAGTTATTTGCAGTATCATTCATTAACAGTCACCCAAAAATAACTGTCTTTGACATATGAGCAAAGCATACCTTGTTCCAAGAAAACTGGATATGGAACGTATAAGTCCCAAATAAGAAATTACATCAAAGATGGCAGTAGTCATATAACATCCAGTGAACATTTGCTTTCTAGTTTCAGCCACCATCTTAAAATCACTACAAAACCCCCATCTACATCAATGATGGCGATATCATCGGATCACGTTAGCACGTGCGCTGGTGTCAGAGACACGATCAGAGTAGCATAAACCCCATCTAATCCGCTCCTTGATAGAAAAATGCATTAAAAAATATCAAATCATAACTGACACACAACAAGCAACCCCCCCCCCCCCCCTTCCCAAAATAAGGGAACTGCAAAAAAAAAAAAAAAAAAAAAAAGTAATGAGCTGACATCAGGATTCTTGATCAGTTGGATTTCCTCTCCGACGTCCAGTGATCCTTCGTAGATAAGTTCTCTCAGCTGTTTATTACCTCGGCCGCGGGGTTTACATTAGACTGCTTCCACCACCCTTTGCCACCACCGTGTAGCATTAGGAGGACGTTTGCCTTTGCCACCACCGCAATATTATATAAATATTATTATAGTGTAACAGTAAAACCTAGGCACACTAACTAAAATAACAAGAATGTAAGTCAACAAATACAGAAACTTGTTGTACTTGATGATAAAAAACAATAATACTTGATGACACACTCCAAACACTAAGTATACTGAAGAACAACTAGAAGGTACATGAGCAGACCAGCAGAAAACTAACCAAGCGACTGGTAAACCAATGAATTAAAAAAAAAAATACTGACAGCTATTAGCAAACCAACAAATCACTTTTAGCGACCTGCTGTCAAACTTTCTTTTAGCGAGGATAAACAGTGGAAATCAAATCTACCACCATCTAACCAATTGAAACATACTGTGGGATCAGCCAGGGAGATCAGTCAGACAACCGGCCTTCAAATGTTTTCGTCAAAAATCATGCTGGCGAGCCCTAAGTGCAGAGCTACAACAGCCGGGTAGGTCTCCACAGGGTGCGTCCGGAAGTCAAATCTGAGGCAAATACTGAGTCAGTTTTTTTTATACACCGTGGCCAGATATTTCAGCTTTTTACTGTGTAAGACTAAAAGCTGTTCCTGTGACCCCTTATTCACTTTTAAACCAGATTAAATCAAAATCATTGAGTTGTTGAACAGCAGTCTTCCAGGTTTCCAGACTATAACAATTCGTCTAATGTAAATATGTGATTCCCTGAACTCCCCTTTCCAACATGTTTTTATAAATATAACACAAGTGTCGGTTTTGTATATATTTGCAATGTTTTTACTTTAAGCGAAATACTTTAATTTCGCAATGTCCAATGTCTTTAATTCTGAAATGTAAATACAATGAGTGGCCCTGATCTCTCTGTCTGTTCTGCCCCCTCTGCCCCCATCCTTTCCGCCCTCGCACGCCTGATATGCTGTCGTCCCTTCTTTTTCCTATTTGTTTTTTATGTTAACAGTGTCACAAATACGCTTACAACACCGAATGTTAACAAACGGCAACACATGTGAAGAACACTGAACAATATACACACACCGCAGACATTTGTAAATATAAAACGCACAATACAGTTTACACACAGATTGTATAAAGGCTATTTCACACACAAATAAACTGATGAAAACTTTTTTTTTTTAAATGTCATGATTATGGGATCAAAGAGGGTCAACCTTGGGTTCTCAGCCACTAAAACAAAAACAAACAAACAAACAAACTAAAATACATAAATCAATAACCAACAATACAATGAAAACTCATACCGCCAAAGGACTCGAACCCGGCACACCCGTATTAAGGAGCGCGTTCACAACAACTGATTATTACCCAAATGCAAAGCATCGATTTATACGAAATATGTCTATACCCGCCCGGAAAAAATCACGTGACGTCATCAATCGCTTATTGGATATTTACTAAGGATAAAGACGCCGGTGGTTGCAACCACACGAAAAAAACATCTCTTGTGACGTCAGACGGCCGCCATCTTTTGCTGAGGATAAAGAGAGTGGTTGCTAAGATGCAACCACCCGATGCGGCCTCTAACACGCTATACCACTACTAACGTGTCCTATCTCTGCCTTAAAGATAACATAGACGTGCTTCCCCACGATTTAATCCCATGTCACGCAGTCGTGTTAGTGTCAGAAATTCGTCATTATCCATTGGCCCACTCCGTACAGTGTTGACGATATCTGATCTGTCTATGCTTCTTCCCATATGCGCTGGTGCATTGCTTGCCAGTTGGTCTGCTCGCTCATTACGGCCGCAGGAATCTGATCCCTGCAGCATCTTCCCAGTGTGATGACAACCTTAGAGATGTCAAGTATGTCTACTGGTGTATTCGTCCATTCTTTTTCCTGACTGATATAGTCTACGTCACATACGTGCTGGATTAAATCTTCATCTCTGGCTATCAAGGGGCGTCCTCTTCTGAGGCTCATTCCTTCTGTGTCGTGTATAGCTTTGTGCAGTGGGCGGTTATCGTCTGCCGATATCTTCATGTGCGACTTTATGCGAGGTAGCCATCGTCGGCAAACCCATGACATATCGCATGGGCGTTGCAAGAGGTGTCTCTTGTTCAGCTTAGTGTGTCTCGTGGCTTCATTTTATACTCGACCAAGTCTTTCTAGCTGGGTGTAGCTGACAGTGAGGAGGGCCAGACGCTCAACACAAGTACTTGTCAGAAAAGGGAAAGTAGGTGTTGCTTAATATCAGCTGCTGTTAGCACCTTGAATGTTGTCAGACCTTTGCTGGCTCTAAGTATGACGTTGTCTTCGACACTTATATGACAAGCATTTGTCATATGTCATGCCCAGGTATTTCATGGTGTCCGTTCTTTCGATGTCCATATCACATGTGCTTACGACTGGCGTTGGTGTACTGACAATGTGGGTATTAAGAGAGAACCATTTCAAGGAGGCGATTGGCGGGTTCACATAAGCTCTCGTTTCCTAGCACCACTCACCGAGTCCGTCTAGTTCGTGTTGCAGCGTCATTGTAATTTTGTGCATGTTTCTGCCTCGACAGTACACAATGATATCACGTGCATACGATATTGTTCTGCCCAAGGCTACGCTTTGTGCACTGGTGACTCGTGTTGTGTACACATTGAAGAGCACTGACACCAATGGTGCTCCCTGGGGCAGACTCATTAGGACTAGGTTTCGATGCCCACCACATTAAAGCGGCACTGCTCTTTCGAATGAAATCCAGTTGACTCATTTTGTTTCTATCAGCATATCAATAGCAGTCTGCATATCAATAGCAGTCTGGTGAGCATGTTGCATGGGACTCTGTTGTACGCAACTTCTAAGTCAATAGCGACTGCAGCCATTTCCATTCCCTCATGGAAACCCCCGTATGCGTCGTATGCAAATTCTGAAGCATTGCACCATTATCTCTCCCCAGTCGGTAACCGCCTAGTGTAGTAGGAACATACCACCTGATAGGCAATAAACCGACAGTCTGCACACAAATTAGTAAGATCTGTAAAACTAATGAGCGCGTAACACTCAGGTTCTGTAACAGAACTACAGCCCAGAGGTGGGCGAACAACCATAACGTCCCTCCGGAGTTTATACCTGGTGAATGCGAAGAAAACGAGTGGTACAAGGAAATATAGTAGAAAGCAAAGGCGTCTGATGTGATGTCAACATCTATAAAGTATGTTCTTTTTGACGTAAGCTATGACCAGCTCGTTGGGTGAAAATAAAAACGTGGGGTGGGGGGCGGTGGGTGTTGAATATTTAAAAAATTCAACGTTTTGACCACACTCGTCTGGTCACCTCTATTTCCAACACTTTAAAACTTTTTGTCTAGCCCTTGCGAAACGGCGTGAAAGGGTCCTAACATACTAATATTTTGTTTTACAGAAGAGTCAAGAACCTTGTGTTTGTTTTAAGATATTATAACATATATAATATATATATATAATATATATATATATATATATATATATATATATATATATATTATATATATATATATATATATATATATATATATATTTATAACTGATTATTACCCATATGCAAAGCATCGATTGATACACCATATGTCTATCCCCGCCCGGAAAAAAAGCACTCATCAACCGCCTAATCGATATTTACTAAGGATAAAGACGCCGGTGGTTGCAACCACACGAAAAAAAAACCATCACTTGTGACATCAGACGGCCGCCATCTTTTACTAAGGATATATATATTTACCGAGGATACGTATATATATATATATATATATATATATATATATATATATATATATATATATATATATATATATATATATATATATACATACCTATGATACATATATAAAACATTTAATTTAACAAAAATGTTCTTTTTAATTTAAAACGAAATTACAAGAATCTCCCCTATATAATTAAATATTAGCCAACCGCCTTTCTACACAAGTGCATAGTTTTACATTTAGTTATTACCAATATTTATTCGTTTATATCTTTGTCAGTCAGTGTTTCTAAATATGTTAATTCCATATGCTTGGTTTTGGTCTGCGTTTCTCTCTCGCTAAATTCCAATCTGGCATTTCGAAAAGTCACTCATTGTCAGGCATATCCGCCTGTGTTCTTCCTTTCATATTTCCGGCTTCAAGTAAGGATCGTGGTGTGTTTTGCATCTGAAGCTAAAATTTTTAAATCGCTCAACATCCTCCAATTAGTTGTGAATAAAGCAGTTTCATGTAAAGTATTCAATTGTATGCCAGACTATGATTGTTATTCCTGTTACCTCAGTCATACTTTAATAATTGCTAATATTTGCAGTAGAATAATTACTAGCTTACAGTAACATACATTGTCATTATGATGTCAGTATTGGTCCTTTAAAAAAAAAATTATGTGGTCGGTATTGCATTTTATGCACTTTTTTTAGTAGGAAAACTAAGAAGTGTGAAGTACAAGTCTGGCTAATATCAGAAATAAACATTGCATATAATGTCTCTTCTGAACTGTATTCAATTTTATATTCCATGTGGCAGGCCTGTTTGTCGTCACTAAACCTAAAACCAGTCATAACCTTCCGTCAGTATTGAATGCTTTGTCTGTTAGACGTTTGTAGTGTACAGTCCTCTGCCATGTGAGCAGTTGTAAAAATTTGTTTTAAAAACTCTGAGAACTAGATTTACTTGAAGAAAGCACACTACTGAATTCCACTAAACAAAATTTAGTTCATCACAAAAATTGGGAAATGATGACCAAGAATTAGTTTTGCTACATAAATCTTTGCATTATAATAATAATAATTAGTTGACCTTTGTCAAAACATTTGGTTGTATTATGCTTAGAATATTGGGCTATCCTCCAAATAACGGCCACATATTATGGCGGCAAAAAAACACACACACACCCTGACAGGGCCTCGGTCATGTGTTGTAAACATTCAAAAAGTTAAAAAGGAATGAAAGAAAATGAAATCTGCCTTGCCGCTAATTGACACCTTTATATCTGAAAATTGTGGCACAGAAGTTGCGAATAGTGCCATAAAATCGCGTCTCTCTAAACAACGGCCACATATTATGGTGACCAAAAACGGTCTGTCACATGTAAATAAGCGGACTTCCAGCGACTATACCCCACCGCCGAGAGTAGCAGGGCTAAACTAGATAACTGGTAATAACAAACAAATAAAACGAGGAAGCAGCACGAGATGTGGTAGCTACTGCTCGTGAGTCCCAGCCATCTAGTTTAGCCCCCTGCCCGCACTCCGCAGGGGAAACTGCGAGTTTAAACTTCAGCGGTTTGTTGCCTTTCGCGACATCAGCCCTGGAAATATTCCATACTGCGGTATGTTTGCCGGAAAGAACTGCAATTTACTTGTGATTAAGGCTGTGTCAGGGCGATTTTTTTTTTTTTTTTTTTTTGGGGCAGTTATTTAGAGGATAGCCGAATATTGATCCCTACTTATGCATACTAAATTTGGGATATCCTCCGAATAACAGTCCTAAATTATCAAGGCAGAAAATATACTGTAACAGGGCCTCCGTTACGTGTCAGGTGCGCAGTTAACACGTGACCGAGGCCCTGTAAGCGGGTATATTTTCTGCCTCGATAATTTAGGACCGTAATTCGGAGGATAGCCTAAATTTGCAGTTACTAGCACATTGTATCATCCTGTTACTATTTTTGTCACATTTTGTTGTGTAAAGTTTGTGCAATTGCAATTTACAGAAGATGGGACGAGTTATTCGCTCTCAGAGAAAAGGACCTGGGTCTGTCTTTAAAGCTCACACAAAGAACAGGAAGGGCAAGGCAGCTCTTAGAGCTGTTGACTATGCTGAGAGACATGGCTACATTAAGGGTGTTATTCGTGTAAGTATTTGTTTGTATGCTTTACATTACTAGGGAGAAACATTGCCAGATGCTGCTGGTTTCTCAGAGGAACTTAAGTGTTTCAAAGATTAAAATAAAACTAGATTGTTAAATTAGCAAGTAGGGTGCTCATTAACATTTGGATATCAAAACAATGTGGGGGTCTCCGTAGCAAAGTGGTCAAGTCGTTAACAACGTGCTTGGAAGGTTGCAGTGCGTTGGTTTTACAACTGCGTTGACTAAAAAAATTTTTTTTAGGTTAACTGAGACCTCAGGGGGCTGAAACTCTAAAATATTCATGTTCGCGCTAAGCTCTTGGCATGCTGCTAGCTTTCATGGTCATATGGAAAAAAGACCAAGCCATATGAAACCGGTAACGATGCATTGAAGTCAATTCACTCGCTGTTGAACATTTTCTAACAGTTGATTAAACAAACTTCGGTCAGATGTAAACACACACAGTGACAGTAAAGATAAAGCATTAAACATATAGGAAGAGATGCATCATAGCACAAAGAATAGTTACAAAATTATGCATATTACAGTATACGTCTTTTAAGACTCACTGGATAAATAATCATTAATTCATAAGGTATATAAGTAGCCATTTCGTTGTTATGGAATGTAAACAATTAAACCGGAAATGGATTTGCTTGGTAACGCAAGGGACTTCCTGTCCCTGAATTTTAAGCGTTTCCATACTAGTCACTATAAAAACCCGAGTTACTCAATACTGGCTGTTCAGAAACGAATCCGAACACGCGCGATACCTGTAGCAGAGGTCGGACTGCTGAATAGCATGTTTTTTAGAAAAGACGTTTACTCACTAAAAAGTATTTTGTAATTTGGATTAGGGCTAGTAAATTCTTTAATATCTTTTTTTTTAGGCTTTCCATAATCTCCATTGTAATATTGAACTCTGCGTCCAGTTTTACATACAGATGTAAAATTTCAGTTAGATATGTTAAATAGTTTCAGAATTAAATTTTTTCTGCATCCAGTCTTGTAAAATTTAGTTGAATTAGTTAGGTTAAAACAAAATGGCGGACGGCGTGAATACAAAAGCGTGTCTGTTATATATTGACAATGCTTATAATAGGAGCAAAATATTGTTCAGATGCAATTTTAAGTTAAAATAGTAATTTATCTTTGTAGTTTTATTACTGTTACTAAATTTAATTAGCTGAATATATTATTTTGATGATTTTCTGACACGCTAGAAAATGGCTAAATAATTTTTTCAGGTTTTTGCTTTGCAAATGAACAGACAGTGCACTCACTAATCAAACAAATTAATGAAATTCACTGAATGCCATCGTGCTAATGTTGTATTTTTTTTTAATCTACAACCTTTTTAACTTTTTCTAATGCATAAATTATAATTTAATATGAGTAATTCTTTTTTGTAGGTATTTTTTTTATCTATTGACCCTCACATACAGAATTTCACGCAACATGCCTGGACTTCTTGATATTGCGTATAATTATAACAATCATAACTATTTTATATTTTATTAATTTTTTATTTAAATAAAATAATATTACAAAAACTATTTCATTATAATATAATATTTAATATATGTATATATTTATATTATTAGTCTTTTATTTAACATTGTTTCTGTTTAACTTGATTTTTAGATTTTGATCGAGCAGTCACAATGACAGTGGAAAAAGGACAGCAGCATATCTTAGATCACATCTGTCAGTCTTTGAGATAATATTTACTAGCCAGCAAGAAGATCACATAAGTCATAGATACGCTAATAAAGTAGAATGTACTTTCGACTCTTACCTTATGAAACGCTGCTCCGTGAAATCACAACATAAATCCAAAGTGAATCACAAAGGAACTTATTTAATAATTTTACTCCATGATAACACAGCGCTGAATCACAAATCGGGTATGAGTGAATACTTTAGATTATTTTGAAAAAGTAAATAAAGTATTAAGTAGCGAGTGGTTAAGAAGAGGGGGACACTGTGGTGAAATGCGCTCATCATCAATGAAATGAAAGAATAACTCGCAAAGACTGAAAAAAGGATTATGTTAAACCAGTAAGAAGGGTGCATATTTTCACTTCATTATCAAACAATATGGGGGTCTCCGTAGCAAAGTGGTCAAGCCGTTAACCTCGCGCTTGGAAGGTTGCGGTGTGACATTTTTTTGGGTTAGCGGGGACCTCTGAGGGCTGTTGCTGGAGCTACGGTATTCAGGCTTCGTGCTAAGCTCTCGGCATGTGGCTAACCATTCACGGTTATGTGAAGAAAGACCAAGCCATATGAAACCAGTAACGATGCAATGACGTTAATCCGCTCGCTATCAAACGTTTTTTAACAGTGGAGTAATAAAGCAAAGCCAATTTCGGTCAGATGTGCACACACACACAAAGTGACAGTGTGAGAAAAAACATTTTTCAACAAATAGGAAGAGATACATCATAACACAGAGAATCGTTACAAAAGTATGCATATTACAGTATACGTTTTGCAAGACTAACTGGATAATAATAATTCATAAGGTATTTAATTAATAATACTGATAATTTGACCCATTTTTCTTTGTTAATTAGATTTGCATTACATCATATTTTTAAAAAGGCAACAACTTTAGTTAGAGCTTGCTCACTGAATGCAGTGATATATGGTTGCTAAGGGGTTCAGCAAAAAACATAAGAGGTGTAGACATAAAGCATACAAATGTTGTCACTTTAGGTCCAGTTTTCACTTGGGAACAGGCCGCCATCTTGTTTCTGTTTTTTTTTTCTATTAAAATTTTTGGGAACACTTTCCGTCACTAAAACGTGAATATCTCCGCTTAGAACTGACATACAGACTTCACTGAGGTACCATTGAACCTCTAAACAGCTACCGTGGTTTAAAAGCAAAAGGCCCAAAAAATAAAATTGGACTAAACACCCTAATATAAGGAATACTGATCAATTAACTAATATTAACTTTTATATGTTAATCAGGTTTGCTTAATATTTTTAAAAAGGCAGCAACTTAAAGCTTGCTGCCCTGCATCCAGTGACATATGGTTGCTAACAGGTTCAGCAAAATACAATTCCCAAGTTTACTTCGGAATATGCCACCATCTTTCTGTTATTTTCCATTATAATTTTAGGAGCACTCTTCAGCACTAAAATGTGAATGTCTCCGCTTAGAATTGACATACAGACTTCATTGAGGTACCATTAGACTCTGTTTTTCAACCTTTTCAATTCGCCTGAAAGTGAAAACCTAATATTTTACATTTTTTTGGAAAATCCCCACCTTTTGGTATACAATATGTGAGTTCCTGAGCCCTATTGTGGGAAAGATAAGAATAGACCTACTGCCTCTCCAACAAGCATGTTGTAAGAATCAGCTGAGGGCTTCCTTCAAAGACAAGGTGCATCTGCCTGAAAGGAGCCAATCTACTAAATAGATATGTCATATCTGTAAAATAAATGTGCACACATCTCAGGTTTTGGAACCAGAAAAGTCTACTGATAAACAACCAAAACTTTCCACTAGTTTACAGCTGGTGAACACGAAGAAGATGCATAAGATTGTATTCAATAATTTAATCTTTTCAATGGCATTCTCATGCTGTAGCTAGTTTGCCAGATAATATATTGAATATTTGTTTTGTAAACAGGACATTGTCCATGATCCTGGCCGTGGAGCTCCTCTTGCCAAAGTTCAGTTTCGTGACCCATACAAGTATCGTATGCTGACTGAGACTTTTCTTGCAGTTGAAGGCATGCACACTGGACAGTTTATTTACTGCGGCAGAAAAGGTAACATTGCTAGCTATTGATATAGAGTATATGAGTGAATAGTTGAGACATTCAATGAAGCCATGTGTCTATTCACAGTTAAGTCAACTGGCAATGTGTGGTTTCATTAAACATTGCTGGTGTTACTACTGTGGAACATTATAGCTGATGTGTGATGCTGGTTCCTATGATTGTATTAATTGTGGAAATTTTGTATTGCATGTCTAGTGCATGCCCGTGAGAGTAGTCATGACTTAGTGGTTTCTGACTTAGTATTTTGGGCATACATGTATGATTTCTCCATAATTGCAGTCATCTAGCTCTGATTTAGTTTCCTAGAGATAAAAATTTGTTGTGTAATCTGCACAAGCATACAGCAACAATTGCATTTTATTGGGTACATTGTGCTAATTCTCACCAGCGTGGTTTGTGTCCATTTGCTTTCTGAGTAAGCACTGTACTCATGATTTAGGATCAGACTTCTTAAGTCAAATTAGCAATTAACAGATTAGTGAAATGGATTTTTCTCATCTGGTAATTATTTAATAATTTGGGTCATAATTCACCTGTGATAAATCATCACTTTAACAGATCTGGTTTATGTGTAGGAAGAATATTGACTCCCTGTCTCAGGCAGTCCACCTATCTTCCGAGAAAAACCCCCAAATAAGGCTATTAGGAGACGACAAAACTGCCTCTGTAATCTGCCAATGATGACATTTTGTTTACTTATGATCAGTGTTGAAACTGCATGGCTTAACTGATGGCAGTCATTTAAAAAAAATTTATGCATATGTATTTTCCTTTTAGTTTCCATATTTTCTTTTGTTGTGATACATGATTCATTATTAATGGCTTGCTGTGCAGGCAGTTTACTTGGAAAGTATTGCAGATGTCAAGAGGTATGGAGTTTAACTCAATGTGAGGACTTGTACTCTCATGGAGTAGGAATGGAGAAGCTAACAAAAACAGTTAATAGACAGTCAGCAGACTATGCTTTTTGCATGTTGGATTTTGTTTGCAACTATTACACTATTTTTTTAAATAAATAATTTGAACAATTAATTGAATGACACGCAAGCCAATCAAGATATAATGAAACTTTTTCAGTCTCCTAGTAATGTCGCCATTGCTGCTGTGAAAGTAGGATATGTCTGACATGTCATGGGCATGAAAGCTCACTATTACCTTTATACACTACAGTTTTTCTGTAAAGAAAGGTAGAAGAGGGCTAACAGCTTTAATATACATTGATTGCATATCTTATTATTTTATCATGACAACAATTATTCAAAGTTGTGATACAATTAAAGTAACCACGCTTAATCGACTAGTTGCATAATATACAGCCATGGTAATCTGGTTAGGTCACCGTAGAGGATAAACTCTACACTTAAGTAAATATGGTACTATGCTGTTAATTTGCTTGAACATGGTATAACCTGTTTAAATTGAGCAGTAGCATTTCTTATATAGTCCTAGTGTAACCACAGTTAAGTCAACTGACAATGTATGGTTTAAACATTGCTGGTGTTACTACTGTGGAACATTATAGCTGACGTGTGACCCTGGTCCCCATGATTGTATTAATTGTGGAGATTTTGTGTCGCGTGTCTAGTGCGAGCATAATGTACCACATTTGCTTACTCCTTGTCTTGACACAGCAAACCTGCAGATTGGCAACATTCTGCCTATTGGCATGATGCCTGAAGGTACCATTGTATGCTGCTTGGAGGAGAAAAATGGTGACCGCGGCAAATTGGCACGTACATCGGGCAACTATGCAACTGTGATCTCTCACAACCCTGAGACCAAGAAGTCTAGAGTGAAGCTTCCATCTGGCACCAAGAAAGTTGTGTCATCTGCCAACCGAGCCATGATTGGTAAGTGCCACCTTTTGTGTCAGCGCTTTTAATTTAAAAAAATTACTGTTGCATGGCGTTAAAGTGTATAAATTTTTTTTACGGTGGTTGCTAATTGTTCAAATAATTGACCATTTTCTTGCTTTTACTTTAATTGATAATCCTTAAAATGTCTGAAATGATTGACAGTACATGTAGCAGAAAGATTTGGACTTGATTTCCAACACTAGATGGTTAATTCATTCAGTGTTCCATGTTTTAACAATCACGGGATGAAACCACAGTAAGCACCAGGTGAATATATTTTTGTGTTGCTGCAATAATTTTTTTGTGCATTCTAAGTTACCCTATGATTTCATGCTACTGCAGGAATTGTTGCTGGTGGTGGACGTATTGACAAACCAATCCTGAAGGCAGGTCGTGCCTATCACAAGTACAAGGCCAAGAGAAACTGCTGGCCTAAAGTTAGAGGTGTTGCTATGAACGTAAGTACACATATTTTTTTAGTGCTGCTGACTAGCAAAAGCTTGATCTTAGGAGCTTAGTTTTTAATAACTTTTTAACTTGTATCTGCCCTGCCAGTGATAAAGCGTATTTATTTATGCTAACTACTGTTGAAACCACATGGCCTAACTTATAGTTAGGTTGTCAGAAATTGTACTGTTTTTAACTCCCAGATCTGCATGCTGCCTACTGTAATGACTTGATGTGGGGCATCACTTGTGACCTGGGAGACGATAACTACTCAAGTGAGACTTTAATGCCCCTCAAAACCTAACTGGGAAGGCTAATGCAGTAAACAAATGCAGCCCAGCACAATTATATCTTCATCTAATTGCAGATCTCATCTCCAGACAACCTTAAGACATAGATGTTAGTAATTGGTACTTTTTTTCATTTAAGGCTAGATTTCAAGCGGTTACTGGGTAATTTTCAATTTAGCCGGCATGATTTATGTTGGATTGACATGCCAGTGATGAAAGCTTTTCTTGCTGATGATCAGTGTTGAAACTGCATGGCTTAGCTGATGGCAGTCATTCATCAATATATAATGGCCGGCACTATATACAAAAAATTTACATTGATTGTTTTATGTTGACTATAAAATCTCTGTTACAGCCTGTTGAACATCCTCATGGTGGTGGTAATCACCAACACATTGGTAAGGCATCCACAGTCAGACGAGATGCTTCTGCTGGTAGAAAGGTCAGTTTAAAAAGAATTATTGTTTATTGTATTACACCTTAGAACTATGAACACTTTAAATTTGCACATCTTCTATCCTTTTGTCACGCTTAGAGCTGAAAAGTATGTTGAGCACTATCTGAGTTAAACGCTAACCAGCACACTTCAAAGTGTCGATATATATAACTTTCGCTCCCACACTCTTAAGCAGGACTCAACAGTAGTTCCGCCTGCATATTTATTCGCCTGAACACAAGAGGGTATACACACATCTTTACATTAACAAAAACCGCATACGTAGAGATGTAGATGCATTCGCACCTAGTATATATAATCCTGTCTTAACGTGTAGCCTCCTTTCCTTGACCACTGCAGCTTCCCACAACTCTGGTTGCTGTACAGAACAGAAATACTCCTATCAACTGAAACTTAATATAACTTCAGCTGACTGGAGACGGACTCCACTTGCTCGTTCTCTAGCATGTGCACACAGCACATCAACCTATCGAAGGACTCCCAATGACCGACAGGACTTCTAACACCAGTCCCTCTGGTACACAGCTGTCACTATAACCCAGAACAGTCACTAAAAGAGCATCCAGTCTCCTTGGTCTTACTTCGCCAGTGGGACTATACCTTTGACACGTACGACAATCACAACCCTTACTCAGAACTTTATGCCTTTACCTTGACTTATTCTCTCTGACTCGCAGCACTCTTGTGCTGGGTGTATATTACACCTGCACTTCCCTAATGCTTTAGCTCTCTGGCTACAGCTCACTGACTTGAACTCTCCGCAGTTTTAATAGTCTTAATCTATCCCTGCTGAATCCATGTGGGTGGCTGATGGTACACGAGAGGCATGCTTGTGTGAATCAAAGTTACATAAGAATCACGCTGTCATGTTATTCATATTTTCTCTGTGCGTCTCGTTAGCCATGCTTGTCAGCCCCCCACACAGTACCTACGCGTCTACTTTCACGTGACAATACACGTTCTCACTGGTTAGCATTCTCTCTCCCACTACTCGGGCCAATGTTGACACTGTTCAACAGGACATTTTCTTGAACTCCCGTAGTAGTAAAGTACTATAATACCGCTCTGTCCCTTTAGACAATATTAAAAATATTATTTTCAAATCAGCACGCAACACCTTGCTCTTTGCAGTGACAGAATTAAGGGGTGCTCTTGCCACAAACATGCTCTAAGGAAATGGACATACACACCTACCACAGTGGGTCAGATGTCCTAGTCTACCCCGTCGCACCATTTCTGGACACTTATGATGTGATGTGCCACTCTAGTGTTCACCTATCCTTTTAGGAAGTTATTAAACTAAGTTGTTCGTTCCTCATGCCAGTTTGCTATGATGATCTGAAAATTCTTCACTTTGACCTGAAAGTCTTTGATGAGATTATATATATCTGAGCACAATGGCATACTTACAAGTGCTCATTTACCACATTTAAAGATGTTATTCAGGTCACATGTTTGTGATATACCACTAATACAGTACATTGTTTTATTGAACAGGTTGGTCTTATTGCTGCCCGCCGTACGGGGCGTCTTAGAGGCACTAAGCAAGTTACATCAAAGGAAAAAGAATAAATGTTGTTTACTACTTTATTCACTGGAATAAATATTTCTGAGAAGCACGTTTTTTCCTTAATTTTTTATACGGCGTTTGTATGGCTACATTGCTGAAAGATTTTTCTAATTGAATGTTCCTGCAGCTTGTCTAACATCACCTAAGGAGTGGTCACTTGTTAGAGACCTAATTATTTTTAGTTTTAATTTATGGTTGTTTCGGTTTAGTCTTTATATTTGCAAAGATTTTAAACATTCAAACAGCAGAAAAATAAAATTAGGAAATTTGACTTTTTAACTTTAAAAACCCACATAAATATAAACAATGTAGTGTTCTTTGTTTTGCTTTGTATCATATATGCAGAAAATGTCAATTTAACACTGCACTAGCAAAATGTTTTGGCCTTCTATGTGTATGTATATATATATATATATATATTGTTTATCTCAACTGTAGATTTAAGTTTCCCTACTTGAATTCCTTTCTTTAGGCTTTTCGTGTCTTATGTGACGTTTTTTTTGCCATAATGGCAAAATGTATTTTCACTTAAACGTTAGATGGGTTCAAAATCAAACAGCATTGGGGAAAACCCTAGCATTGCAAATTCTTAAAATAATTCAATGTCAAAAGAAGTCTAAATATGGACCAATTGAATAGTCAATGAACTCGTATGGTCATTGGTTTCGTATCTTGCCGACACCTCAAGTATTTGTGTTTTTTTTGTAAATAGAAATACGAAAAGGCCTTGAAACAGCCTTTCCAATAAAATGTTTTATACCGTATTTAGAAATAGCTGTTGCTATGTGTCAAACAGCTATTTTTAGGTACATTTACTTTATCTTAGTAGGAAAAATACATGGGGTAGAATGGAACCTGTAAAGAGCAGATTCCTGGCATCATTGACACTTAGCCAAAGCTGTTTGTATTTTGGGGGGGGGGGGGGGGGGGGAGAGACGGAAGTAAAGCTTACTATTGTACTTGTAAATATTACCAAGTAAGTCGTTATAAAAATGAAAATAGCAGAGGTAGTGTTGGTAAAATATGAACAAATTTAGGAATGGAAACTTTAAAATCATGCGTTAAGCTCTTTGGATCATTGTGCTGTTTACATATCCTTAGGAAAACAACAGGCAATTTAAAATGTCATTGTAATTGTTTACTGAAGTGCTTTCGGGTATACAATGTTCTTAGTTTTTCCGTCAGGTGCGTACACGAATAAATCAGGTGGTTTTCCGACGCGTGGCGTGAACAGGCCACATATAGTTGCTGTCCATGTGAAAAGCATGGATGTTCCAAATGTAGTCCACATACTTGTTCTAATTGTCCCTGTGATTTGTTGATGGTCATTGTAAAGGCTAGTCGCACCAGAAACTGCAAGCGTCTGAATTCGAATGGCATGTCTGTTGAAACTGCGTTGCAATAGTATATCCCGGCCCTTAAAAAATGTTTATGTAAAATTGTACTTACGATGATATTGGGTACCATCTTGTTTACTGAAAGCTTGGTAACAATGCAAAGATGTGGCGGATTGGTGTTTTTGAGAAAAAAATGACAGGCACGCTAATTTTCACGGTTAAAACATGGGTGACATGCCTGGCAAATCAAGCGAATTCAAGAACTCAGCTGGATAATTGACAACCTCGTCTTGAATCATTACAGAATCGATAGACATACGTTCTCACTCCGCCTGGTAATTTGTCCTGAATGTTCGGATTCATGGCACACACTTCCATGTTGCTAGCAGCTAATATAGCACGTTCACTGAGCCACTGATGATTTTTATAAGTCTGGGATATTAGGGAAAACTTTGAATCAGTCTATTTCTCGTTGAGTCCCCTTATTGAATCGACAACGTTGATCAATTTGTTGATCAGTGTTTCCCATGAAATGAATCTGACGAAATTTATAATCTGCGTCGGGCAGTGGTAGTAGTGAGCCAGCACGGTGATAAATCTGGCCTTGCACTTTGAATGTTGGCATGTAATTCTAGCGCACAATATTTGTTGCACCGAATAATGTCATCTGGAAACATGAATTGTATTTGCGAATGTTTGTCAAGAAATGTTTCGACTGGGCTGTGTCACCTGCTACCAATGATGACATTGGTTCGGGTGGTGAATGAAATACTGGCAATTTAACTTTTCCACCCGCGAAGCGCGTTCCCGGTGTTTCATTCTTAAATTTGAAGGCACTGCAATGTACGCACAATTTATCCATTTTGCCAATAAGCACCTGTGGATGAAGACTAATCATAATTGCTGTTGTAATGGAATGCACCAAGATTCAAATCAACATGCGGTGTTCGCCTGGACAAAGTAGTGCGCATTATAACGGTTTCCAGTCTTGCTTTCCGTTGCTCGATTGTTCCTGATAAACGGACTTGAGCAGTGCGTATTCTATTGGTTTCCAGTCTTGCTTCTCGTTGCCCGTCTGACTGAAACTATCTAGCTTCAGCAGTGCGCACCCGAATGGTTTCCAGTCTTACCTCATGTTGTTCGTCTGTTTCTGAAGCAATTAATGCCCTTCTCTTGTGTGTTTTAGGTGTAGATGTGACAATTGCTTGTCGTTTGGGAGGCATAACTGCAAATTTTGACAAAATAGTGAACAGCGCGTTAATTTAGTGAGCGTTGATCGTCAATAGCTTGTTCGTCCTCACGCACTGAATGACATGTGACTTGAAGTATCGCTGAAAAATGAAAATTTGACCATGAGATAACAATCTATTTTGACTCAAGAGGAAATGTATAGAAACTGCGCAGCAAATTTTAAGAAAAGTCGGTAAACGATATGAACAGGTTTCCAGTGTAGCAGTAAGATTTGTGGTACATAAGTCTTGTGACTGTAAATGTATATAATTCTTTTGAATAATAGGAGAAAGCCAACCGAAATTGTGAAGACATGTAAACTGTAGCAGTTATGTATGATAATAATAGTAACACGCTAGACAATAAAATTAAAAAATGTACATAATGACTGATGTCACTGAATAAATGCGCTCACATTTTGGGATATTTCTAGAATCCATCACTGATCTGAGACGGAATTTCATGTAAATTTGTATAATTCTTTTGAATAAAAAGAAGAAAGCCAAACAAAACTGTGTAGACATTTAAACTGTAGCAGAGAAAAGTCATCTTCTTCTTTAGCATTGTGAGTTTTTGAGGTTTACTGATACAAATATCACCAGTTGTTGACAGGTCTGGCTGGACATTTTCTCTCGAACTTCTTTTTTGTCTGCCTCGTGGTCTACGCCCATTCATCTCTCAGGTGTATATAGTTTTTACTTCTCTGTCGTCTGACATTCTTTTAATATGCCTCAACCATTTTAGTATGTTAGCTCTCATGATGCCACTGATCAATTGTGATTTAAACAGATTATGTGTTACGTTGTTGCTTCTCACTCTCCATTTCCCTTTCTTAGCATCTTTGATGGGTCCAAAGATTTGTCATAAGACTTGTTTTCGAAAACCTGTAATAAGGCCTCATCTCTTTAATTTCTGCTTCAAGTTTCAGAGCCATATAAAACGACTGGTCTTATCAACGTTTTATATATTTTGATCTTGGTGTTGCGAGACAAGACACTTTGACATTAGCAGATGTTGAAGGGCACTGTATACTTTATTTCTTGATTGTATTATAGATTGTTTTTTCTTTTCTCAGCATGTTGGAGCAGTTGAAGTCTGCACCCAAATACTTATACGTTTCCGTTTGTTTGATATTATCGACTTGGATGTGGCCGAAGTTTATATTCTTTCCATGTCTAGTTAGTATTCGTACAGAATATTAAACATTTAAAAACATTTTATGTTTTGCATCCTTTAGTCAGTCTGTGGTAACTAATAACAAGGAAGGAAAGAATTCTAAGTATTATAACAAGTAACTAAACCTAGAGATTGTCACTCTCAGCTTAGTTAATGCAAGAAAGCTGCATTAGCTTTCAACAAAACCAATCGTTCCATGTTGTCAGCATTAGGGCCGAATAGTCAAAAGGTCCAATATTCGGCACCGAAGCGAATATTCAGTACAGCTCTAATTATTAGTATAAATAGCTACAGGACTGTGGTTTCTAGAAACTAAGCATTTGGAGATGGTGGGGCACAGCAAAGTGACGTCAGTTGGATTTCCCAGTCCTATTTTTTGGCCCGGATTATCTTTACATTAGTTAGTTAGTTAGTTAGTTGGGTTATCCTCATTGCACTCCGGACATGTCCATAGGTGCTCAGATCCTCCCCTCAGTATGAACCCCAACATCCGATGGCTAATAGTACCAGTTCTATGTTGATTAACAAGTCTTCTGGCGTAACTGGTGTGCGTCTCGTTTTTTGCTGTGCCGATCCTAATTCCCAAGTCTGCCATTCTGGCGAGTGATGTGGATTCACTGCCACCAAAGTCGTCTATCCTTCCCATTTCTCTGAGGGCATTGATAATATCAGCATGATCCATAGGCTGACCGTCTGTAGTGATAGCGGATCCAGCCAACCTGTCAGCTCTTTCATTTCCATCGACGCCTGCGTGTCCCGGAACAAAAATAAAGGTGACTCCACGGACAGTGGACTTCTGTAATGATTCAAGCCATGGTCTTCGCACTGATCCTGCCTGAACCCTCCGGATCATACTCATTGAATCACTGAGTATACACACGCGGGTGTATTTTTGTGTTTCAAGCCAGGCAAGCGCTTGTGTCACTGCCATCACCTCCATCGTCATGCTGCTGGTTGTCATGGAGAAGGCGCCGTTGGCTTCTTTGACTGTTCTGCCCGCTGAGCGTGCTGTAAATGCCCATGCGCTTCTTCTTTGGCGTATAACGGATCCGTCTGTATAGATTATTGCATCTGCTTCGTCTGAATTTTCACCGATGAGAGCGTTGACCTCTGCATTAACAGCAACAGGATTCTCTTCTCTACATCGCCTGTTGAGTGTGACAATACAGGAAAATGTACAAATAAACGCCTGAGGACACAGCTATCCATTCTGCATCAGGTATGATGTCGGTTAGGCTGCATATTTGCCTAATAATATCTTCTGCCCGACCTAGCCACGATTTCCCCCTCTCAGTCTGTCGCCCTTTACATTGTGTTTGTCGATCAACATTGTAATTTCCCCATAGTTTCATCCTTCTATTCTCCCGCCCAGCCCCTCCCCCTCTCTCCTTCTTACATTTTCCTACCTCTTTCTCCTCCTTCCCGTCTCCTGCATTGTTTCTCCCCCTCTCCTCTTATCTTTATCTTCTTCTCTTTCTCTATATCTGTCCTGTTACTCTCTTATTACTGTCGCCCCTCCCCTTTTCCAATTTTAGTTCTTGTTCAAATATTTACTAAATGTGCTGCTCCAATAATCTCTTCCTAGTAACTGTCAAGTACCCAAGAAGTCATGTTATTGGGGAAGAGAAGGGGGGGGGGGGGGGTGTTTTCTATTGATTTCAGTTGTGTCTTTTGATGTGTTATTTTGGTTAGCAGGCCTTAACCTCTGTCCGTCTCCCTACCTGCCCACTCACATTTTATCCTATCTATAACTCATGCTTGTCTATCACTGCCTTTCTCTCTCTCTGTACTTGCCACTCTCCCTCTCTGCCCCCCCCCCCAAATACCTTCAATTGGCATATAAGGTTATGTGTTGCACAGTGCAGAACATTTAATGTCCAACACTACCCCCTCCCACCTACGGGGGGGGGGGGGGGGGGGACCTCTTTTCTTTCTGCCACCTTCTTTCTTCTATATCTCATCTTATTTCTTTCTCTTCCAGTCGATGTCGACTTTCTTTTCTTAATCTTTATCTCTCTCTTACTCTCTCTCTCTCTCTCTCTCTCTCTCTCTCTCTCTCTCTCTCTCTCTCTCTCTCTCTTTCTCACTGTTCTCAACTTCTCTGTCTCCCACATAAAATCTCAGTCTTCTACCACCTCCTCTCCCATTTACTTTCTCTAATTGGGAGATCAGAAATAAAACGAAATCCACTGGTGCCCTGAACTATTTTCTTGGTATCCTGCTCCATTTCCCACAAGTGGTGGGTTGGGATCCCCAGACTTTTTTCTTTTTCAAAAAATGACCTTGGCTCCCAGGTTTACCAGCCTTGAGAGTGAGAAATGGAACGTTTGTAGTCACACACAGAGCGCTCAAGCATGAGGCAGTAGGGGTTAGCATCTTTGGACTACGGCCCCATTCACAAGCCTTATCTGGAAACAAGCAGAATACAAAGCGGGATACAAATAAGCCAGATCTGGATAAAAATAACCTTAGATCTGGCAACAATAAAGCTTGATCTTTCAACAAATAAACTATATCGAATTAGCCAGATCAACAACAACAAAAAAAAAAAAAAAAAATTACGAATGTTAATACAAAAATGCCAGATATAGATACAAATAAGCCAGATCTGCATACAATTGAACCAGATCTGGATAAAATTATGCAAGTTCTGAATACACTTAGGTAAGATCTTCATGATTGAGATAACATAAAAACGGCTACAAGTGACAATTTTCAACTTTTGGAAAATGTGATTTTGGTCAAATGCTATAGACGTGAATTGTTGAAAAATGTCACTCGTTGTCTTTTTTGTTGTTGTTATCTTAATGGTTGCACCCAGATTGTACCAAATTGTCAAATCAAACATCCATTTTACCTACTCTACATCTAGCTTGTCTTTTCATGTGTAAAATAATTGTCTAGGACTCAATGTTTAGTGGTAGGACACCAACAAGTTGTTAAGCGCATTTCTTTGCAAAAAGAAATTTTCACATTTATCTTAACTATTTTTCTGCCAGCAACGAGCTCTAAAGTTTCCGATTTCTCATCTAGAGTATCTCTTCAAGTTTGAAATAATGCACGGAGACTAAATTTGCAACTTTTAGAAAATGTGATTTTGGCAAAACGCGACAGGCGTGAATTGTTGAAAAAAATGTCACTTGTAGCCGTTTTTATGTTATCTAAATCGTTGCCCCCAGATTGTACAAAAATGTCAAATCAGACATCCATTTTACCTACTCTGCATCTAGCGTGTCTATTCGTCTCACTAAACATTGAGACCCAGACAATCATTTTACACATGAATAGACACGCTAGATGTAGAGTAGGTAAAATGGATGTATGATTTGACATTTTGGTACAATCTGAGCGGAACCATTGATATAACAAAACAAAAAAAATTTACTAAATAACCAGGAGTGACATTTTTTCACACTTCACGCCTTTCGCGTTTAGCCTAAATCACATTTTCCAAAAGTTGCAAATTTAGTCTCAGTCCATTATTTCAAACTTGAAGAGATACTAAGGATTTGAAATTCGACATTTTGGAGCTCGTTGGCAGCAGCAAAATAGATAAGATAAGAGTGAAAAACACATTTTGCAAAGAAATGTTCCTAACAACTTGTTGGTGTCCTACCACTAAACATTGAGTCCCAGACAATTATTTCACGCACGAATAGACACGCTAGATGCAGAGTATTTAAACTGGATGTTGGATTTGACATTTTGGTACAATCTGGAGGGAAAAATTAAGATAACATAAAAAAGACCACAAGTGACATTTTTCAACTATTCAGGCCTGCCGCGTTTGGATAAAAAACATTTTCCAAAAGTTGCAAATTTAGTCTCAGTCTATCAATTCACACTTGAAGAGATACTCTAGATGAGAAATTGGACACTTAAGAGCTCGTTTGTGGCAGAAAAATAGATAAGATTAAAGTGAAAAACAATTTTTACAAAGAAATGTACCCAACAACTTGTTTGTGTCCTACCACTAAACATTGAGTCCCACGCAATCGTTTTACACATGAATAGACACGCCAGATGCGGAGCTGGTGTCACATATCACTCCTGTCACGTGCCTGATATAAGGATTTCTCCTTCAGAACCAACAGCACTCAAAAATAATTATGTTGAGTCGTTTGGCTCGTATTGGTCTAAGGGATTCCCCGTGGCCAATATACGATCAACTTATTTCTGGAGTAGGGCAACTCAAGTTTTTGGCACTACAAAATATATCTGTATATAAATACAATATTCCTAGGCCCACTTGGCTGGACACCCCCACTACTTACTAAAGAAAGCCCCCAGGTTATGATAGTTCATTATCATAACCATGTTAACACTATAATATTTATGACTCATACACACAACAATGCTAAACACTTAGAAAGGTGAAATAGAGACACCTAAGTCAGCCATGAAAATGAATGCATGTAATCAATACAACATATACATACATACATACATATATATATATATATATATATATATATATATATATATATATATATATATATATATATATATATATATAATAGTGAAGTAGATGCGAGATCTCAATAGCTGGATCCCAGAATACAATAACCAGATTCAATAGGAAACTGAACAGCCAGAAAGTCCTGGAGATGACACATCTTCATCCTTGGACCCCAGTGGAGCTGTGGGGAAAATAGCATGTTATATGGCTAAACTGTAACTTATCCTCTTTCTATCGCTGATGCTTCCCTCAGCTCCTGATGATTCGACTGTCTTTAGAAATTCTGCTTCAACTGGATCAGATGGTGGGGAAGTACCTCACCATAGAGGACACAGCAACTGGATAGGCACTCAGCAAATCTCTCCCACCAGTCAGTTCACCATACTGTCCCTCAGCTACACCAAGCTCTGGCACTGTTAGACTGGTTGGGGTATATGGCACCCCAGACTGATGATGTCAGTCTTCACAAGTGGTAGTTGGGTGATAATTGGTTGATAATTTGTTGATGGTTGGTTTGGTTGATTGATGGTTGGACTGTGATTTTTCTGCCAGCTCTTCACATAGGTTTCCTCCTGCCAAGAAAGAACTCAGAATTAGTCATCACCAAGAGGGTATCATCTTGACAGGAAAGACAGAATAAGTATCAGTCACCATCCCACATCAGCCTACTCCACCTCTGCCCCTCTGTTTCATTCCTCAGAGTGCACTCTCAAGACCAGGAGACACTGTCTTCTATCATTCATCTGTCTGTTTAGTGTAAGAGATGGAAAGTTAGACATATAGTGGAGATAGATAGACACTCTCACACATATATCAATCTCTCTCCCCTCGCCTCTGCACACAGACACCACTATTTACCGTCAATACCCCTATTCCCTACGACTCTCAAGTCGTTTCCACACATCCTTTGATCTGGGTCAAACACACTCACGCAGCTCTGTCCAAGTACTGACCTAAATTATGTCCCCATTCGTATGCACAAACTTCTGAGGTTAGTTTAAATGGTACACACTTGTAAGGTTATTAGTTTTACCAGTATGTGTGGGTTATTTAGGGCATAGGCTATTTAGTCTGTACAGAGGAAGGTCTAAGTTCGAATTTGCTTCTCTAGCGATCAAGAACGGTCGAACTATGTGTGATCCCACAGCCGATTCTGATCTCTCTACAGCAGTGACCACTTTAACAGACATCATTTAAGGTACTCGTAAACAATAATTAACTTACCCAAGCATAGGAAAAGTCCCCGACATTACAGATCGCCTTCTGAAAGTGAAATTTTCTGGCGTCCATGCATACATCTGAACGCTAGGAAAGCCGGCAGAAAGAATGGCGCAAAATTCTCAATTCGGGCGTCGGTAAGAAGAAGTTCCTTGTATACATGAGCAAGGAGTAGACCGGTTTCCAATAATGTTCAATTAACTCCCGCAATATTTAATATATAGTTGCAAATTTGAAAATGACACTAAGTCAAAGCAACTAGAAGATGTAGACATTATAATTTTGTCCGATAAAGGCATATATCGATATAAGGAACTATATACCTTCCCGGACGAGTCCAAGTTTGAAAGTTGTGTCGAGAACAGGTAATACAGGTCCCCACACTTTTAGGTGTGATGCGTAATGGCTTGTCATTCCTTGACAGTACCCCCCCCCCCCCCCCCAAAGGGAAGAGCGTACTACGCGAATGAACAATGACCAGCTATCTACACATCTATGGACTCACTACCTTCAGCTTGCTCATCACCTTCAGTCTGTGAATTATCAGACAAGGGATGGCGACTCAAAAAATCTGCTCCCACATTCTGATTACCAGGAATATATTCCACAGTAAACGAATAGGGTTGCAGTAGCAAAAACCACCTCATCAATCTTGGGTTCAAATGGGTGGAAGATGCCAAGAATACGAGAGGTTGGTGGTCAGTTTGTACTGTGAATTGTACACCATATAAATAAGGTTGGAACCGCTGAACGCTCCAAACCAAAGCAAGACACTCTCGCTCAATACAGGAGTAACGTAGTTCAGCCTGGTTGAGTCTCAGAATCCTGCAATCCCGTCTGAAGGAGTGTTGCCCCAATTCCTACACCACTCGCATCAGTGGGCAAAACAAAGGGCTTAGACAAGTCCGGAAGTTGCAGCACTGGGGATGAAGTCAATTTCAAGATAAGATAAAAATGAAAAACAAATTTTACAAAGAAATATTCCCAACAACTTTTGGGTGTCCTACCACTAAACATTGAGTCCCACACAATCATATTACAGATGAATAGACACGCTAGATGCAGAGTAGGTAATCTGGATGTCTGATTTGACATTTCGGTACAATCTGGGCGCAACAAATGAGATAACATAAAAAGGCCACAATTGACATTTTCCACAGGTGCATGCCTGTCGCGATTGGCAATTAACTGAGATTTCCCAAATGTTGCAAATTTAGTCTCAGTCTATCATTTCACACTTGAAGAGATACTCTAAATGAGAAATTGGACACTTTGGAGCTCGTTGGTGGCAGAAAAATAGAAAAGATAAAAGTAAAAAATATATTTAACAAAGAAATGTCCCTAACAACTTGTTGGTGTCCTACCACTAAACATTTAGTCCCACACAATCATTTTACACATGAATAGACACGCTAGATGCAGAGTAGGTAATCTGGATGTC